>CM034701.1:271392318-271408649 GCA_020142125.1 Phrynosoma platyrhinos | reverse complement strand
TGCCTGCCCCTGATCTAGATCCATTTCAAACTGGCTTTAGGACAGGATATGGGATTGAGACTGCCATGGTTGCTTTGGCTGATAACCTTCGCCTGGACATCGACAGGGGTAGTGTGACCTTGTTGGTGCTACTGGATCTCTCAGCGGCTTTCGATACAATAGACCGTACCATCCTCTTGGATTGCCTGAGAGGGTTAGGAATTGGAGGCACTGCATTGCAGTGGTTCCATTCTTTCCTCTTGGGCCAGTCTCAAGAGGGTGAGGCTCGGGGACAGTTGCTCTACAAGAATAGAGCTTAATTGTGGCATTCCTCAGGGTGCCATCCTGTCCCCGATGCTATTTTTTATATATATATATATATATATATATATATATATATATAAAGCCACTGGGAGAGATCATTTGGAGACATGGGGTGCGGTGTTATCAGTACGCTGATGACATGCAGATATACTTCTCTATGTCTCGGTCCTCAGCTTTGACTTCAGATGGCGTCTCTTCTCTCAATGACTGTCTTAAGGTAGTAAATGACTGGAAGAGGAAAAACAGATTGAAACTGAATCCAGATAAAACAGAGGTACTTACAGTTGCGGGCCCAAAACCAGGTATGAGAATACAACTTCCAGTCCTAGATGGAGTTATACTTTCCTCCAAGGACTGTGTCCGCAGTCTGCTCCTGGATCCGTCACTCCAGATGTCAAATCAGGTAAATGCGACGGTAGGAGCGCCTGCTATTAGCTTCATCTGATATGCCAGCTGCGCCCTTTCCTGGAAACTAGGGATCTTGAAACTGTGGTACATGTGCTGATAACCTCTCGTCTTGACTTCCTACAGCCTATTAAAACAAGGCTGTCTGCAACTGCCCAGAGGGCCTTTTCTGCTACCACTCCCAGATTATGGAACGGCCTGCCGGACAAGAGCCGTCTTATTACCACCTTAAATACCGTATTTTCCGGCGTATAAGATGACCCCCCATTTTTCCAGTCAAAATATAGAGTTTTAGCACCCCCATCCCCCTTATCATTATACCCGGCGTATAAGACGAACCCCCCACTTTAACCACAGATTTTGCAGGTTAAAAAGTAGTCTTATACGCAGGAAAATAAGGTAGTTTCAAAAAGGCTGTTAAGATGGATCTTTTCTGACAGGCCTTTCCTGAATAGTTATCCCGTCCTCCAACAGTTAGTTATACTCTCTTTCTTTTTGTGCTGCTGCTATTGCTATTGTGACTGCTTTTTGCGTTGTGTTGTGATTTATTTTAATATGCTTTTAAATTGTCTAAGTTTAATATCATTTTAAGGGGGTGGGTGGGTTTTTGGGTTTGTATGTTTTAATGTTGTAAGCTGCCCCGATTGCATTGCAGAGGGGCGAGATATTAATATTAATAATAATAATAATAATAATAATAATAATAATTACAGCATGCCCACCACACCTTACGCAGGCTTGCTATCCATGTCTTTAAGCTTACATGGACAGCAAACCCTGTATCTTTCAAAGTCACACGCATGGGAGTGCACGGCCATTAACAACGGGACTTGAGGTTCCATTTTTTTTGGTGGTGGTGGTCTGGAACGGATCCTACACATATATAAAGGGCCCACTGTACTTGTAAAACTAAATGTATATATTGCATAAGTATTGAATTTTTGTAGGGTCTTCCCTAACTGGCTGTGCGATATAGTAGTTTGGATGTCAGATCAGGACTCCATGAGACCAGGGATTCAAATCCCTGTTCAGCCATAGAAACCCACTAGGTGATTTTGGGCAAATTACATTCTATCAGCCTTGGAGGAAAACAGTGGCAAACCTCTGAATGAATCTTGCAAATGAATAAATAAATAAATATCCAACAACATTGTTAGAGAATTTCTGTCCCCAGAATACTGGAATGTGCCTGTAGTTCCAGGCATCCCAGTTATTTAAAGTCAGGAAACTGGAATCCTTTCTTGAAATTGAGAATGAGAGCTTTCCCCATTTATCAGACCTAAGGCATGACACTGTTTATAATGAAAGGAAGGAAACTGTTTTGGGGTTTTTTGGTGCATGTGTGTGGTGTCTCATCTGAGGCTTTTTTTCATTTAGTCTTTCCTGCCTACATCTTTCATTGGACCTTCACATACTTGAACCAGCCTCTTTTTCAGAGAAGCCTATGGTAGTATCTAGGAATCTCTGTCTTACAATAGCCATGATGTATCTACTACTGTGTCAAATAGCTGAAATAGTGCACTTAAAATAAGTCCTTTGTATCTTCTCCAGTCCTTCTGATGTCTCCAAGTAAATATTTTGACCCAGGCTGCAAGAACGGAAGGAATTTCAAAACTGCAGAGTTGCCACTGATAATGGCTTTCTGAATGTGTTAAGATCAGCTTTTAAGAAAAATAAAACTAGTGTTCAGGTGATTCAGTGTATAGAGGAGTGAAGGCAATCACTGAACATAGACTCAGCCCCTCATTATTTTAATATAAACTTCAATTTTAATATACCCTTCAGGGTACATGTAGATGTGTAATAGTGCTTCTAGGGTTGAGGAGACTTATTTCTGTCTTCAGGTTTATTACAGTCCAGTAGATAATTATGCTGACAGAAAAATTGAAATTCTGCAGTAGTCTAGACACCATAATGAATCCACTGGGTTTGATTCCAGGACCCTATGAATACCATAATCTATTAATTCTCAGATCCAATTACATACAGTGGTGTAGTAAAATGATATCTATTATGGCAAACAGCAAGGTTTTTTTTAATTGGTGAATATTTTCAAGCCATGGTTAGTTGAATCTATGGATAGAGAGGTCCAACTGTAATATGATTAATCACAGTAAATTAAGTGTCTACATTGAGTGACACGCTCAGTAATCTAATAAAGTAATGTACAATGTTAATTAACTAGACTAAACAAATTGCTGAGTATGCCACTTAATGTGACTTAAATGCAGTGCTAGAGCATACAAAGTATCTGAGACATTATTCCTTTTTCTGTTAAAGGGCTTCTCCAGTCCATTCTGCCTTGCCAAAGTCATTTCGTGATCTCCTGGTGGAAGGGGGGAAAAAAGCTGGTGCCAGATCTGGAAACATTTCTGCTAAAGTGATGGAGGATGCACCAGCTCAGAAAAACCTGAGGTGAAAGAACTTACATTTTACTTAACAGAACAGTTCTCTTTCAGATACATAAAGCAATACAATATACCATATTCAAATATACTCAAATATAAGTTGACCTCATGTACAGTCGTCCCTCCTAGTTCACAGACTTCCCATTTGTGGTCTTGAATTTCCACTGACGGGAAGCCAGGAGGGACAAAATGGGGTGTGCCCCTGTGGTGCACGTACAGGGTTGTGCTCAGGAGCGTCCGGCCATTATATCCAATTTGTTTTTCCAATTTGTAAGGGGGTCTGGAACAGATCTCCCACGAATCTGGAGGGATGACTGTATAAGTCAAGGGCAGGTTTGGGGGCCAAAATTATGGATTTTCATATGACCTGTGGATAAGTCGAGGGTAAAATTTAGGGGCATGTAACAAAGGATGTAAAGGATGAAGTAAAGGAAGACAATGCCAAGGAATCTACAAAATTCCAGGAGGCATCACTGTTTATGCTCACACTAAAGGCTGGATGGATGAGAAAGCAAAAGGGGGGTGGGGGTCAGTTATTCTAGGACAGATTACATTCTTGCCTTTCACCAGGCTTCCTCTTTTAATAAGAGTTAAAGTCCAGTACAGTCGCCCCTTCGTTTTTGCAGACTTGAAGTTCATGGTCTTGATTATTTACGGAGGGGCAAGCCCCATTGGCTAAAATCATGTGCGCAGGAGTGTGTGGCCATTCAAACCAATGGGCCTTTAATATATGTGAGTTTCCATTTTCATGGGGGAGGTTCAGAAAAGATCCCTCATGAAAATGGAGGGGCAACTGCTTTTTCATTGACCCCATGGATAAGTCAACTCAGGTTTTTGGGGTCAATTTTTGACTCAAATTTCTAGACATATACATGAACATTTAGAGTAGGTGTGTAATGCTACCCTGTTTAGTTTAGGTGGACAGCTGACTAGAATAAATGATAGACCAGATACATACAGCATTTTCACAAAGTGTATAGATGTCAATAATCAGTTGGTTTAGGAGCAGAGATGAGACATTGCTCCATTGGATTTTCAGAGCAATTACTTAATTTTAGTGCAGTAGCAAAAATGATTTATATCTACACGTATAGTATTTATTTTCTAACTGGATTTTTTTTAAAATTGTGACCTATGCTATTTATACCACTGAAAGATTAGATGTATATTATTTAAATCCATATCATGAGCCACCTTGGGGCACTTGTAGGGAAAAAGGTGGGGGTATTGATTAATTAAATAAAAGGAATACCTGTCAATCCAGTTCTTGTCATTTTCATACGTAGGTCAATACTCATGTCTTCAGTATTTTATCAAAATGGTAAGGTGTGAAATACATTTTAAAATAAATGAAATGAATCCCAATAGCAATAAGAATGTGTGTCTCCAGAACTCCACTGCCTTAGATGTCTTAACTAGTGTATTCCAAAGCTAAAATGGCTACTTATATGTTGCCACATAATAGGCAAACAATACTAGTTCTCAGTGCTTCTTAAACGTTCAAGTACAGTGGGCCCTTGGTATCTGCTGATGTTTGGTTCCAGGACCACCTGTGGATACCAAAATCTGTGGCTGTTTAAGTCCTGTTAAACACAATGGCTAGTAAAATGGTGACCCTTATATAAAATGGCAAAGTCAAGGTTTGCTTTTTGGAATTTATATATTTTTTGAGTATTTTCAAGCTATGGATGCTTGAATACGTGGATAAGGAATCTGTGGATACAGAGGGCCAATTGTATTGTACATTCACTTTTTAATTCTCTTTTTGTTTTTGTTTTTCTTCCTTTTTTTTGAACAGTAAAAAAACATGAAATGAATAAAGCAATATACATTCATACCACTCACTATATGGTTCTATGTTTGTAAACAATATTTTTATATCCTTAGGATATATATTTCATCAATGCTTCTTCTGTTAATAATTGTTCCTAGATGCACAGCTGCCACTGCTCTTGGAAAAGAGAATGAACATTTGTGTGAGCCAGCACAGTCAGAAAACCAGAAGTAAGTTAGAGTTATGCTTTAAAAGTATGAATAGAAAAATATTTTCTGCCAAGTTGTGATAACCTGTATTTGTAACCTACTTTGCAGCCCTTGGTTAGGAGCATCTGTGATGAGTCCAGCTGCAGCAACACCTGTCACATTTGCAGAAATTGTAGAGGAAGAACTTCAACAAGAAGCGGCTCTTATTCGTAGCAGAGAGAAACCTTTAGCTTTGATCCAGGTAAGCAAAAACCTTTGGTATAATAATCAAAGGTTGGAATCCTGTTGGTTCACGCCACACACATGTTTTTGTGATCACTGAAGGAGAATTTGCTGGTGGGTGGGCCAACAGGAGAAAGATGCAGGTTCTCATTATTTTTTTTACACACACACACAGATGCATAAATGTTGTCATGATACTTTGAAAGAACAGGCTGCTTGGAGCCAGCAGCCTTCTCCTCTCACACCACCTCTGCCACCACTTCCCTCTTTTTTGGGGTGGGGGGGCTGCAGCTATGCCCACAGTCTTTCTTTTTCCAGCTGTTGACTTTACCACCGGACGACTGAAACAGATGAGCCAAAAGGAGTGGCTTCCGGACACTTTGGGGGCATGGCATGCAGATGACATACACCCCAGAACCCACTGGAAGCCGCTCCGAGGCCACCAAAGGCGGCCTGAAGCTACCAGCAAAAGGAGCAATGGCCCGCTCACCAGAGTCCATGCCAATTTCAGCCTGATTGCAGCTGGAGTGGTTAGAGGCCGCTCTTTGCCACCAGTCTGCTTCACCCCTGAGTCTCTGCTAGCATAGTACACCAGGATAGTTACTCAACAGGATCTTTGGTTATGAGTGTTTCATGCATACTTTCCCCTTTCTTAAGTGTTTCCCTCCTTCCTTTTGGTTTCACCAGGTTCCTGAGGAAGCATATAACCACTGAAAAAAATATATAAAATAAAATTTAGCATAACCTACTAAATGTTTTTGGCTGGGGTGTGCTTATTTATGTGCCTATTTTTTGTAATTGGTTTAACTGAGTTGGTTTCATTTTCCATCTAACTAATGGTTAATTTTGAATACTCAGTGGCTTCTGCTTTGCAATCTCAGAGGTTCAACAGACAATGTTTGGGTTGCTTCCTTAACTGCAAAATGTTTTGGGAATGTGCGATAGCAAATATATATCTCTCTTGGGACATTATCCTGTTTTTTAATTTGTGGAGATGTCCAAATTCTTATAGTGTAAATAAAAAGTCTGATAGCTACCATTATTCTGAGCTGTCCCAATATTCTTACTTGGACCCCAACCAGATTCTCAAAAATGACTCCCTTTTCTGCATTTCTCATTTCAGATTGAAGAGCGTGCTATTCAGGATCTTTTAATTCATTATCGAGCAGTGGGTAACCCGGATGAATTTGTTGTTGTTGAACGGTCTCCTCAGGGGCCCATAGCAGCTCCTATGTGGAACAAGCATTGATGCACAATGATAAGGGGTTTCATGAAGATGCGTACTGCACAAATGTTGGGTTGTTTGTTGTTCACATGAATCGCTTGGTTCTACAGTGACAATGAGGGTAGTAATGCGTGTCCATCTTTTCTCAGCATAGTCATGTGTTTTGAAAATGTACCTTACCAAATTGCATAACTAGGCTGTAGTCTTGCATTTCATAAGGATGACATTTCATAAGGATGGGATTAACATTTCACAAGGATGGGGTTTAAGACTACATATGCTTGAAATTAAGTTGTAAGTAGCATATAAGAGATTCCTATAATAATTAGCACAAAGTGGAAACCAGGTGGTCTTTCCAAGTTAACTTCAAAACTTTCATACTCATTTAAACATGTTGTTTTAACGGGATGGAATGATCAACCAGAATGTCAGAAGTTTAGATTTCATTTAAATAAATAATAAAAACATAGCTTTTATGTGTAATAACAGAAAATCAAGAGCATTAATGTTTGTTGAAGCAATGACATATATTTCTGGTATGTTTGTGTGTGCCTCTGCACTGTTTGCGCTTCTGGATAATACTCTTAACCATCATGCCTTACAGAAGTGGTGAGCCTTTGTGTTAGGCTAGCATTTTCTACAGGATTACATATGTATTTTATTATAACAACAGGCTCAGAAGAACCTAAACTTCCATGTGGGTTCCCAGAATAACAAGTAGAAATGAATAATAACTGTTAGCAAACATGGCAACATGAAAAAGAGGATAAGAACACAAGCTAAACAGACAAATGCTTGGGAGAAAAAATAAAGTGATTACATTAAAACTACTCAAACAAATGATGATTGCATTTTGGATTTTGGTAAGGTCTGCTTTTAATAGTTGCATTGATGCCATTTAGTACTATGTGTTCAAAAAAAGAAAAAGAAAAGAAAATGTGCCTGATTGTGATTGTATTTTTGTTGTTGTTGGAAAGTCTTCTAAAATAGTGTTTGCTAACTCTAAAAAATAATGTGCCATTTGTATGATGGGATGTTTTTACAGAGGGAGGGAAGGAGATTTACCAAAATCACTCATCTTCCTTACCAACCCTATGCTGATTGGGGTTGCTGTGTTTTATCCTAATGGCACTGTGAGGGAATCATCTTTGTTGGCATTTAATGCAGTTCTCTCCCATGAGTTGGAGTTGAACCCAAAAAAGACTCTGAATGAAACCGCAATAAAGAGTAAAATAATGGAGCAGCATATGTTACCATAGTTGCATTATTTTGTGTTTGAACATTTCATTTTGGAAAGGAAAACAAAAACCATGATCTGTGAAAGAGTAATTTTCACTGGTCTTACCTTATGTCAGAGATTCCCAAAGGCAGGTTTTTGGTATGTTGTGATTATACAGAAGTACAAAAAAAAAGTAGAGAAACTAAATTTGGGAGCAAAATTCAGTTTCTTGAAAAATTCAGCTGTCACTTCCAACTCAAGATTGGGGATAAGAGGTGTCTCCAATGAGACTTTGTTTTTCCTCAAGCTTAAAATTACATAAGAATGTATAATATAAAATAAAAACATGTATGTCATGTTCCTCATGCACTAAGGTTCCCAGAATGTTTTTTTTTTCTATAATAAAAGAAATAAGTGAATTCCTGCCCTTATTTACACAATCTAAAAATACGACACCAAAGGGAAAAGTGGGCAAAAGACTACAACCATACTCAAGCACCAGTTCTTCATGTTGAAGGTTCTTTATAGTGATTACGGTAAATGGAATTGTAATTGTCATATCTCAACCAGCTGGAATGGAAACAACTCAAAAATAGGAAGAACTAAACATTGCTAGTCCTTTAGCTGAGCCAAAGGAATGATCCTATTTCTTATCACTCCCTCTTCTACAGGGTGATGAAATGGCTGCTGGAGGATGGTTTGGGGACATGTAATGCCGAATGGATTATCAGAAAGTTTGCTGTTGGACTTGTTTCCTTTTTTTGCTCTTGTTTCAAAACAGCACTTTGCATTGTCTGTACACATGACTTCATGGGTTCTGATGCAGGCTTTTAGTATAAACCTCTTTCTGTAGGGAAAGCAAGGAAGTGACAAGTATCTCCATCTGTAGTTTTCAGAATGTCAAGAGAGAAGAAGCCTGTTCCATAGAAAGATTCCTCAAGACTACAAAGCAAAGTTAGAATGTAATTATATACCGGTAACTAGTTTTTACGTGCATGCACACACACACATGCACACATACACTCCCTGTAAATTATTAAAATCAGATAGTGTTGTGAAGTGAACAATTTGATAGCAATCCTAAATTATCTCTTAAAGCAGAGTGAGCAGTTGTGGACCTCCAGATGTTGGACTGCAGTTCCTATTGGTCCTAGTTAACATAGTCAATAGGGTGAAATTATGGGAGTTGCAGTCCAAAAGCCTGAACACTTTACTTCGTGCAGTAGAGCCTACAACGCTAGAAACTTGGTTTTTCTATGTATTGAAACTTTTTGGGACCTGGAAACTTTTTACTTTTACTTTGCAGTACAACATACCTCATATTACCCACCCCCCACACCATAAAAAACCACCTTGCAAAATAACACAATTGTTTACAGTAAGGCAATCCTGCACTCAATATGTTACAGTAGGATTATATGCATAGCCCTGCTGTCTCTGATATGGTCTGTAGCAGTCTCAGAATAAAACTTAAATAGAGTTTGGGAAAGTCATAAAGTTGCAATATTGTGTTATGTGCAAAGACTTCTTGTGCTGCATATCAAGCTAGAGCAGGAAGGATTAAAACTGGATAAAGCCAAGTAGCAGAAACTGTTTAATGCTACATGAAAGTGCTCTCAAAATTGGAGTTTCTGCATCTGTTAGGACTTAATCATAGCACCTTTCTTCTGTAAAGAGAAATGAAATACATTTTAATATATGGGATTCGGATGTGAAATACTGCTGCTGAAATAGGTTGGGGTTATAACGCTTGCGGGTTCTTGGATGCTTTGTCTGTCTGGGACAGCAGGATGCCTGTAGTGAAATACCGTGACTACCTACATAAATACAGAAAAGAGCATGGGCAGGAATTGTTTCCTTGAGACCATACTTGAATCCTGAATATTACCAAGGCTTGTTAAACGTTCTACACAACTTTGGAGTTTAAAAGTTTTTCAAATGTCTGCAAAAATTGTGGAAATAGGGAAGGGCTATCAAATCATCAAGTGATTTCTGATACTACCTATGTCTTGAACTTTACTTGTGTTCATTTACTGAAGGCTTTCTGCAATGTTTATTCAGAACCTTGCTGTTAAGATTTCCAGCTGTTCTCATATGATGTTAAAATACCATGTTGAAATGCAAATAGTAATAACATATGCCTGCAAAATCATATAACCTTGATTTTGCCATTTTATATAAGGGACACCATTTAATTATGCCACTGTATTTAATGAGACTTGAGCATCCACAGATTTTGGTAACCACAGGGTATCGTGGAACCAAACCCCCGCAAACACCAAGGGCCCAGTGTACTGGTTCTTTGGGTCTCTTAAGTTTTGTGCAATTTTTTTTTAAAAAAACTAGGATGTTTGCAAGGACTGGCTTGTGGTTGGCTACGAGAGACTCTAGGGCAGTGGTTCCCAAACTTTGGTCCTTCTTTGTTTTGGACTTCAGCTCCCAGAATTCCTGATTGTTGGCCAAACTGCCTAGGTCATCTGGGAGTTGGAAGCCCAAAACACCTGGAGGACCAGAGTTTGGGAAACACTGCTCTAGGAGCTCTAAATTCTTCCTTTAAGTCCTATTTACATATTGCATTAATTTTAAGTTGGGAATTGCTTAACAGAATGCTGTCTTACATTTAAGTGTTGTGGTGTGTGTGTGTGTGTGATAGAAAAGTTCTGGCTTTTCCTTTGTAATATTTATTGGTTCATTTTACTTTAACTGCTTTCTTTCTTTTCATGGATAGGTCCACAACTTAGTTTTTACAACTGATGTTTTGACAAACACAGAAGGCCTTTTCCAGAAAGCTCTGGATCACAGCTGAAACAAACATGAATGTAGTAGATCTGCGACTGAAATCTCTTTCTTCTTTGTGGACTCTGTGAATCACACAAATGGGTTTTATCTGCGCATGCTCAGGAACTTTGGAAACTTCTGGAATCGCTAGGCAGAAATTTAGTTGCAACTTTTTGGCGGTAACTCTGCCCATCCCTATAAAGTCCCCTAGCGGTCCCGCTCTTTCCCAGTTCCTTTTGTCCACTGCACTTGCAGCTTCGAAGGAGCTTCTGTGAATTTGCTTATTTCGATTATCGGTTTGTCTTGACCCTTGGCTTCTGTACAACCTCTCTTTCGGATTGTCCTCATATGCCTGTCGCCCGATCGATTGACCACGGTTTGTCTGACTTCGATTATTGTCTTTGGATTTGGAAATGTCGTCTTGCACATTTAAGCAGTGTGAGAAATGCGAGGGGAAAATTCCCGTTTCTGATCCCCATGCTTGTGTCTCTTGTGCTTGGGCGAAGGCCACAATCCTCAATCGTTTGGTTTACGTAGGTCCATGGCCTTCCAAGCTCTCCGCAATAGAGACAAAAGACTTAAGGTGGCCCTCTATGAGCAGGCTCTCCGCCCTGCTTCCACCCCGGTGGTGGGACCCTCTACGGCTGTAGAGACTCCCTCAAAGACTAAATCAAGCCCAAGGAAAAGGTCTTCCAAGTCGGATGGGGACACCGATAAGGACCGAGATAGGTCCAAGAGGGCCCAGTCTGAACGTGGCTGCTCCCCCGAGGACCATTGCTCCAAAAAGACATCAAAGAGGAGGCACTCTTCTGATAGAGAAAAGTCTAAGGACTCCGTGAAGAAGGCTCGTCCTTCTATCTCTGAGGGTTCGAGACCTAAGGAGTTAGTACCGTCGGCTACGGGACTGCGTTTGCCTCCGGCCTCCAGACCAGTGTCACCGGTGGTGGGACTGTCTTCCACGGTACCGAGACCCTCTACTTCTAGAGCTGTCACTGTTTCGGGACCAACTGTTTTTTATGATGAACCTCAGCCTGTTGTTGATACCGACTCGGAAGGAGAGTTACATGAGGATGCTCCTGTCTTGACTCCACAGGTTCTGCATCCTGATCAGGCTCGTGACCAACCCTCTGATCTTATTGTACACCGGGACCAAGGCATTCTGAGCTTGGAAGCAGACGACATCGAGGAAGACCCCATTCTGAGGGAGCACCCTGATCTGGTCTATGACACTGTGTCCAAGCGTTACCTCAGACCAGTGGATCCTCAGTCTCTCCAACCCTGGGCCAGAGATTTATCACCCAGGCCCAGGTGCATAGAGCCCTGTTTTCGGAGCCACCCACTCTTGCACCAAGGCACCAGTCTCTACTCTCGAGACCTCTGCCGGATTCTCCTCCAAGGTCTCGGTCCCAGTCTGCATCAACTTTGTCTCAAGTGTCCCATCACTCCGCCTTGTCTCACCGCTCAGTGTCATCTTGGTTCCCGATCACCGATCCACGGCTTTTGTGGAGCACCACCCTGCTTCTCCCACAAATGATGTCAGATTGTTTGCAGACCAGATCATGCACATGGGGAATGCGCTGGAGATCAAGGTCATAAGCTCGGCCACCGCCGCGAGTGACTCGATTGAAAGGCGAGTCCATGGGAAGGTCCCGAACCCACTGGCATTGGGATTTCTGCCATCCTTGCAGAAGATCGCTCAGAGGTCATGGTCAACTACAGCCACCATCTCATCCACTTCTTGAAAAATCGAGAACCTGTACCGCAACGCCCCGGCCCAGATATCCTGGCTCTTTGAACATCCTAAACTGAATTCGACTATCGTGGAAAGAGCCCAGATCCTTTGTACACCTAAGACTACTGTGTCCCCAGTTGACAGAGACAGCAAGAAGATAGCTTGGCCAAAAAATTTTATGCTGCAGCGGTACTTGACATGAAAGTGGCTAATTACGCCATGTGCATGGAAGCCTATCAACAACATTTAATGGATCGGATGCTCCCTCTTTTGAAAGAACTGTCAGAGTATAAGAAGCCCTTGGCATTGGCCCTCCAATCAGAAGCCCACTCTATCAGCGGCCAACAAATTGTTTCAGCCCGTCATTCAGCTGACTGTGCGGCAACGATGATCTTTGGCTCGGAGGCGTTGAGGTAATGCGCTCAGGTCTTCGGATCTGACCCCTCATGCTAAGAACGTGATCGAGGACATGCCGTTTGATGATTCTGGCTTGTTCAATAAGAACACGGATGAGCGTCTCAATTTCCATTACCGTATGAAGACAGCTGCACGCCAACATGGTATGTCCTCTTCATCTCAGCCTCATCGCTGTCGCTTCATGGGTCATTGTACCTGGTACTCCAGCCAACAGCATAGACCTTACTTTCAAGAGAGACAGCCTGAACAACCTAGACAAAGGCATCACTCCCAATTGTCCTCTTCCTCAGGTCGACATCCCTCTGTGCAGCCTTGGTAATGACAGGTACCACAAGAAAGAAGCTGACCGTCCCAAAAAATCCTTAAGAGGTGTTCCTGCACCTCGCCCCCAGCCCCTTTGGAGATAGATTGAGGCCTTTTATTTCTACATGGTCCCTCATAACATCGGACTCTTGGGTACTTAGCCATCATGGCCCATGTTTATGCCCTTGAGTTCTCTGAGCTCCCTCACACCAGAGCCTTCATCTCCACCACCCCCCCAAACACCCTACTCAACGAAGTGTGCACTCTTGAATAAGGGCACTATAGAGCCCGTAGACCCAATTAATCTCTCTCTGTTTTTTCTCTCGATACTTTACAGTACCGAAGAAAGACAGGGCTCTGTCCTATCCTTGACCTCTGGGGCTTGAACAAGTGTATGACCTATAGACGTTTCTGCATGGTAACTCTCGCATCTATTCTACCACTGTTGCAGGAGGACCATTGGATGGCGACCCTCAATCTCAAGGACACTTACCCACATTGGGATTCGAGAGGACCACAGAAGGTTCCTGGCCTTTGGTGTAGAGTAGACCATCACTTGTTCCAGTACAGGGTGCTTCCCTTCAGACTCTCCACAGCACCAAGAGTGTTCACAAAGTGCATGGCTCCCATCATAGTCTACCTCCACCAGCAAGCCATATCAGTCTTCCCGTACCTTGACGATTGGCTGTTTGTTGCCCCGTCCCAGGAATGTCTGTTCAAGGACATCGACTTCACTGTGTCTCTCCTCCAGTCACTGGGCCTTATGATCAACTTTGAGAAGTCCAATCCCATCCCATCGAAGAGGATCAGATTCATCGGGGTCACTCTGAACTCACAAAACTCCATGGCTTATCCTCTGGTAGACCAGTTCCTGGCCTTGAAGGATACAGTGAAGAACTGTCTGGCTCAGCGACATGTCAGCGCCTATTCAGTTCAAGTAGCTCTGGACTACATGGCCTCCACAACCTTTGTAACACCCTGGGCCTGCCTCCATCTCAGGCCTCTGCAGGCTTGGTTTCTTTTGGTGTTCGACCCCACGCACAACCTTCCATCCCGGTGGCTCTTGGTACCAAGAGTGGTGTCTCGGTCCCTGTGTTGGTGGCTTGATCCCGACAACGTTTGCACAGGCACGCCTTTCCTGCCGCCTTAGCTCAGATATTTCTAACGACAGATGCATCGATGGAGGGTTGGGGGGCTAATGTCCTCGACTTAACCATACAGGATCATTGGCTCCTTCACAAACCACGGCTGCACATCAACAAGCTCAAGATGTTGGCGGTGGAGAAGGCCCTGCGAGCTTTCGAACCTCTCCTCCAGACTAAGGTGGTCCTTTTGTCAACGGACAACATCACAGTTATGTATTATATCAACAAGCAAGGAGGCATGAGGTCTGAGTCTCTTCTAGAGATCACTCTCTGAATTTGGCATTGGTGGATTCCAAGAGGCATCACTCTGCAAGCAATCCACTTTTCTGGGGAGGAGAATGAGCTAGCAGACCACCTCAGCAGGTCCTCGAGCTCGTGCCACGAGTGGCGCCTCCATCCCAAACATCACCTGTTTCGAATGTGGGGAGAGCCCGAGATTGACCTTTTCACATCCCACCTAAACAATCAGTGTCGCCAGTTCTGTTCCAAGTTCAAGGCACTGGGATTGCAGGGAGATGCCTTCCTGTTCCGATGGTCCGGGAAACTGCTCTACATCTTCCCTCCATTCCCTGTCATCACAAGGGTAGTTGCCAAGATCAAGACGGGCCTCTCCGACACCATTCTCGTCACTCCTTGGTGGCCCAGGCAACCATGGTTTGCCCCACTCTTGAACCTATCCAAGAGGAGATTTCTCCGTCTCAAGCCTTATATAATAATAATAATAAAATTTTATTTATACCCCGCCCCTCTGCAAAGCAATCGGGGCGGCTTGCAACAAATTAAAATTCAACAGTTAAAACATTTCAGATTCCTACACCCCCCCCCCACAACCCACTCCCCTTAAGCCTTGTCCCGATCTTCTCTCTCTCCACAACGGCAGAGTGCATCATCTGGACATAGACAACTTACCATTGGTAGCTTGGAGAATTCAGCTTTAGAGAACCTTCCACTCTCTATCAGGACAATCTGGGCTTCTCTCAAGCCCTCTACACAGAAGTCCTACGCCCTGAAATGGACAAAGTTCGAAGACTTCCTGACCTCAAAAAATCTCCATCCGTCCCAGGTCTCGGTACCGACCGTTTTGGACTTCCTGATGTCCTTGGTTGACTCTGGTTTGAGCCTACAATCTGTCAAGTGCTACTTGTAAGCCATTTGTTCCCACTATTAGTTTCAAGATAGACTCTCTTTCTTTAAAGAACCTCTAGTGAAGAGTTTTCTCAAAGGTCTTGCCAACCTACACTCTCCCAACTCGGTACCGACCCTGGCTTGGAGTCTTGATATTGTGTTGGCAGGTCTTTCTTCTAAGCCGTTTGAACCGATGGCTACCACAGACTTAAGGCTGTTGTCCTGGAAGACAGCCCTTTTGATAGCCATCACTTCAGCCCATCATGCCAATGAACTGTGTGCTCTCCGGGTTGACCAACCTTACCCGAGTTTTCATAGAGACAAAGTCATTCTTCGCCCTGATATCACCTTTTTGCCCAAGGTGGTGTCGGGTTTTCATTTGCAGCAGGACATTGTGCTTCCCACTCTGGCCCCTAACCCGACGACTGACGCTGAGCACTGCCTACACTTACTTGATGTCTGATGGGCGCTGGCCTTTTATGTGGACAGAACATCGGGTTCTAGGCAAACTGAAAGGTTGTTTGTTTGCTACTCAGATTCCAAGAGAGGGCTCCCTGTGTCATTTCAGAGGTTTGCTAAATGGGTGACTGGCACCGTCCACCTTTGTTATGAACTTACAAGAAAGGACCCTCCAACCAGGGTGCGGGCCTACTCAACTAGGGCGGTAGCATTATCCTCCACTTTTCTGTCTGGGGTCCCATTGGAAGATGTGTGCAAGGCTGCTGTCTGGTCCCAGCCCTTGACATTTAATAAGCATTATAGGCTGGACTCAAGAGCCAGACAGGATGCAGCCTTCGAGAGGGCAGTGTTATTGGCCAGTTTACACTAAGGTGCTATGATTATGCCTTATATACTTGAAATAATGGAGACAAATGCACTTAGCTATTGTTAAATGTCTAATGTTTATTATTATTCTTGATGAATATAGTTGGGTTGAATTTCAACTGTGTATCACTTCTGTTATATACATTTGGCTTAAGCCTTTATTGTCTTCAGGACACTCCCTCCTCCTCTGACTAAAGCTTGTCAGTCTAACCCATTTGTGTGATTTGTAGAGACCACGAAG
>CM034701.1:271373211-271388049 GCA_020142125.1 Phrynosoma platyrhinos | reverse complement strand
TATATGTATATGTATAATCTAAACTTAAATTTTGTAAGCTAACTTAGGTCCCTCCTTGGCAGGAGAAAGGTGGGACAGAAATGAATGAATATTCAATAGGAAGCTTCTATGGGCAGTCGCTGAGAGGACTGTGCCATGGTTCTTCCTGTAGGTTTGCAACTGGAAAGATCCTTTCTATCAACATAAATATTTGAATTAGTAGGCCTTTATGAGAAAACACCTCCATGACTTGGACTCAGCTAGTCCTGATCAAGGTCAAATTAATGCCCATTGAGAGCCCTTCTGTTGGGGGTCTGGACTGGTGTTGTGGCAATTGTCAACTGTCCATTATGCTAGAATTTAGATAGGATTTACCACCCTATGTGGGTTGCATTCAGTTTGGCACTGTAGCACACCAGGCTTAACAGTGGTTCAAGGCCAAGACAAATCCTCCCTGGGGTCATTGCCAGCCAATTTAAGGCCCATGGGAGAAGGCAGTTATGGGAATCCACAACAAGCTTGTGTGTGCATGGATATATGTGGCACCAGCAGCAGTGTGGGGCTCCTAGCCATGGAAGACCTGGGAGCAGTTTTTCCAGTTTCACCATTGATAATCCAACCTTGGTCCTGATCTACAATAGCAGCTGGAATTGCAAGTCAAGTTGGGGGCCTGGGGTGTTTTTTTTTTTTCCACTTAAAGTTGGATTAAAATGTCTGGGCTATCCCATTTTGAACTGCAAGTGGAGGATATCATCATCATCATCATCATCATTATTTCTTACCCATCATGGATTGAGGCGAGAGACAACAACAATTAACAAACACTATCAGATAAAACACGCCTACCCTGCATGCTTTCCTTTTGAGATAATAATTTGCTACATGTATATTTAGACTCCAAATTTTAGAGAGAGATAAGGAGGAAAGTGCAAACACAGGTGCCCCATTGAGCAGCCTGGAGTGATATATCCCAGCAACCTATTTGCTGTCATCACAGGGCTAATTTGGTCAAAAGTCCAAGGATAGAGCTAGCTCTTCGTAGTCAGAAAAACCCTTTTATGATGGACAAGGCAGAGTCCCTTTTGTTAAGGTAACATTCATTATTAACAGAGCATAAGCTTGTGAGGCAGTGATTTGAAATACCTAAGCCTTAAATGCCTAATTAACTGTGGTAAATTGTTAATAACTGTATTGATTCATTATTCATGTAGCCAAATACTTAGACTTCCTTCCATTAGGAACACCAGCATACCTTGCAGGGACATACCTCTTTAGAATGAGATATAAAATTCAAAAGAGCCATCTAATCACCTCAAATCAATTATTCAGGTGTAATGTTTTAGCGGTATCTCACTGATATGAAGTCTTGAATAGTTAAGTTTGATTGACACATCAGTTTTCACTGTTTAATTGTTAATTTTGCTCTCAATCACTTCCTCTCATGCTTTGGTATTGCTGTCTGGTGGGTGAATTTTTCTTCACCCACGTGAGAGTGAATGACAGCACTAAGATAGATTGGGCTATGAATTTCTAGGTAGAAAAATGAAGGATTGTGGCATTCCCATTAATCCTTCCTGCAAAGGTAGATGACTTCTGAGAGAGACAGGAGAAATGGAGAGAGAAGAATAGTTTAGATGAATGACTGACTACTATCCAGCTGTTTCTGACATGTTTGGTTTCTTGAACCATGGTCTTGCTGTCTTTAATGAAAGTTTATTGGGAGGAATTTGGCTGGACCTCACAAGTATTGGGAATGTGTTTGGCAGCAATATGGCAAACCTTACTTTATGGCAAGTCACATCTGAGGAAGTAGACTCAAGTCTATGAAAGCTCATGCTACCAGCTTCTTTCTTTCAATTAGTCTCAAAGGTGCTGCAAAATCCCCTTGCACACTGATTTTACAGAGTCTTTGAGTTTTCCACTGCTGTAAACCTTCAAACTTAGAGGTCAGTATGGATATACCAAGAATAAATTGTGACTCTCAAATATTAACTCTTCAATTGGATTGCAACCTTAGTGGACAGTGGAAATGCTATGAACTTAATTCATCTTGATTTCAGCAAAGCATTCTCAATGTTCCTCTTGATATTTTTGTTAGCAAACTGGATAAATATAGGCTTAGAATTAGAACTAGGTGAAAGAGTGTATTTAGTGTTCACCAGTGGCTCTTCATCATGGGGCAGGGCAGCAACATGCAGTCTGTGGGCCATCATAGGCTCTGGGTCTGTTTTTGAAGACCCCACTACTCATTTTGCAACTGCAGTGCAGTGCAATGCGAGTAGGGAAAAATGGATCTCTATTTAAATTGGCTGCTACTTCACTGAAATTGAGTGGCATTATGGCAGCAGGTCATACTCTTGAGCAGGTTTAGAAGCAATGTGTTTACTCCACTGTTCATGGCTTTCTACTGTTGATGTACAGCCTAGATTTGGATGGGGTTGTGCTTCCTCCCTCCAATTAAGGAATGAATTTGCAGCATGGGTGTTTTCCCAGACCTAGCATTATCCCTAGATGCTAAGGTGGTGCTTATTTTGGGGAGGAGTGCAGGTTAATCATGGATTCTGCATGGGATAACAGTACTTTGCATGTGAAAACCATTCACGCAGTTGCAATTCATGCAATTAATCACGCGTTAATCACCATTTATATATCCATGTGATAAACTCCATAGTATGCCTTGATGGGAAATAGAGCCAACCATTGTCTTTTGCACCCTGCCTTTTTAAAGAATACAGTTGTATAGTTTATGCAGAAATGAAAAGTATCTGAAAGTGATAAATGGTCCAAAACTGTGGGGTGCAATTTGAGTTTCCCAGGGTATTAACTCTTTTAAAGGGAAACAAAAATATGCAAGTATGAAAGTTAACCTTGTTTGAGTTCAGTTTTCATCAGTAGAAACAATGAAAGTGTGGGTCAGACTATTATTTTAAATCTGTCTTCCTAAAGAATAAGGACTTATTCCAAAAAACAACAAACACACAGTTTGTAGTTTAAAAAACAAACAAATAAGCAATGACTTTAATAAATAAATACATAAAATAACTAAAACCTAACCTAACTCATGATGGCTTGAGTAAAGAGAAATAAATCTCACCATTTTTTAGATAGCAGGAAGATGGGAAAACCTACTGCTTACTTACTGCTGCTGACTGCAATTACAAGCAGTTTAGAATCTTGGGGAGAGAGCTGTTAAACTGTCTCCAAGAATGTTTAGATAGAATGAGAAAGAGAGAGTCTCTATCTATATAAGGAGAGACAGGAGAATGCAAACATAAATTTCTCCAACAATCCCTTTCTCCTTCTCTTGGACTGATGTCAAGGATCTTTAGCCCTTCACATAGCCTCTGGAACTGATCTTTTGGTAGAAGTTTAGTGAAGATTCCTGCAATCATCACTTCAGTGTCGCAGTATTCCAGTTGGACAACTCCATTCGGACACATTTCTTTAACTTTATGAAAAGGAATGCCAGTGTTCTTCTTGAATGGTTTTTCTTTAATATTTCACAAATGAAAACTGGGACATGTGTGGCCATCAACCCATTTGACAGTGCAGACAAGATGGTAAATGTCATTTAATGCACAAGCAAGGAGAAACTGCAGCAGTTTGCTTTTTCCTCAGCCTAAGACTCCACTCTCTCCTCTATTCCTGTTCTTCCTGCTGAATTTGACTGCAAACTACTTTTGCACTTTGAATTCTGTTGACACCAATGGAAATAAGCTGAGGCTAAAGGAGGAAAGTGGGAGAAGGTGGTTGAAAGTGTGAGATTTAAAAGCTGCTAAGAAAGTGGGATGGCAGAGATTATTGGGCTGTCCCTGCCAAATTCGGATCTATTATTATTATTATTATTATTGTGATCAGTTATTATTTTCTGGCTGCTGCTATCACTTTTCATTGTTTGAAATGTGGTTTCCCCCCTACTATTTTAAAACCATTTTTTTTTTTTTTTGCCTTGTGGTGGAACATTTTATTGTTCTTATTGTGATATGCTTTAATTTTCCTCTCTTGACAGCTGACTTGGGGGCTTTTTATCAGCCAGTAATAGAGAATGTCAACATTTTAAATAATTTACTGAAGGGTTGCTGTGTCAGTGTGTTACAGGAAAGACAGTGGTGTCTTCTGAAACCTTTTAGAAGGAAATACTAATGGGAAGCTGCTGAACTAGAACTAATTCAAAATGTAATTCTATTTGTTTGGGTATGGATGTTTTTTTTTTTGTTTTTGTTACAGGTGTTGATTGATCCTGTCCTGCAAGAGCACTGTGTCAGCACCATTACTCCTGTTGTAAAGAATAGCAATAGCAATAGCAACTACATTACTATACTGCTTATCAATGGACTTAAGCACTCCCTAAGCAGTTTACAATGTGTAAACTAATTGCCCCCAATAAGCTGGGTACTTATTTTATTGACCTTGGAAGGATACAAACCTGAATCGAGCCTGAGCCCTTGGTTGGTATTGAACTTGCATCCTTATGATTTGGAAGTGAGTGGCTGCAGTACAGGCATTTAACCACTGCACCACCAGGGCTCAAGAACCATTGTGCTTTCCCTCCTATATATTTATTCCTCATCTTAACAGTCACTGACTGTCCTTTTTGTATTTTCTTTCCTTCTTGGTGGATAATTGTGGTCTTTGTAGCCACATCTGCTGTTGGCCCTGCCAAAAGCAATGTACTGACCCTTGCTGTTACTCTACAGAAAAAAGTTGCTGAAATTTGGCATCACTGAAATCCATTGAAGAAGAAAACCTCTTGGAAAGGAAGGAGATGCCCTTTGCTATCAGTCTGCAGAGCTCTATAGTGCAAAAGAGCATTCTGGCACCTTCCTGTATTATAAAGACATGCAACAGAAGTCTTGATGTTGGCTGCTGCAGAGTTCTAGCACCAGAGGGACCAATGCCCACTAGTGGTGGGCAATGTTTCCTCCCTGACACCAAGTCTACCCCGTCTTCTATTATTTTTCCCTTTGATGTCTTATGTCTATATACAGTCAGCCCTCCATATCCTGCATCCACTGATTCAGTCATCTATGGCTTGAATATATATATACTTATATATATATTTTATATATATATATATGCTTAAAAAATATATACCTAAAAATATATATACTTAAAAAAATTTATCCCAAACCAACCTTGATTTAAGGGACACCATTTTACTACACTGCTGTATATAATGGGACTTGAACAACCATGGGTTTGGTATCCATGGGGGATCCTGGAACCAAACCCCAGCAGATACCAACAGCTCACTATGGGGGGTTTCAGACTGCCAGAAATAGTGCAAATTGAGTCCACTTTTAGGGTTAGGATTAGTGCTAGGGAATCATAGGAATTGTTTATTTTCCTGACACATTGAGCCTTCTCTGGTGCCACAATAAAATACAATTCCCATGATTCCCTAGCACTAACCCTAACCCTAAAAGTGGACTCAATTTGCACTATTTCTGGCAGTCTGCAAACCCCCCCCCCCATTTGCCAACTAAGGCTAACACTTCATGAGTCTGATGAAGCTGACTCTATTCAGTGAAAAACGTCATGATACCCATATTAGTATTTAAGGTGCCATAAGAGTCTTTGCTAATATTTTAAATGACATCACATACAGTCAAAGCATGTACTAATATGGTAATCTTGCTTTCTTGTTTTAGCTCTTGATACTTGTATGGCTTCAATATCCCTTTCCTCCTTCCACCCAATATATGGGGCATATTTCCTCAACAGATTTGCTTTACAGGAACAGGATTTAGATATATCCATGTAATCAGAATCCACTTTGGCCTGTCTATGGCTTGCCAAGATTATTTTGACAATGCAAGTATCTCCAGTGGTAGCATTGTCACAACGATGAATCAAAATATGACCTTTGTGAGCAGTTCTGAAGCATCTTTGCTGAAAAAAGAAGTACCCTGCTTAGGAAAAACTGACAAATCTTTGGGAAACATTTCTGTCACATATTATTGTTTTGTCTGTCAGTTATATTCTATTAGGGATAGATAGAATAGTCATAATTATTCAGTATCAGGTTTAAAAACTCAACTTTCCTGACAGTCAGAAGGCCAACTCAGAAAAAATAATAGACCAGCAAGAATTTTGCACAAATGTCTCCTGGTATTTGAGTGCCATGAAATGTTGCAGAGAAATGATTAAGTGGAGGAAAATTTGGTTTTTTTTAAAAAATTCAAAAACCTTTGTGCTTTTCTGCACAGAAAACAGGGTTGTTTGGTGTTGTGGATCCCTATAGAAGAATTCTTCCACATCCCTTAGTTTAGGGATGTCTTAATACAGGATGATTATTGAAGAAAAAATATTAATTTTCATCCACAGTTGGGAAGAATCTTACCATAATAATTCATCCTCACATAAGAGCATGGAAAATCATTGAGGATTTGCATCACTATATATTCTACAATATCCTACCCTAACCTGTTGCCTCCAAATGTGTTTGATTACTTCTTCCATCTCCCATAGTTATTATGGACAAGGATTTTCTACACAATCTATGCTATCTCAGGAATCGCCTCCTTCCATACAATCCTCCCTGCACTCTCCGGTCCTCTGGGAGGAATTTGCTGCAGCCTCAAAAATCTAGGCTTGCAGCGACCTCCCAGAGGGCCTTTTCTGTTGTCGCCCCCAAACCTGGAATGGCTTGCCGGACGAGATCCGTCAGTTGACATCACTGGACAGCTTTATAAAAGCTGTCAAGACGGATCTCTTTCAGCAGGCCTTCCCAGACTAATGACCCCGGACTTGGGTTCCTTGACTCCTGCGTTCCTCTCGTGGCCCCATCAGTTGTTGATGGATGAGGAACACAGTAGAGGTTGATTAGGGGGTGGGTTGGTTTTTCTTTTTGGGGATATGTTATACGGGTTTTATTGTAAGCCGCTTGGATTGTCTGGCAATAAGTGGGATATAAATAAATTATTATTATTATTATTATTATTATTATTATTATTATTATTATTATTACAATCTTTCTTTTCTCCCTGCAAGACAGGAAAGTCATGTCTACAATTCATAATAAGCATTATTTTAACTTATGAAAGTAAGAAGTTGTGAAGAATGTTACATACAACAGTCTCTTGTGGCAATAATTACTTCCATTTGACTTTCCCACTATTTTTTGTGTTATAACCGGAAACTAACATTGATTTAATTGGCATAGTTAACAGTTGGATATATCAAAGATATACTTTAATGTGTCACAAGCTTCCTCAATAATAATATACTACCACTTTCAGGTTGCATAAGTATTCACCCCTTTTCCTATGGTATGCCTAAATAAGTTCCGATGCAACTCACTGTCTCCAGAGGTCACATAAATTGTTGAATAGAGTTCACCTGCATGTAATTCTGGTGCCACCCTATCTCAGCTGAAAGAAATCTGTTTCTGGAAAGTCCCACAGTTTGTTTGAGAACATACCTAAGCAAATGGCATCATGAACACCAAAAAGCCATCCAAACAAATCTGGGGTAAAGTTGTGCAGAAGCATCACATATGGTTTGATTATTTTAAAACTTCCCAAAGTAGGAGCATCAGTATGGCTCAACTGTGACTATGCTCAGGCATGGTTACTCACTAAAACTCAGTGACCAGGTAAGGAGGCCATTAATCAGAGAAGCAATTAAGAATCCAGGTAAGGAGGCCATTAATCAGAGAAGCAATTTATCAGCCTGGGTCTGAACTGAAGGAACTGATGCTGGGAGATGGTATCCATGGGACAACTATCACCTGGACACTCCCTAAGCTGAGCTTTATGGAAGAGTGGTAAGAAGAGAACCATTGCTAACAGAAACCCATATTCAAGTCTGTCAAGAGTGCAGAAAGGCATGTGAGAAGCACAGGAAACAAATGGACAAAAGTTCTCAGTTATCTGATGAAACAAAACTGAACTGTTTGGCTGTGTTCCCACTTGGTATGTAAGGCACAAAGCCAAAAATAATAATTGCCTGTAGAACACATTCCCATGGTGTTGGTGGTGGAAGCATCACCTTGTGGGGATGCTTTTTTTCAGCAGGGATTTGGAAACTGGTCAGGATTGAAGACCAGATGGATGGAGCCAAATACAGGGCAGCTTTAGAGGAAAACTAGTTTCAGTTTGCAAGTCACCTAGGACTGGGACAAAGGATCACCTTCCAACAGGACAGTGACCTTAAACAACATGCCAAAGTAACACCGGAGTAATATAAAACAAGAAGCTGAATGTCTTAGAATAGCCCAAGCTTCATTCCAATTAAGAATCTATGGCAAGAAATGGTTATTTGCCAACGGTTTTCATCAAACCTGACAGAGCTGGTGCATTTCTGCTAAGAAAAAAAGGGCAAAAACTGCAGGATCTAGATGTATAAAGCTAATAGATACTTACCCAAGAGGTCTTATAGTTGTAAATGCTGCCAAAGGTACTTCCCCCAAGGTATGACTGGGGGGAGGGGCTGAATGCAACCAACAAGTGCCAGTTTGCCCTTGTTTACTTACCTTTGTGTCACAATAAAAATATTTTGCACCTTCGTAATGTGTCTTGTGTACATTAAGCAGCAACAAAGTCAATTAAATCCATTTGAATTCAAAGTTGTAACACAATGACATGTGAAAAAAATCAAAACAGGGAGTCAATACTTCTGCAAAGCACTGAATGTACATAAAGGCACTTTGGATATGTGAATAAAAAACATGAGTTTTTGTTGAGTGTCTAAATGGGCATTAGTTTCTGGCTTCTGGAGAAATTGCAATGCATGCAGAGATGTACAATGGTGCCCTGCCTTTATTATATCAACATAAGGACAGTTTTGTCCACATATTGCTAACTATTAAAGTGAACATGGCCTATTGTAGAGAACATAGCCTTCATCTAGTAACTTCTCAATAAGCACTGGCACTATGTACTGTTAAGGTCTGGGTTGTTACTGTTTTCAAAGAGTAACTTCCACCAGTCTGCAGAGCAAGGGGCATCAAAAAAGAAGGGAGGTGAACAAACAAGCTCTGAATAGAACAGCTACTGGCTACTGGCAGATGTTTGTTCCACTTTTAAGGCTGATAAGATGTGACCAGTCCTGTGAGATCAAGGTTTGAGATGCAAATTATGAAGAAAAATACTTTTCTATGCATCATTCAGATCAGATGAGATGGTGGAGTGGGAGGAAGGGTGGAGAAGATTCCTTTTTCTGTATTAAGGATGCTTTTTTTTAAAGGAGGAAAATACAAAAATAAAAGAGTCAAGACATCTTTATTATCAGTGATGAATAGCTGCTAACCTAACACATAAAGGGAAACTCCATTCCCTGCCTGCAAGGATCAGATGCTAAGCCCTGGCAAGAGAGTGGTGATTAGAATCACATGGGCCATGGACTGCAGTCAGCTGGTGTTGTAGTTTGTGGGTCCCTCCCTTTGTCACAAACCTCCAGAAGAAACATTTCAGGAGCAGCACAGAGGGGTTTGAACACAGGTGGTGATGGTTTCTAAACTTTAGCAACATTACTAGAAAATCTTGCTCAAAATAATCTACTCTCCTTTTCCACTGCAGTTTCTTTTTCTACCTCCTAAAACTGAGCAGTACAAACCATATAGAGATGTGAGGCAAGTGACAGAAGAGGATGGCTGGATGGGGAGAGAATGACAAAGGAGAAAACAGTATCTTAACAAATTAGTTCTGATCCCAGACCCAAATCACTTCTGGATGTAGCACATCTTGGGTTCTGGATGATGGGCATATGAATTCCTGAACTGTGTGCATGAGCAACAGAAGGAGTGATAACCTCACTTAAGACCACATCTGGGAATGATCTAAAACACCTCAATACTTGAGGCAGAAACTTACCCATAAGAGTGATGGGAATAAGAAATCAAATACTTAATATATTTCTGCCTTTTAAAGACAGCCTATAATTTGCTTTCTGAAGTGGTCCACCTCATGTCCTACCTAATGGTTGGCTGTTCTCCATTTTGGAACCCTATTTCCAAAAGCCTTGTCAAAGGCTAAGCCTGGAGATAAGTCAGTAATGGTGTAATTCACTTAAGGAATCTCCTAGTGGACTGGAGATAAGTGCGTTTTTTTTAGTGGCATGTATTCTAGGCACTTTGTTTTGTATTTTATATGATAGTTATAGCTGAGAGAAGGGGTGAAATGTTATTACCCAGAAAGTAAAGAATATGTGAAGTTTCAACTCTACAATTTTACAAAAGCAGAATGTGCATGGGGAAACTAGACTGGAAAACCCATTACCTCTTCATCAGCATAATTTGATAATTTCCAGATCATGGGAAGTAATAGTACCACTTTACATTGGTTAGATCTCACAGGTTCAGTTCTGGGCACCATGGTCTATGAAAGTTTATTCACATGGTGGAATGCATCCAGAGGAGAGGAACCAAAATGATAAAAGTTCTGTAAACTGAGCCATATGAGAAATGATGAAAGAAGTTGTATGTTTAGCTTGGAAAAGGAAAAAAAGATTGAGAGAAGATATAACCATCTTCAAAGGAGTGAAAGATGGAGCAAGATCATTTTCTGCTGCTGCGGAGACTAGGATGTGCTAACCCATATTCCATTTACAAAAAAGAAGATTCCAGCTAAACATTAGGAAGAACTGATACTGAGAGTTGTTAGACCATAGAATAGACTGTTTTGGAAGGTGGTGGACTGTCTTTCCTTGGAGGTTTTTCAACAGACATTGGACAACCATCTGATAGGGATGCTTGTGGACTCCTGCATTGGTGATAGTAGGTGCCCTAGATGACCTTGGCAATTCCTTCCAAATCTACAACTCTACGATTCGGTCATTACTGGCATAAAACAGCAAAGCCTAGACTAGTGGTTCTCAGCTTTTGCTCCTCCAGAGGTTTTGGAGATCATCTCCCCCAATCCTTGACCATTGATATGGTGGTTGTGGGCTGAAGACCAAACATAGATGTCCAAAGGTAGAAAATGACTGATCTTGGTCTGCTAATTTTGTCAAAACTGAAACATTCTTCATAAGTAATAGCATCCATCTATTTGGGTTCAAGATCAAACTTCTTTCAACAGGATGCACTGGCAGGGGATGGTAAGAGATGCAGTCCACCATTTCTGAGGAACAGATGGGCAAAGACTGCTAAATAGCTAGAAGTTACACACACACACTGTCCTGCTGAATAGCTACTTTGTTTACTGGAATTATTCGCTCTCCCCCTCGCTCCTTTCCTCCTTCTCCTTCTTTCTGACTGTGTGTACACACACACACACACACACACACACACACACACACACACACAATTTGCTAAACCTGAAGTCTAAAAATCAAACTTGACCCCTTAGAGTAACTTAGAGTAACTTTTTTTTTTGCAATGGAATACCTTTTGTCCCTAAGTCAGAGACAAACAATTTAAACCCTGTCATTTCTGCATGTGGTGGCACAGAGTTTAGACTCTTCAAGATATAATAATAGGTGACATCATAGTGACCTCTGCATCTAAAACAGTAGTAAATAAAACCCTAATCTAAAACACAGTGATAAACTTGCCATTAAGTCCTACCATAGTATTTTTAGTTCTTGTGGCAGTGGTTTTACACAAATGGTTTGAACCTGAAAAAGAAAGAAAGGTTAAATTGATCTGTTAACATACCGGATGGGGAGTATATACATGGATGGAAATAACTGGCTAAAATTACAATCCTCTGTGTATGATTTTTTGTGACAGTTGGTCTTATGCCTTAAAAGTACCAGGCCCTGTCTAATTTTGAAAGCTAATCAGGCCCAATTCTGGTTGGTACTTGGAGGGGAGACAACCAGCTGTTGGCTATATTTCAGAGAAAGGAACCGGCAACACCATCATAGAATCATAAATCTTGGAAGGGATCACAAAGACCATGTAGTCCAATTGTGTGCCATACAAGATTACACAATCAAAGCACCCATAAAAGATGCCAATTCAATCTCTGTTTAAAGAATTCCAAAGACCCACAGTCTACCACCCTTCAAGGTAACTCATTCCAATTCTCTTGAACAGATATTATAATAATAGAATCATAGAGTTGGAAGAGACCACAAGGACCATTCACTCCCTGCCATGGAATACACAATCAAACCATCCAGCCTCTGCTTAAAAAAAGTCAAAGAAGGAGACACCACCACACTCCAAGGCAGTGTATTCCACTGCCAAACAGCTTTTACCATCAGGAAGTTTTTCCTGATGTTGAGGTGTAATCTCTTTTCCTGGAGCTTGAATCCATTGCTTCAAGTCCTATTCTCTGGAGCTGCAGAAAACAAGCTCCATCTTCAGTATGATATCCCTTCAAATATTTAAACATGGCTACCATCTCATCTCTTAACCTTCTCTTCTCCAGGCAAAACATACCCAGCTCCCTAAGTCTTTCCTCATAAGTCATGGTTTCCAGACCTTTCACCATTTTAGTCACCTTCCTTTGTACAGGTTCCAGGTTGTCAACATCTTTTTTGAACTGTGGTGGCCAGAACTGTACACAATATTCAAAGTGAGGTCTGATCAAAACTGAATAAAATGACACTGTTATTTCCCTCAGACACTATACTCCTACTGATGCAGCCTAGAATTGCATTGACTCATATTCAGCTTGTGGTCCACAAGTTGTCAAGCCAGGTGTCACTCATTCTATATCTGTCCATTTAATTTTTACTGCCCAAGTGTAGTACCCTACATTTCCCCCTGTTGAAATTCATTTTGTTAGTTTTGGCCCAGTTTTCTAATCTGTGAAGGTCATTTTTAATTCTAATCCAGTCCTCTGGGGTTCCCCTCCTAATCTTGTGTCAGTAAAGATGTTTTTCTTAATGTTTAGGTAGATTCTCTTTTCTTGTAATTTGAATCTGTTTGTTCATATTCTAGACCCTGGGGCAGCAAGAAACAATCTTGCTACATCTTTTACATGGCATCCATTCAGATATTTAAAGATAGATATCATGTCACCTCTCAGTCTTGTCTTTTTCAAGCTAAACATGCCCAGTTTCCTAAATCATTCCTTATAAGCCTTGGTTTTCAGAACTTTGATCATCTCAGTCTGCCTTCTCTGGGCATGTTCCAGCTTGTTCATATCCTTCTTGAACTATGGTACCCAGAAGTAGCCACAGCATTCCAGGTGAGGTGCAACCAAAGCACTGCTACATTCCTCAATTTGGACACTCTGCTCCTGTTGAGGCAGCCCTGAATTGCACTAGCTTCTTTGGTTGCTGTGTCACACTTTGACTCATGTTCAGCTTGTGGTCTACTAAAACCCATGGGTTCTTTTCACATGTTATACTGACCAAACCTGGCTGTGTGAATCATCCTGATATCTCATAATGCAATCCTGACTTTTTCTGACACTTTTGTGGCCCAGTTAGGAAATGTCACCTCAAGTCTTGCCTATATATATATATATATATATATATATATATATATATATATATATGGGTGTTGCAGCCAAGAGTAGACGATTATCTTGCTGAAAAACAATCGATTCTTCTCCAAACTTCAGAGAACCATTATCTCACAACCTCTGCACAGTGCAACAGACATTGTCCCTGATAACTCACTTTAGTTGGCAAGGAGTTTTGGAGAAGTGAAACGCTTGATGACATTTTGGTTGTTCATAATAATGTTATTGCCCAACTATGAATTTTGGATCCCCTCCTCCAAAAACAAACAAACAAACACAGATATCTTTATCTCCTCTGGAGAATATCTTATTTAACCATTCTGGTTGAGATTAACAACCAGGGTGAAATAATTTTCTACCACCTGAAGAAAAACTTTGTATTTTGAGGGGTCAGTAAAAAGACTGTCAAGTGTCTTTTGTTCTCCTTTATATTCATCCAGCAATCTGGATGTTTCAGTCAGAACCAAAAGGAAGAATTAAGGTACAGCCACTCTTTATATTTTTGTGAAATGGAGGCTTGTCATTTTCAGAAACACCCTGCTGCATCTTGTTCCTTGGAGTAGTTGGCTGAACATTTTGCCCTCTGTTTTGAGCTGAGTCAAGGTCAGTTGTAGATGTTGGAGCCCCAGAACCTTGGAAAGCCCTGCTGCTGACACATTGACTGTGAGATTCTGTGACTTATACTCCAAAAAGAAAATGACTTAATGTTAACCATGAAGTTTGCTCTTTTCAAGCCTTCACAGTCATGTGCTTTTTCCTCAGGTTTTGCAGTCCAAACACATATGTAAGTTATGTTATCAAGCCAATATGCTGCCCTCTCGCTCGTGTGGATTTTTATCTAGCAAGTGATTTCTTAATGCTTTGGGCCACTGAGTCATTTCTGCCTACAAAGGTCACATTTACAGATGGAGCTTTTTCTTAATCACCGCAGAATGACACCACTAGAGTAGATGAACAAGGATCACATCATGTCTAGTGTAAATGGTTGAGGGGACAGTGGGATCATTGAAGGCACAGCATGAAGTATGCAACACCAGGGGACATTGAATGGCCAGCTGTAGCATAGTTTTGCATGCAGAACTATTACACTTTTGTCACCATTCACTTGGGGCTTGCCTTCACTTGCCAGAATACTAAAGGATGGCCCCAGAGTATTCTGGCCCCCAATTCCCCATCTTACTTGCTCTCTTCTGCTGTGGGCTTTTGACTCTTGCAGTAAACAATGGGTGACTGCCTTGTCATGTGGTCACTGTTCATTTTCAGGTTCTGGCCACCTTGTTCTGACCTCAGGGTGTTTTGCACCCATAGTGATGACACCAGGTTGCTCACAGGGACCATGAGTGAAGGCAGCCTATGTCATTGCTGTGAAGATAGCCGAAACCCCACAGGAAAAGGTGAGTTAATTAAATCTGGGTTAGGGGAAGGAAGCCCCAAATCGGGTGTAGGCATCATGTAAACATTCTTTGAAGGAAGGGCCTCATTTCCCCCCCCCCCC
>CM034701.1:271319599-271330696 GCA_020142125.1 Phrynosoma platyrhinos | reverse complement strand
TGACCTGTTTCTCTGAAACTCATGTTGACTTTTTATGATTATGAAATTTGATAACTGCTTGGAGCCTTTGGTATGCACAGTCAAGAAAAATACAACATCCTCCAGGTTTATACATGGAAAATATGAATACAAGACTCTTTTATATCCTGATGCCTTTTGGGCTTTATCTCTAGACCCGATTTTGTTTACATTGCTGATAAAATTAATGAGTAGCTTTAAGGCCCTTTCTGACTATACTAATAATTGCTCTAAATCTGAGGCTAGGCCTAGTTGGACCAATATCAAGATCCTCCAGGTTTCCCAATAGTTCTAGCAAACTCTAGGGCATCCTGTTTCAGGATTTCATGCATAGTAATGCCTCATAACAGTTGTCTGCACTGCTGCATCCAATCAAACCCTAAATATAGAAGATTTTAACCCTTTCTTGGTGATGGTTGTAGTAATTTTAGCACAATGTTCAATCTTCTTGATGCTCTTTTCTTCCATGTGAGATGGCGTTAATCTGTTGTGCATATATTGTTTCCCTTCATTCTTGCTGTTTCCTTCCTGAACTCAACACCTCCTCCTCCTGTATGCTCCTTCTCCAGTATCTATTTGCCTTGTCTTGCTCATTACGTTATTTAATTTTTAATTTTTTTTGTATGTTCATGGTGCTCATAGTATTATGAGCCAGTATGGTGTAATGACTTAAATGCTGGACAAATACTTCAGGAGTTGTTGTTGTTGTGTGCCTTCAAGTAGTTTCCAACTTGTGGTGACACTAAGGTGAAACTATCATAGGGTTTCCTTGGCAAGAGGTTTGCCACTGCCTTCATCTGAGGTTTAGAGTGTGACTTTCTGGTCCTTTGAATCAGTTTGGCTGTGCCCTAAGATGTAGCTTGTTGCTGTTGCCATTGTTGTGTGCCTTTAAGTCATTTCCGGCTTATGGTGACCCTAAGGCAAATCCATAATCATGGAATTTTCTTGGCAAGATTTGTTCAGAGGAGATTTGCCATTGCCTTCCCCTGAGGTTGAGAGCATGTGACTTGCCTAAGGTTAGCCAATGGGTTTCATGGTGGAGCTGGGAATCGAATACTGGTCTCCAGTCATAGTCCAACACTCAGACTGCTATGCCACACTGGTTCTCTGTACTTCAGGAAACCAGGGTTCATTTACCTGCTGATCATGAAAACCTGCTGGGTGACCTTGGGCAAATCACACTCTTTCAACATGAGAAGAAGGCAGTGGAGCTTTTCTGAATAAATCTTGTCAAGAAAACTCCATGATAGGTTCATCTTATGGTCACTGTAAGTTGAAAATTACTTGAAGGCACCCAACAGTGACAAATAGAGTTAAAGTGACATAATACTATGCCACTTTAGCATTATGGCTCTAAAAAGTGGTGAGGGGATTCAATTTGGTAACTGGAAGTACAATAAAGGAATCTAGGTCAACAGGAAACCAGGAAACCTATCTGTTAAAGGTCATATACCTATTTGAACATCATCAGTGGGACAACCCAAAGATATACTGGGAGGAACTGAAACAATGGGTCTAAACATGTGACATTTTCTTAGGCTTATATCAAAAACTCTTGCAACAGAAAAACAACAACAACAACACCCCATTCCTCTAGTGGATATAAAACACTGTGGTTACTATCAGAATTTCAGTACAAAAAAAAAAAAAAAAAAAAGGGACAGAAAGAATGCCATGTGTGTATATGTATGGATAGATGTATATTGTGATGAAAACAGCTATAGTTCCCACCAAATCCCAAGGCTATTGTCTGGTAAGGAGTATCCCTTACTTGGGATCATTTGTCAATCTGTAATCTCAATGGTGCCTGGAAGCTATTAGATATTTAAGTATATTGGTTCTTCAGGATATAACTCAAATTATTAAACAGAACTTGTCTGCAGGGCTGGCAGAAGTATCTTTTGATTTGGACAGGTGAGCAACACTCATATTAAATATCTAGGTATATAATTAAGATGGATGTTCTGCCAAGGATATTGCTTTTTCTTTGAACCATTTAATTATGTATTATTCAAACCTTTTCCAGCAAATTAATACTGTATTTAGGATTTTAAAAACAGAGGCCTTCCCTTCACTATCCCATTTTTCATTGAAAAACATATAACTGTCACTTTCTAAAGGTGGGTTTCATTTTTCAGTTTTGAGTTTCTATCACTAGGTTGATCACTTGACTTGTACTAACAGCTGACAAAAATGGTTTGATTCAAATATTCCTTCTTCAGCAATTTTGGAATCAATCTATTTGGCACGTCTTTCAGGTTAGATTGACTTAAATTCCATGCATTTAAGGAATAAATAAAAGGTGCCTAAAGCAATTTCTACAGCCATTGTGTTTGGTTACATGACTTCTCATCAAGTACAATGTTAACTATATGCTCATACTAAACCAAGGGTTGTAAGAGCCAGCATGGTGTTATGGTTTGAATGTTAGATTAGGAGCAGTGGTGTCCCTAGGGTTGGTGTCACCTGGTACAGACAGTCATGGGGGGTGGGTGGGACTTATGGGGGTGGGACTTCTGGTGTGCGATTTCCAGTGCACATCCGGTGTGCGTGAGAGTGTGCATGCACAACTGGAATTGTCCCATGCACTCCCAGGGAGTAGCTACCATGCCCAGAGGAGGCTGGAGAGCAGGCTTTCGGCACTCTGCGCCCCCAGGCAGAAGCCACCGTGCCTGGGGTGCCTCCATGTGGAGCCTAGGTAGCTCGAAAAGGCCCCGCATGGAGTCTAGGCCACCTGAAAAGGCCCACATGGGGGCGGAGAGCCAGGATGGTGTTACCCCCCCCTTCTGGGGTGTCACACAGTACGGCCTGCACTTTCCAGTGATGCAACTGATTAGGAGTCAGGGAGACCAAGGTCTGAATCCCTGCTCAGCCCTGGAAGCCCACTGGGTGGCCTTGGGTAAGTCACAATCTCTCAGCTATAGAGGAAGGCAATAGCAAATTTCCTTTGAATCAATATTGCCAAGAAGACCGTATGATGGGTTTGCCATAAATTGAAGCCAGTTTGAAAGCACATAAAAACAGCAGCAGCAACAACAAGCTAATTGTGTGGTCCTGGGTTCTGTATGGTCCTGGGGTTGTTTATTGCAGCCTGTCCTATGCCTACAGCAAGCACCCAGATTGTTGTACAGAAAGCAGGTACAGATAAATTAAAGCCCTCCATGTCGTACACAGGTAATCCAGGAAGTTCATAGCAGATGAGGGGAGGCACAGAGGTAAGGTCTCAGCCAGTTCAGAAGTCATTACACTAAGCCAGTAAGCCAGAAAAAACAAAGCCCAAAGGGTAAGACAAGGAGAAGTTAAACTTAGCCAGTTCAGATGTCAAACATGAGCCAACAGTATGATGTGACAGCTAAAGAAGCCAATGCAATTTTAGGCTGCATCAATAGAAATATTGTGTCTAGATCAAGGGAAGCAACAGTACCACTCTGTTCTACTTTGGTCAGACCTCAAATACAATATTGTGTTCAGTTCTGGGCACCACAATTCAAAAAGGATGTTGTCAAGCTGGAATGTGTCCAGAGGAGAGTGACCAAAATGGTGAAAAGTCTGCAAAGGCAAAGAGATCCCATCTCAACATCAGGAATAACTTCCTGAAAGTAAGACTTGTTCAACAGTGGAATACACTCCCTCAGAGTATGGTGGAGTCTCCTTCTTCTGAGATTTTTCAACAGAGGCTGGATGGCCATCTGATGGGAGTGCTATGATTGTGAGTTCCTATATAGCAGAATGGATGGCCCTTGTGGTCTCTTCCAACTCTATGATTCTAAGGTCCAAAACATACTACAGAAATAATCCAGTTTGAGATCGCTTTAACTGCTCTGGCTCAATGCTAGGGAATTCTGGGAACTGTAGTTTTTTGAGACATTTAGCTTTCTCTGTCAAATTGCTCTGGTGCCACAATAAACTACAATTCCCAGGATTCCTTAGCACTGAGCCAGGGCAATTAAAGCAGTCTAAAACTGGATTATCTCTGTAGTGTGTTTTGGACTTAAGTTCAAAATCCTGACAAGGACATGAGCACTGACAGCACTGACAGTCAGTGAGATTGAATGGTTGCGAGCAACAAGGACTCACAGCAACTGCTCACTGATTTATAAGTGGCTCACTCTGGATGCTAGGTGCTTGATTATCTTGACTTTCCTATTTAGCCTACGATGCTGTTCTTAAATATTTTATTTACTTATATGCTGCCTTTCTCCTGGAAAAGGACCCAAGGCAGCTCATAGATAAAAAGAGTTTAAAACTTTACAATAAAAATTAAAAACAATTAAAATAATCTTGCTAATAATAACAATAATAATTGTACAAAAGTTTTGAAAAAACATAAATAGAACACACACCCCATATAAAAGCCTCCCTGACAATGACTATATATTAAAAGCTTGCTTGAACAAAAATGAAAGCCTACGAATACACATTAAAAATGTCTTTGCCTACCACTGTAAGGAAAACAGGAAGGTGACCAGCTAAGCCGGCTGCAAAAGGGAATTCCAGAGAGTGAGAGCAGCCATTGAGAAGGCTGTCTCATGTCTTTGCTAAGTGAGCCTCTGATGGGACCAAGAGAAAGTCTTCCACTGAAGATCTTATGGTTATAGTAGGTTCATATGGGAAGTCTTTCAGATTGCCTGAAATATGACACACCTCACTACTCCACCCTAAAAAAGCAAGAAGGTCTGCCTCAAACAGCCACAAAGGTGACCAGGAGGAATGTGATATCACTTCCAGTTGCCCAAAATGATGGCTGTAGTCATATGTTGTAGCCTTTCTGAAGTCCAAAGGAACTAAACATTAGGTGGTATGGCCACTCAAGGCTCCACAGCATGCCCATCTCTGTGCTACAATAACTCTGTGGGGTAATCTTGAATGAAAAACTGTGATGCAATTCCCTACACAAGAAATGGATAATTGTGAACTTTATACATTGGATCAACTGACAGGGCCGGATGAGGGTGGTGAAGATGATGATTGGCATTTGCAATATTGCATTCTATATACCATTTATCCCCTTCACAGTATGGACCAATTATAACACCTTTTTGGTGTCAATACAGATGTCAGAGCTTATCGCATTACCTTTTAAATCAAAATTAGCCTCCCAGGATGCAACAGGGCCGCGGCGTGGAGGCGAGAACAATCGTATTGTAATTTGCCGCTGAATTGCTGGGCAACTGCAGCCCAGGTCCCAGCTGCACTCAGTCAGTGCTTTTTTGAAGCCAGAAAGCTCCTGAGTTTTAAATGGCGGCCAACTGAGCGTGGCTGGGACCCGGGCTGCAGTTGCCCGGTGATTCGGCAGTGATTCCCGCCTCCATGCTGCGCCCCAGCTGGATCCCAGGAGGCTAATTTCGATTGAAAATGTAATGCAATAAGCTCCGTCATCAGCTCTGTGTGCCTCAGCCATTTCTGCTGTCTTGGAAACACTAATTGCATCTTCAGAGAAACTGAAACCAACACACGTAGATTAGAAATATTTTAGAGCACTAAAATTGCTGTCAATTAAGTTTGAATTTAGTGGAGTTAGATTGTCCTGTGCAAATTTACCAATGGAAAATTACCCTAACCTCAGTGTCTAAAATCTCATTAGATCTCAAACTACATTTTGTTCAGCAAAAAGTGATGTTTCAGGTACATGGGACAAGTTTTCCCTTTTGAGAAAGAAATTGGCCACTTCAGTTAAACTTTGGCTTTAGCAGAAGATAATGCTTCTTGGTTTCTAAAATGTGTGACTTGTAACTTAACTAAGGGCAATGTGGTTGGATCATTAAAGAGACAGAAGACTTTACTTGTTTTAGCCCTGCAAAAGCTATGTATGCCTCAGAGTTCAAATCTGAGTGGATATATGTTTGAATATATTGGCAACTTATATTAATGTATGGACCTAGCTCATGCTCATATTCAGTGTTGTTGTTTTTTTACCTTGTTTTCTCTCATGCACTTTCTTTGCCTATAGAAACAAAACATTTAAGGACAATTGCAAGAAAAATTCCATTAGGGAACAGACCCTGGATGGCTTCCATATAGCCAGAGCATTTAAAATGTGATTCTGAAGGAGAATTCAACAGATAGAACGAACTGCTAAAAAGACAAATGAATCCATCTTAGAGCAAATCAGGCCTGAATTCTCCCCAGAAGCCAAGATGAATTAGGTGACACTCTTATGCTTTGGCTATATTTTGAGACTCACTGGAGAAGATAATAATGCCAATACAATAAAGTGGGAGGCATTAGGAAAAGAGAAAGACTGTATTACAAGTGGATTGATTCAATTCAGTAGGCCACATGCCTGAGCTTATCATACCTGAGCAAGGCAATTCATGACTGAGGATCTTGGAAGCCTCTTATTCACAGGGTTGCCATAAGTTGAAGTCTTATGCACCAAATATGGAAGCAGGATATGACTCAATAAAATGGGATATGAATGAAGAATGTTTCAAATGCTGACCTTGGGTCTGTGGCAATTAAATTTAATATTTTTTACATCAGTTCTTCGGTATTACTATGACCTGAATCCCACTGTTAGTCCAGTTTGATTAGACCCATTAGATCAATGGGGATTTTGGTAAGTCAACACTTATGTGAGAGCCATTGATTAAATAGGTTTTACTCTACTGAAGATTGACAACTGGATTTGGTTTTCCACTTTTTTTCTCATGATGATGATGCTTTGGAAACTGGAGGTTGTTGTTTTAACTTGTTTATTTTAACTTGTAATTGATTTAATAACTTTTTAAAGGGTGGGTGGGAGGTAATTTGTTTTTATTGTTGCACCGCACTTTTTACTGTAAGCCGCCCCAATTGATCTCAAAGGGATGGGGTATAAATAAATATTATTATTATTATTATTATTATTATTATTATTATTATTATGGAAACAAAATATATTTTTAGGAATGGCTTAAAAAAAGATACATCAATGATACATAATTCCAAGAAGACTAATTCAGTCACAGGTAACACTTATTTTATGGGGAACTGTAAAAACAAAACAAACCCACAATGCATACAATCAAGAATTAGAGTGTGATATATTTAGTATGGGGAGAAAAGGAGCAGTTGGGTGCATAGACATATGGGTGTGTGTTTGTTTTATAATTTATGTGTATGCATTGAACAATATGCACAGAGTATGGCACCATAGGAAATGGCAGGAAGCCAAGTGGGGATGGAAAGTTCTGCTAAAATTTTCAAAGTATGAGGGGGGAAGGCCACCCCTGGAAGTGAAGGATTGAGGCCGACGCTGCCGGACACCTCGGCCTCAATCCTCCCTTTTGCCACCTGTGAAAGGAACGCTAAAAAAGCACTCATTTAGCAATCCGCGAAAGGGGCGTTGAAAGAGGTGTGGCGTGCCTCTTTGGCATCTCTTCTGGCTCAGCGTGTATGGATGCTGAACCGGAAGGCCGTAATTGGAGTGCCCATTGTGTGGAGTGACGGGCACTTGGATTATGTCCTCAGGAAGGGGTTGGGGCACCCAGCGTGAGGCTGCCCCTCCCCTTCCTTGCCTCAAGATGGCGCAAAGAACCGTCTGCAAAGGGGGTTAGTTTCAATATTCTTGTTGGCCCCTCATGCTAGCTGATGTGAGAAGAGGTGGGATGACGTTGCACATACAGAAATATGCATAGTATGCTGACGACACCCAGATATATTTCTCCATGTCTCAGTCTTCAGCATTGGGTTTAGATGGCGCCTCTCCCCTCAATGACTGTCTTAAGGCAGTAATGGACTGGATGAGGAAAAACAGACTGAGACTGAATCCAGGCAAAATGGAGGTACTCACAGTAGCTGCCCTAAAACCAGGTATTGGGATGCAACCTCCAGTTCTGGTTGAGATCACACTCTCTTCAGTGTTCGCAGTCTTGGGGTGCTCCTGGATCTGTTGCTTCAGATGACAAATCAGGTAAATGCGATGGTCAGGAGTGCCTGCTATCAGCTTTGGCTGATACGCCAGCTGCGCCCTTTCCTGGAAATAAGGGACCTTAAAACTGTGGTACACATGCTGGCAACCTCTTGCCTGGAATGCGCTCTACATGGGGTTACTCTCGTGCTTGGCCCGGAAACTTCAATTAGTACAGAACATGGCAGCCAGACTGGTCTTGGGTGCATCAAGGAGAGGCCATATAACAGTTGTATTGAAGTCTCTTCACTGGCTGCCTACCATTTTCCAGGCCCAGTATAAGATGTTGGTTATTATCTTTAAAGCCCTAAATGGCTTGGATCTATCCTATCTTCGGGACTGCCTCCTCCCATACAATCCACCCCACACACTCTGGTTCTCTGGGAGGAATTTGCTGCAGCTGATAAAAATAAGGCTGTCTGAAACCTCCCAGAGGGCCTTCTCGGTGACCACTCCCAGATTATGGAATGGCCTGCCGGATGAGATATGTCAGATTACGACCTTGAGCAGCTTTAAAAAAGCTGTTAAGACAGATCTCTTCTGGCAGGCCTTTTCTGACTAGATTTCCCAGCCTCAGGAGTCAGCCTATCTTCTCTTCTCCAACTTCTGCCATTGCTGCTGCTGCTGCGGTTCTTCTATTGTTGCTCCGGCAAGATTATTTTAAATATGTTTCAATGTGTATTTGTTATGTTTTAATGTATAATTTGTTTAATATTTTCTTAAGGGGTGGGTGGGTTTCAGGGTTTTTTGGATGTGTACTATATTTGTATGATAGTTTTAATGTTGTAAGCTGCCCCAATTGCTTTGCAGAGGGGAGGGATATAAATAAATATTATTATATTATTATTATTAAAATAAAGACTGAGCTCCTATATCACAATGTAGCTTTGTTCACACAGTTCCATCTCTCCACACCTCGTAGCTCTTAAATCCTGGAAGGAGCAGCTATTTCTGCTTACTGATGGGGAAGAGAGGAAGTGGGAAGATTGTTGGAGGAATTATGCATTGCACTCTCCTCTCTCTCCTTAGTTAGACAGGGATTCCCTCTGTCTCTCTCATTCTATCAAAACATGTGGCTCGTCACTCTTGGAGGCAGTTTAACAGCTTTCTCCCAAGATTCTAAACTGCTTCAAGCAGTCAGTTGTAGCATTTTCCTGCTATCTAAAAGATGGTGAGATTTATTTCTCTAGCAAGTTTAACTTTCATACCTGCATATTTTTGTTTCCCTTTAAAAGGGTTAGCTCCCTAGGAAACTCAAATTCCACCACACATTTTTGGGTTATGGCCCAGAAAGGGTCCCAGTCTAGACCCAGTGAGGTCTCAGATGAGGTTCCAAATTATTTTTAAACTGCTTCTCCTGGACATACTGACTTCAAGGAAGATTTTTTTCTTCTGCTCAAACAATAGAGAATGGCTTCAACTAATCCTAATTCCACAATGATTTCTGAAATACTAACTGGAACAAATTATAAAATGTGGTAATTGAAAATGCAAATGCACCTGACTACAATGGGCCTATTTAAAGCAATAAATGGGCAGAGACCCAAAGAGGTAGGAATATAGCAACAACAGCTTGATGAAAATGCAGAGAAAGCAATAGCTTATATTTGCTTGTCTGTAGATCTCAGATCTATAAATCATATACAAGGTTTAACTGATGCGAAAAAAATATGGGACAAACTTCAGAAAGTGTTTAATTCTCCAAGTACTTCTAATCAAACAGCTCTCATGATCAAACTTGTTAATACCAAGTTGCATCATCCTCAATTTTTAAATCAGCGTATTAATGGCTTTATGGCAACTTTGTCTAGAATTACACCAGCTGGCGAATCTTTTCCAGAACATGGAAAACTTGGATTGTTTTTGGCAAATGATCCAAAATATTACTCCTATAATTAATGCTTTAAAAGTTAAAGGAGATAATTCTTTAAAGATGCTATTACTCAAATTGTTGAATTTCAAAACAGACAGAACTTGATGGAAGACAACTTTAATATAAAAACAATGGAGAATTTGCTGCAGAGGATTTGAAAAAGACTTCCTTTTCTTCTAAATCAAATAGAAGCAATGTTAACAAGTCAAAGGCTAGAGCTGAACTGAAAAAGCTGCAAAGTCAGGGACTGAATAATAAAAGTAAAAGGAATTTTAAGAAAGAAGCTTTTAATTCTAAACAGAAATCTTCCAGTCATCTTCATATTGGTTTGATTCAACAACAGTTACTTCAAATTGCTGGAGATTAATATAAAAAACAAGTTTTTATTGATAGTGGAACAAGTGTGCATTACTTCAACAACAAAGAATGGTTTGCTGATTTTGATGCAAATGTAACTTTTCCTGTCTCTCTTGCTAATGGTCTAGAAGTCTTTGTGCAAGGAAAAGGGACTGTTATTTTACAAACAAAACTCGATCCTGGCAGAATAGGAACTTTACAAATCCCAGATGCTTACTATGTACCAGATTTGCAAGCTTCCTTTTACAGTGTGCAAACCACAACCTCAAGAGGCAACTGTGTCAGTTTTAGAAAGCAAACCTGTTTGGGTTTCATGATAAAAATTTGATTTTTAGAACAGATTTAGGATTTCATAGATGTTATCAGATGCAGATTTTGCATTCATCTGTGACCAGTGTGACAAGATGTAATCACTTTACGTTATCACAGATTTGCTCATTGAAGTGTTGAAAATATAAAGAGACTGGCAAATCAAGAGCTTGCAAGAGACTATAAATTGAAAGTATGCTCTAACAATGAAAAATGTGTAGAATGCTTGAAATCAAAGCCACAACAGCCTCACAACCTCCAGTTATTGAGAGACAATCCAACAAGGCATTGGATCTTTTATGGACCAATGAATCAAAAGTCAGAAGGAGGTAACTTTTATTTTATGACTATTATTGATGATTTCAGCAGATGCACTTATACTTATCTTCTCAGAGAGAAGAGTCAAGCTTTTCAAAAATTTAAAGAGTACTTTAATTGAGTCTCTAACAAATTTGTCTACAAACCAAAGACCCTGCACTCAGATAACAGCACTGAACTTGTCAAAGCTAAATCTGATGAATTTTTAAAAGAACATGGCATTGAGAAATAGACTACACAGGCTTATTCTCCAAAACAAAAGGGTGTAACAGAGAGAATGAACAGAACTCTCAAGGAGATGGCAGTCACCATGTTTTTGGAAGCCAATATG
>CM034701.1:271262959-271273386 GCA_020142125.1 Phrynosoma platyrhinos | reverse complement strand
AAAAATGGTGCAAAATTTCTTATGAGAGTAGGATTCTTATTTATGGGGGCAATGCCCCCCATAGTTACACCCCTGGACAGACAGCATTTGAAAGTGTTTCCAACATTTCTCACCCTCTGTCAATCTATCTATGTAACTATTCAATTGATATACCATCATCTCACTATCTCTTTCCCAGATCCCCAGATGCTTCTTTGTATGTGTATGTGCCTTTAAGTCACCTGTCCACTCATGCCAACTCCATTAATTTAAAACGGTTTTCTTAGGCAAGGAAATACTCAGAGGTAGCTTTGTCTGTTTCTTCCTCTGAAATACAGCCCACAGCAGCTGAACCTGCTTAGCTTCCAAGATCAACTGGGGTCTGGTGTCTTTAGGGTTTTTAGCCCTTTAGGGTATTTAGGGTTTTTGGATGCCTCTTTACTTGAATGCAGATCTGCTCAGGCAAACATTCGCTCCTTCATCTTGACCCCATTTGCTGACCTTTCCACCCACTTGGAAGCTCAGACAGACCACACACTAATTCCTTGGCAGACTATCTTAGCTGCAGGCAAGAGAAGAGAAATGAAGAACTTTTTCAACACAGAGAGAAAAATCTCTGTGAAGGGATGTCTAATTAGAAACCAGCAAATGATGGTAAGAAGGAGCAGAGATCGACACTCCTGGATACTGTTTGGGTTTCAGTTTTTGTCCAGTTTCCAGGGTCCATGAGAAAATTTAGTTGCAGGTTCCTTATCCCCCAGAACAGATATGACAAACAGACTGTCAAATTAAGGTAGATTATTGGACAAAACCCTGCTGGGCCAGTGTGCTAATGTAAAATGATTTGCTCAAGTATTTGTGTTTCCTTAGAAAATGTGTCCATGGATTTCTTCATGCAGCCAAATATTTTGCAACAACACGCAGAACCCCCTCTCTCACTTTTGACTTGGTGGATGGAGAGGTAATTGTCCACTTTGAAACAGGAGAGCTCAAGGCCTTGGCACCTATTGCCCCACTCTGAAATCTACCATAATTATGCTGGGATATATTTATGTTGTTGTTGTTAACCACTCTGCAGTCAATCTTGACTCATAGCGACCTTGTGGATGAGACATCTCCAAGAATCCCTATCCTTCACTACTATTCCTAGTTGTTACAGATTCATACCCGTGGCCTCCTTTATTGAGTCCATCCATCTAACATGTGATCTTCCTCTCTTTCTAATTCCCTTCACTTTCCCCAGCATTATTGTCTTTTCCAATAAGTCGCGTCTTTTCATGATGTGGCCAAAGTACAACAGCCACAGTTAAGTTATCTTTGCCTCCAGGGAAATTTCAGATTTGATCTGTTCTAGGACCCACTTAATTGTTCTTTTTGCTGTTCATGGTATCCTCAGCACTTTTCTCCAGCACCACATCTCAAATGCATTTATTTTCTTTTTGTCCATTTTCTTAATTGTCCACCTCTCGCATCCATAATGGGGAATACAATTGCTTGTACAATTCTGAATTTTGTGTTTAGTTGTATATTTTTGCTCTTTAGGACCTTTTCTAGTTCTTTCATAGCTACCCTCTCCATTACTAGTCTTCTTCTGACTTCTTGGCTTCAGTCCCCATTCTGATCTAGGTTTGATAAATAGTAAAAGGAACTCTTTTACTATTTCTATGTCCTCATTGTCTAGATTGAACTTGTTAAGATCATCCGTGGTCATTATTTTTGTTTATGTTCAACAGTAAGCTTGCCTTTGCACTTTCTTTCTTGACCTTCCTCAGTAGTTGCTCTATGTCTCTAATGTTTTCTGCTAATAGTATGGTGTCGTCTGTATATCTTAGATTGTTGATGTTCCTTCCTCCTATTTTCACTCCTCCTTCTAATAATAATAATAATAATATTTTTTTATTTATAACCTGCCTCTCCCCAAAGGATCGAGCAGGTAACAATCATGAAATACAACAATACAGCTATAAAACAACATGATAAAATAACCTAATCCCCTTATGTATCCAAGCCTACTCTTTGTATAATATGTTCTGCATACAAGTTGAAAAGATAGGGAGAAAAATGTACAAGATCTTGCCCTATGCAATAGCAGAGGCTCATTTATTCCTGTCTTACTGGGATAAATTGGTAGGATACCTGAGAATAACCTGTGCCAGCTCCATTGAAATCCTGAGGTGTGCAAATGATGTTTCTTTGAAGTCAGGGAAGGAGCTATTTCCACTACTTCTTCAATTGGTGCTAAGAATTGTATTTTACTGCTAGAGGAGGTTTTGTATGTCTCTTGCATTTACTAACAACCCTGTACAATTTGGTGTCCATCAGGCATCTGTCTGTAACAAATCCCATCAATCCAAGGCAACACAGGCAATGATGTGGATGATGGAGAGGTAGGCACCAGGTAGGGGGAACCTGTCATATACCCTACAAAATGTCAAGATGATCAGCATTAATAAGCTGGGGGAAAGGCTTTACAGGTTATTTATTTTAAAATATATTACACTCCTTTCCCCCCATAAAACTCAGGTGCTCATGAAAGCTTTCCTAGGCTGCATCTGCACAACAGAAATAATCCAATTTGACACTTTTTAAAGCTCCACAGCTCAATGCTGTGGAATTCTGGGATTTGTAGTTTTTGTTGTGGCATGAGAGCTCTCTGACAGAGAAGGCTACAATTCCCAGAATCCCATAACATGGAGCCATAGTAGTTAAAGTCGTGTCAAACTGGATTATTTCTACAGTGGGGATGCTGCCCTAGACAGTCATTTATCCAGGCACAAACCAAATCCTATGCTCCTTAACTTTAAGAACATTTTGTAGCATTATTGAGACCTGTGAGGGAAAAGTTTCCAGTTTAGTTTATCAATACATTGGCTCCATTGAGAGCCACATGCCTAGTGGTTTAGGTAAAGGCTTGGGGGGCAGGTGGATTTTCAACAGAAGTAACAATTACTTTTTAGGAGTAGTTTTATGATGCAGCAATTCTGAGGTACAGTAATAAGCAGTGGGTCTGACACCAGGTTTGTGTGAGATGAGTTAAATTTAGGCTAAAAAAATTGAAAGAGAGAGAGAGAGACTTAAGCAATGTACATTATAATTAACAACAATTGAAATGCATTTGGTGAGGATGGCCTGGACAAGCTTTAAAGAAGTAGCAATATGACCAATTTTCTTTGTTCAAGAGAGAGACAAGCCTTTCTGTTCATTTGCAGAGTAGGCAGTGGTCTCATCAACAGCATGAATCTTTCTTCATACTGAGCCTCCCATTTCTCAATGTGATGAAATAACGTCTTTGTTGTGCGCTCTTTATGAATATCCTCCCAGCCTTGGGCTACAGATAAGATCACACAGAATTGGGTAAGTAAAAATGTCAGTTGCTGTTACCCACAGATGGGACTGTGAGTGCCGCAATCTTATTTGTCAAACTCCGGGATGATGATAAACCATCAGAAGAGATCTTTCCACTGTGAGCTGCCATTGCCACAGTTGCTAGTTAATTTTTTTCTTTAAAAAACAAAAGCAAAACAGCAAGTTTAAATAGCTACTAGCAGTAAAATACAGTAGCCCTCCCAATTTGCAGGGGATCTGTTCCGGATCCCCCCACAAAAATGGCAACTCACAAATATTTGAGTCCCATTGAAAATAATGGTGTGTGCACCCATGGTGTGCATGTGGGGACATGTGGGAGCACACACCACCATTTTGTCCCTCCCCGCTTGTCCATTCTGCAAAGAGCAAGATCACAGATTTCAAGTCCATGAGCAGGGAGGGACGAGTGTAAACAAATGTTGAATACCATTGAATACCACCCTTCTGTGTTTTCTCCAAGAGTGAGAAAATAAAGACTAGAAGGATTGTATGGCAGTAAACTGTCATTACCCCAAGGCTGAGCCTTGCCATTAGATTTTGTGAAGCAGCTCTCTAAAGGCGCAACTAATGAAGATAGGAAGTATGAAGGCCCAATATGATGTTGAAAACCAGAGCTCTACATATCAGATGGCCTGTTTTGTATTCCCTAAGCTGCCCTATGTCTGCAGGTATATAGTGTATAACTGGCATTGGTGTCATTGTAAAATTCCTCTGCATGCAGTATTAAAGAGCTGCCACCTTGTCCTTTGCCTTTAAAATATATATATCTTTGTTCAGCCCTTCAGTTTCCCCTTCCTCTAAAAGCAAGAAGGTAAAAATTACTGTAATGCTAAATATTTATGTAAGAAACAAAGAGCTTAGAAGTCTCTTCCAGCTCTATGATACTATGATTGTATTCTATAAGTAATTATTTTCCCAATAAGATCAGTATCTTTGGTGGTATCCACATTGCACAATTATAGCAGTTTGATACAACCATAACTGCCACAGCTTTTTATTTTAAAAACCAAAATGTACTCCCCTAAAATAAGAGCGGCAATCATGTGATTCTCCAGTTCCTTTTGATCTGCAAGTCCCAGCATCTCTAGTCAGCATAGGTAGTGGTGCCAAATGCTGGAACTCCTGTCATCTGCAGGGATCCCCAAAGCTTACCTACAATAAAACAGAGATGATGGTTGAGTGAACATTCAGGGAGAATTAAGAGTGAGCATCATGCCAGAAAAAGACCTGGTATCTGCCTGCCAGCCATCTAACTTCAGAAGGTGGAATTCCTGGAAAAGAATATCTGAATATTACCTTATTTCTTAGGGGCACCTTCATGTGACAGGTGGAAACTTGGCTGTGTTTTCCTTTCTACCCAGAAATAGGAAGATGGTTGGGTTCAGATTTTAATCATAATTAAGAAGACTTCTCTCTCTTTTCTTGCTGGTGAATTTTGGCACATGCTAAAATACAAGCAAGTCACAGTATCATATAGCTATATTCAGAAAACACTTCATGCAAATAATCTACATTGGCTACTTATTGTTTTTGTTATTTGTCATCAACTCAAATTTGACATATGGCAACCCTATGAATGAGAGTTCTCCAAGAGCCCTAGTCATCAACAGCTCTTCTCAAGTCTTGCAAACTCAAGGCTATTGCTTTATGGACTGAACCCATCTATTCATACAGTAGTCTCCCTATTTTCCTACTTCCTTCCACTTTACCAAGTATTATATTTTTAAAATTAATTTGGTTGATTAATGATATGTCCAAAGTACAACAGCCTCTTTGCTTCTGGTGAGAGTTCAAGTTTGATTTGCTGTTAGACCCATTCATTTTTCAGGAGTTCATAGTATCCATAAAACTTTCCATCACCACCACATTTCAAATGTTTTTTCTTCTTTTCAGTTTTCTTCACTATCCAGCTTTCACACCCATCAATGGCATATGTATTGCTAAAATGGGAAGCCAAAAGGGTGCTTATTTGCACTAAATTTTAAATTAAAGTTAAGGTTAATGTATACATATTACACACAAATATACATTTTGTAGTGGACCTTGAATATGCAAGACCTGAACAGGACTATTAATAACAGGACATCTTAACGATCTCTCATTCATAGTGTTGCCATAAACTGAAGCCAAGTTGATGGAAAATGACAGCAACTACAAAAGAGAAATACAATGCATCTCATAATATTGGGGAAGACTTTGGCCAGGTGTCATATATGTAAGCAAGTTCAAGGTTGCTGTTCTGTCTTCATATCTTTAAATTGCATTGGATAGCCCTTCAAATAGAGAATAGTTCCAGAGGGCAGTCTACAGACAATACTTTCAAATAGACAACTTTCTTCTGTAACATAGCACCCATATGTATCTGTATGTACACATTTAGAATATTTTTATGCCAAATTTCTGTTAAGAAGCACCAAAACAATTGAAATAATAACCTAACATTAAAAGATGAAATTAAAAGCAATTGCAAAACAATTTGGTCTTTTAATGAGTGTGTTGTGCTGTGCTTTTTGTTTTTATTGTCATGTTTTTAAAATTATTTTACTCTGTTTTAAATTAGTGGTTGTTTTAATATGATAGTTTATGATAGTTTTGTTTTCTAAGTTTTGAATTGTCAGATGTTAAAGTATATTTTGCTCTAACCTTGTTGTAAGCTGTCTTGGGTTGTGGGAAAAGTGGGATATAAATAAAATGAAATATAAAAGTTTTGATTGAAAAGGTAAGACTCATTACCTTTTCTAAAGGAAGGAGTGGGAAATCAGTTGTAGGTGTATGGGGAGAAAATTCCACAACTCGGGAGTGGCAGAGCAGAAAGCCCTCTCACTCCTGTTTGTGATGGGGCCTCCACAAAACAATAGTGCCCTCAGCATGGCTTCATCTCTTAATAGATGTCAAGGAAAAGGCATGGGTATTTGTCCCTGGGGTATTGAAATATTCAGGATTTTTTTTTCTAGCAAAGGGTGGAAAACTCACTCATTTAAAAAATGTGCATTTTCAAAAAAATCACACAGTTTCACTTGGAGCTGTGCAACTTTCTGAAGAATAACTGCACAGTTGTAGGTCTGTCTCCAGACATGACTGTTTCATCTTGCACAACTTTTTCAGAAAAGGATACAAGACACCACAGGAATGGATGGAGTAGATATCAAAAATTAATAAATAGAAGTGTATTGTATGCTGGAGTGCTGAGGCTAATTTGCTAGTCTTGCTTGATAGAATGGCCAACGTCTGTTGCAAAAATCACTGTCACTCCCCCTTTATCTTCTAGTCTAAGGAAGCCCTGGACAATGGATTCACTGGGCTCTGAGTCTTTGCTCCCCTTCTTTCTTGACCTGCCTGTCTACTCCAGTTCCCCAATTTCTTCTGATCCCTGCTAATTTGTTTCATCCATGCCAAGGCTGTTTCTTTCTTTCTGCCCTTTCCTCTGCTGATCTTTTTCAGCTGCCTACCAAGAATCAAAATAGGCAGCCAGGTCAAGAAGGGAAGCTCAGGAGATTATCGCTTGGCTTTTTAAATAGGTTTACCTCTATCTGGCTTATTCTACAACTCGGGAGTGGCAGAGCAGAAAGCCCTCTCACTCTTGTTTGTGATGGGGCCTCCACAAAACAATAGTGCCCTCAGCATGGCTTCACTTGCATATCTAACTATTTGGGCAGTTTCATAGGGAGGCTGATGACACTTTAAATAGCTAGGTCCTAAGCTGTTTAGAACCATATTAAACCCTCCAACTGTCCTGATTTGGTGGGAGTAGTCCCAATTAAGCCTCTGCTATCCCACTTTTTCCAGCAGCTATTTAAATATCCCAGTTTCTTTCTTTCCTTCCAGTTCCTTCCTTTGTATTCAGCTTACTTGAATTGATGCAAACTGAGTTCAAACTCAGAGGAAGAATGAGTTCAAAATCAGAGGAGGAATGAGAGGATGAAATATTGCACTTTTTAGTAGGCTTTGTGTGTTCTTCCTCATTAATACTTTTGCCATCTTGACCACATTCTGATGTTGTTGGCCACATGAATCCTGGTTTTCATCTGAGAAATATTGGAGCATATGCCATATAGGCTAAAACCAATACAGCATGTTTCTCCATTCTTGCTTCATGTCTAGAAGAAAATAGCCTCCAGCCATTTTCTGTTTCAAAATTGCCTTAAAATAGAAAGCAAGTTTCCCTGCTAAGTGTAAGGCCTATTACACTTCACCTACCAGGCTAGAAAAAGTTATTGATACAGACATGCTGACAGGGCCTTCTGTGCTACTATGAGATGGTGCCCATGGTTGGAATCATGATCCAATCTGCTATAGAGTAGAATTTGGCACATCAAACTTGACATGTGGCTGCTTCTTTTCAGACACATATTTTTCTTCTTTCCATCCTCTGATTTATGACAGCTTCTGTTTTGTTGTGGTATGTGTCAACAGAGGATTGTTTAAAGTGGATTTAACATGTATGGGGAAGCTACAGGGATGCTTTTGCTATCTATTTTATGTGTTAGGCTGTAAAAAGGAAGTTAAATGTGAAATGACAGCAGAAAATTATTTCTGCAAAATGTGAATGTAAGCTACAGGGCGTATTGACATAACTGAGAAGGAGCTTCCCCAGACTTCCTTATAAATAATCCATAGTAGCCCAATACATCCTAACAGAAAATAGGCTAAATTAATTCTTGGTGTTACTCCTACAGGCTCAAGGGAATTTTACCAGACAGCAATAAATTTTGCCCTTTAGAAACTGTCACAGGCATACTGACTAAATATAATTCTCCTTCTCTATATTGTTGGGTCTTGAAAGAGAACAGTTACACTTTATAGGTTTATATGCTGCCACTCAGATCTGTTTAATCATTGTAGTATATCCTTTATGATCTTATGCAGAATTGTTTGGAGTGTTTCAGAAACATTATAATTATATCTTCCCTGAGAAACATTCCATTAACTCCAATAGCAAGTCAACAAATTGCCCACAAAAGATTAGGTGATATTGGCCTAGATCCTGAATTTTCTCTTGTGGGAATATACTAAATGAAATTTGTCACACAGATGTTGCCACTACCAGGTGACATTCACAGATTCCACCCTTCCTTCTGAAGCCTCTTGTGCCTTCAACATTTGCTCCAGAGGGTTGAGTGAGCCTTTAAAACATTGGAGAGAGCAAAGGTCTTCATGGGAGGGAAATTGGTGGAAGTTATCAGGAGGAGGGAGGCATGCCAATGGCATGCCAATGCTAGTTCTCTGGAAATAGAAAGGCTACTTCCATCCATGGATTAATTTCCAAGCCATCAATACATTCATTTCTGAAATGTTAAACCCTTTAATATATCTTGGAAAAGTCATTTCTGGGGACTATAGTTGCCATAATCCTACAGCTAGAATGGATACCCTTCAGTGTCAATGAGCAGCTAAAGGAAGGCATGATTGCCACAACCTAAGTTTTAGATAAGAGACATGACTTAGAGGATAGAGTGCTAGATGGCAGAATCAGCAAGTATTTTCTTCAGAGCACTAGGACAGTAAATGTAAGTCTTGCTAGGAATGAAAATAATAACTCTATAAATATCTGAGAAATTATAAAGATATAGGAGATACTTGGAAAGACAGTACCAGACCAGCAATGACTGCTTCAGTTATTGTAGCCATTTGTGATATGGACTGGTCCCAAGTTGGTATATATGCATTTCTTTTCCTTAACACAGTTGTGGGGAGAATGGGTGCTCATGTGATAATCTCCATAATCTAGGAATTTACTTATTTAGCATGATTTACAACATCATAATTACTTTGTATTCTCATTTGCAATTGGGATGCTATTGCCATGGCCACAAATGACACTGAAACCTACCTTAAAATCCAGACAGCTGTCTCAAGTGACTGATATCTGTGGTTCTAGCAAGCAGATTGCAGCAGGATTGTATGACCAGACCTCTCCCACCAGCAAGTGAATCAGTGATAATAAGTTGTGACAAGACCCCAAAGACACTTTGCTTCTCTGTATTGCATTGCTCACGTAAGGAGGAAGAGGCTGATCATCCTGCAGCACCCCACTCGCCAGCACCACAGACTTCAGTCACTTTGCATGACTGACTAGTTTTTAAGGTGGGTTTCAGGGGTTGGATTGGGAGATAAAATGTGTGTGATACAGGAATCAGATTATCTCTGGACTGAAGCCAGGGGGACATTGTCAGGGAGAAATGCAATTCGTAAATAAAAAGAAAAGTAAGCCCCAATGGATGACATAAGAAACTCTTCAAGAGTTAAGGACAGAAAAGAAATAAAAGCAAAAGGTGACAGAGACAGAGACAGAACTCTAAATGTAACTATTCAATGAGCAATGCGTAATGATAAGAACATCTACTATAACAATGAAGAGAAACAAGTTGAAAGCATAAAAGGAAGAACTAGAGATCTCTTCAACAAGATCTGAGATATGAAAGGGAAATTCAAAGTTAAGAGTGGGGATGATATATGACTAACAGGGAAATATATTGCATGACCAAGTAGAAATACATGCAGGAACTATATAAAAGAGATGAAAAGATGACAGATTCATTTGAAGAAGAACCATATAAAGGCAAACCTCCAGTTTTAGAAAGTGAAGTGGAAGCTGCAAGCAGAGCACTGAACATAAATAAATCTCCAGGAACAGATGGCATACCAATAGAACGGCTTCACTTTACAAAAACAGAATCTACTCCAGTTCTTACTAAAATCTGTCAACAAATATGGAAACAAAACTATGGCTCACAGACTGGAAATGATCAATATGAATTCCAATCCCAAAGAAAGAAGACAACAGGGATTATAGCAACTATAGAACTATTGCATTCATTTCCCATGCAAGCAAAGTGATGCTCAAAGTAAAAATTCTTTCAACAAAGACTTTTACCATATATGGAAAGAGAAATGCTAATTGTCCAAGCTGAGTTCATGAAAGGAAGAGTTAGCCCAAATGGCCAAATTAACATGGGTTTTAAAGGATAAGACTGTGATGAACAGAGAGACAGCAGAGAGCTATGAAGACCAGAAGACAGCTGACCAATCCTGAAATAGCTGGAATCAGCCAATGAGAGAGCAGCTGGAAGGAGATAAATAGC
>CM034701.1:271217302-271235243 GCA_020142125.1 Phrynosoma platyrhinos | reverse complement strand
CCCCAACACTTTCTCATTTCCCCCTATTGGAAGAGGGGTAGTCTTATACGGTGAGTATATCCCAAACTGTATTTAAGCTGGAAAAGTTGGGGGTCGTCTTATACACACAGTCATCTTATATGCCAGAAAATATAGTATTTAGAATTCTCAGCCAGCTCTAGTCCTTCACCAAACTACAATTTCCAGGATTCCACAGGAGATAGCTATGACCATTAAAGTGAACTCACAGGGAAATAATTGTGTAATGTCTCTGGTTGGAGCATTCATATCAAAGTCAGAACACCCTCCTTGGGGAGGTTGGCCTGGTTTTATACCCAGAGGCATTTCAGTGCTTATAGAGCACAGCAGTCTCCTGCTTGGGTGCTGGCTTTAATCTTGCTCAATATGTTCTGGAGTTTTTATGTTTGCTGCTGGTTTTATCTTTAGTTTCATGATATGCTGTCTCAGTTATCGTTTGGATGATATATTTTTAAAATGTTTTATACATTTCCCAGAGAACTTTCGTTATCAGGCAGTTTGAAAGTATAATCAGTATCAACCACCCAATCACTGACATCTATGTAATGAAGAGGAGGCTGCATCCAATTCTCCTCAATGTGAACTGCTTGCTGTGTGTGTCTGAACCAAGTCCTAATCAGTATTATGTACTCTGCGTTCTCATTAACCTTTGCTCTGTTACATCAGACTGTTAGTATTCTTGTTACATTTCCCAGCAAGCCAAACTATTTTATTTTTTCTTTCTAAACTGCATATTGTCACCATCAACATCAAGTAAAATACTCATATTCAAGTTTGGCTATGCAGTTTTAAATCTGTCAGTCCTATGATACAATGTGACATTGAGTTATTTACAAAAAAGGTACAAAAATGCCCACAAAATCCATGGCACAATTCAATGGATAGTGAAAACTCCTGTGCCATGTTGACTCCAATGCTGAGTTAGTTAAGATGATCAAGAAAGGCTGAGAACCCAATGCACATAGCCAAATACATTTTGATTTAGTTATTCACTGGAAATAGTCATGGAATTCATCCAGAACTTTTTGAACTCTCTCTATGCCTGTCTGTCTGTGTCTGAGTACTGGACCATGATGCCAGTTCATTAGATGGAATTGATGAACAGGTCAATTTGGAGAGCGAACAAGCACAATAATATAGTTCTGTATTTTGATGCAACAAGCCACATGTCTTTTTGAGAGAACAAACTTCTAAAAATGACAATCATCTTAGAGATGGGCCATAGAGTGTCTGCAATCCATGCAAAAACTCTATTGGTTTATTCCTGACATCTCCAGGGCTGAGAATAATTTCATCCAGAATCCTAGAGATCTGTTGCCATTCAATGAAGACCAGGCATGGACAATATCAAATTGCTAACTGGCATAATCTTAAAAGAGGCATTTTCTCTTTTCTACACTCAGAAATAAAACCATATCTTCTAAGATGATTATTGCTCATTTTATGTGTCTTATTTCAGAATGATCCATTGAGTGACTCTTCAATACATTCAGTAAGATGATGGATTAAAACTCATGTTAGTGTAGGTTATTTCTTTAACTGTTGGTCAGCTCTGGTATAAACAGAGAGAACCATTCTTCTGATAAGGACAGAAAAGAAATGAATGAGTTGGACATAGACTCCCTCATCCTTATAGCTAACCCATTAAAATCAATGGGATTTAATTCAATGGGATTTAAGTTAATCTTGACTAAGGACATTACCACATGACCTCCATTCTTGCCATGATCACTCTTGTTAAAGAAAAACAGAATTATACTTCTTTATGAGTGGCCACTTTCCCATGTTTTCTCAAATCCGTGACTGGGGCTGCTTCTACCATTGCAGTGTTTTCCTAACACCCCCTCAACCTCTAGGCCAGACCCTGTGTGCCTTTTATTTTTATTTATTTTTCATTTTCATTTCTTCATGCAATTCTGGAACTCTGCTAGTGTGATTTAAGTTTTTGAAAGAAAGAAAGAAAGAAAGAAAGAAAGAAAGAAAGAAAGAAAGAAAGAAAGAAAAGAAATAGAAAATAATAATAATAATAATAATAATAATAATAATAATAATAATAATAATAATAATAATAATAAGCCTGCTTGGGAATAGCAGTGGGGGAAAGGGGGGCAACAGCAGTAGAAGAGGTAACACTGACCCAAAGTGACTGCCAATCACACAAATTCCCTAGCAGTGATATTTCACAATTGGGGATCAGTGTGACATTGATGGGCTCTTCCCATCAATGAAAAGGGATGCCCTCAGGGACAAAGCAGCTATGGGTTGGAGGCAGCATTGTGTGATAAGTATCACCAAAGATCATTTTTTTCTAGCTCTAATCATGCTTTAAAAGCCATGTGTGATAAAGCCCTCATTTCAGTGGGTATTTTCTAAGAGTGGCTAAGTCTGGATCCAACCAAAAACATTTAAAAATTACAAGGCTCACTATTTATGCTCTTGGCAAGACAGCTCAATTTTCAGATCTATATTAATCTTGTTATACAGAAATACTATGTAGTTCTGTGGAGAAAATTATGACACTAGAATACAAGTGTGTTTTATATATTTATCTTGAAGGCAAGGATTTGGCGCTTCATAGTGCCAACATTCTCAGCTAAGGAGCAGCATGTTGCCTTAGCACAACAAAAAAGAATTTCCCAGTAAAATGCTTTTGAAATCCAAATTGTGCTTACATTTGTTTCTGATCATGTCATGCAAATGCCTGTTTTCTGTGTTTGTCCATGCAAGCAGATGACTCCCAGGCAAAGAAGTGTGGCCAAGGCCTAAGGGAACCTAAGAGATAATTTACAGGCTGTGAATGATTCAGAAAACATCATGGTCATTCCACTGTTATATCGCTGCCCTTCTAAATAAACAAGGAATGGGAGGGATTTGCCAGTGCTTGGTGAACTCTATCCATTTCCCACACAATTCATGCCTGGAAACTGTGCGTGCAGCTACACTGTATTAATAATGCAGTTTGACACCACTTTAAGTGCTGTAGCTCCATCCTATGAAAACTTGGGATCTGTAGTTTTAAAAGGCCTTTTAGCCTTCTCTGTAAAAGGCTGGTGCCTCACAGAACTACCAGTCCCAGGATTCTGTAGGATGGAGCCCTGACAGTTAAAGTTATGTCAAACTGCATTATTTCTACAGAATAGATGCACCCTAAAACAGAAGAGCTTTTTTTTTTTAAAGGCCTCTCACAGAAGGTTTCCTAGGTGGCAAATCTGTTAACCTATATCCAAGGATCTTAAAAATGATCTCCAAATCACCTTAATGACATGAAATATAACCTAGTACTCTAAAAATTTGGTTATTAGGTATGGCATGATCTGTCCGTTTCACTTTTTCCACATTCAGTTTTGTTAAATGTCGCATTCTTTTTTCATTATTATAAAGTTTGCAAACTTTGTGAGTGTTCTCTCCCACAGAACAATTTGAAATTTATTTCTCCTCCATTTGCACCAGACAAATTAAATTGCTACATCTATTCCCAGGCATAGGAAGAACAGCACTGTACTCCTTACTTGCTATTGAAGACTGAGAAAAAGAACTGGGAACTCAAATTCACAGAAGTAACATGATTGAATATAAAGAGGTTCAAGTTGAGACTTTTAACAGCTAATCGCTCCAAACCCTCGGTTCTTTGCAAATTCTTTCTATTTTGAAACTGCAAGTTTTTCTACATTGGAAATGTAGAAACTTTTGAATTTTGATAAATTCTGATCAAAAATTATCAGAAACAAAATTCTTACCCATCCATACTAGTGGCTACTGATATCTGTCATGAAGGAACAACTATTATGATGGGAGTTAAATGGAATTTTAAGAGGATATGGTATCGTGTACCTTAGGTAGTTTAGGTATTAATATAAATACACCAGGTTGAACAATAACATTGGATGGAGATAAAATAATTTTAAAATGTTCTGCTGTATTAGGCCAAATGTTCATCATTACTACTCTTACATCCTTTTCCCCACAGTGACCAAATGCATGTCTCCAAGAAGTTCATAAATCAACTCTTTCTGAGGCTCTTTCCCAGCAGTTGGTGTTTAATGCCAGTGTGGACACTGAGATTGGAGGTTCAAGAAATCCTTCATGACAAATGGCCTTTGATAAATTTATCTTCCATGAACTTGTTCAGTTCTCTAAGCCAGATGCCATCACCACATTCTCAAGTCAGATAATAATGGTGAAATCAGATAATTTCAATTAACTATGAAATCATAAGTTTTTTGTAGAAGGGGAGCCATTTGCCCTACTTATGGTATGGATCTTATGCAGAGATTGGAAATGTTACTTTTCTTCACTTCAACTCCCTCATGGACCTTTCTCTCAGTGCCAGGCTGGCTAGGGAATTCTGAGTCTTGTAGTCTAAAAAAATAACTTTACTAAAATCTAACTGTATCCTTTAATCTGTGTCTCAAAATTGTTAAGTGATCACTCTCAGGGCATAACTTTGAACAAAAATTTGGGCTAGAAGGCATTGATACAACAGCTAAATCAATCCAGATTAATTGCTCCGGTGTGTTCCAAATGCCTTGTAATGTTGGAGGAGTTTAAAGGGTGCTTTGAGGGTCCAAAATAAAGAGGATAAATTGGAGCTTCTGAACATCTGGTAGCATCTAAAATTCTGGGATTCAGTTACAGTTACCACCATATGATTGACTGATTGATTCTTCCTCCTCCTTTCCCTTTGTGCTTTTCAGTATCAATGACAACAGTAGTGCTCCTGTTTGCATAAGGAGCTTATCGCACACCCTAAAGAGATGTTTTACCTCTTCCAGCTCCAATCCTTAATCAGGGATACAGATGGATGTTATCAGACATAATTCACTGCCGATTCTGCTGTGATGCCACCGGCCATATGCAACCTGGGTCCAAGGACTGCTCAGCTGGCCAATTTCTCAAACTGGAAAACTTCCATTACTGAAAAAGTGCCAGCTGAGCACGATTTTGAGCAGGGCTGCATTTGGCTGGCAGCATCATGGCAGAATTGGTGGCAAATTATGTCTGATAACATCCGGCTGTATCCCTGATCAAGGATTAAAGCCAGAAGAGGTAAAACACCTCTTTAGGGCACGCAATAAGCTCCTAAGACCACCAGAAAAAAAATATCTGGGTCTGTTCAGCTCAAAGAATCATCAAGCAAAACCAGACAATAGTGTGGTTGTCTTTATTTGCAGAGTACAGTGGGCCCTTGGTATCCACTGGGGTTTGATTCCAGGACCCCCCTCCCCCAGTGGATACCAAAATTTGTGGATGCTCAAGTCCCATTAGATACAGTGAAGTAGTAAAATGGTAACCCTTCATATTAAATGGCAAAATCAAGGTAGATGGTTGAATCTGTGGTTGCAGAATCCGTGGATATTGATGGGCAGCTGTACACAATATTAAATGTGTCTCTTCCAGAAAGAGGAAGGGAATTGACAAACCCAGGCCCTTATCACACCTGACATTCCAGTCCTCATGCTAAAAGGCCATCTCTACATGCTGACATTTCTGTTTGGAGGAGTCCATTGGACTTTTACCAAATGTACACTGAACCATTATTTACTTTAGGAACACATAAGACAAAAGAGAAACCACGACCACCTTCCTTGGTAAACATTTTCTGCAGGCAGCCAATGTCTTTAAAGTGATACTGTTGTATTGAAATATATATACCCATTTGAAGAAATCGCTAAAGAGTATGTTTCCTCATGCTAACTATTGCAAAATTTGCCATTGTTTATGATTTTGCAATTAGGTTTTCTTCATGATACACTATTCCCTCTGTAACATTTTTTCTTGTTGCATGGAATGGCTGTAATAAAAATGATTTGATTTGTTGCATGGAAGATTATAGCAAAACAAGTAGCAATAGTTCTGTGTATACAGCACGTGAGTGCAGAAAGAAAACAATGCAATAAACAGAGAAGTTATGTTTCTGTCTCATTTCTTTATATTGGCTATCCTTGCCTCTTTACATAGACTTTACATAGACTTCTCAATATTAGTTATATTCTGGATTAAGGATTGATTCAGAATTAAGGAGATTAACTGATTGTTTTGGTTATGCAATTGGCTTCCTAGTAATAGTAATAGTGATGTAGACTCGAGTCAATTGACTTGGACTCAAGTCCGATTCAAATCACTTCAATGACATGACTTGGACTTGGCAATAAATGATGCACTGATTTGACTTGAATCATGACTTGTATATTTTTAGTGACCAAATTTCTGGTGTCATTCACTTTGAGCAGCAGGCAAGAGAAGGAAGGTATTTTGATGAGTGACTGTCTTCAGAAGGGCCAAACAGTTGATGCAGATTACTACTCTGACTTGCTGTGATGATTAAAGGAGGCATTGAAGGAAAATGGTGAAAGAAGCTGCAGAAAGATGTTCTCTTTTTGCAGAACAATCCATCTGCTCATAGGGTTGGCAAGATGATGGATGTTTTGAAGAATTTGAGGTTTGAGTGCATAGACCATCTGCCTTACTCACCAGATCTTGCTCCATCTGCCTATTTCCTGTTTCCAAACATTAAAAAGAGATTTTGAATTATTCCGAATTGATAGCAGCAACAATATTTCAGTGACCTTTTTTTTGTGTGTGTGTAAGAATTAAAGAAATTTGAGAGACAATTTGCCAAGTGTGTTGAACTTCAGGGTGAATATGTGAAATGCCATGTAATTGTCATGACTTAAAGCCAAGAACTTTTCAGCACCTCCTTCCAACTGTAACTCAGAAAATTTTCATTTAAATTCTAACTTTACACACCTTTGGGAACTTGAGCACTGTGTTTCAGATGATAGTACTTCAGTTAGTATCTCACTTTTCAAACAGCTTGATCTAAAAATACTGAACAATGATCCCAGGGAGCTAATTCAATGTACCACTTTCATACAAGGTGAGCTGGTTATATAACATTTCCACAAACACTTAGTAGAACAGGAACTGAGAACTTTAGTAGAGCCAAGGCCAGGTTTCTTTTGATTCCTGCCTGAGCATGACTCACAAATACTAAGAAAGAGAAAGGAAAATGAAACTACATTAATACAATGTAAAAAAAATGACTAGAATAAGAAACATCACCAAATTCTAAATGTCAGCAACAGATTTCCTCACAGTATAAGGTAGGAATGAGCCTGCAGGGGAAAACTATTTATATACTTTTAAAATAAATTATTTATATATAACACACACACACACACACACACACACACACACACACACACACACACTTGCACTCTGCAATCTCCCCTCCATTGTTTCTGTTCCCCCAGATCTCATTTGCCACATCTAGGAGTTTCCAGGAGTGTCAAGTTTGGAATAACTGCTCTCCAAACCCCCTCAGACTCTCAAGTGTATTGTTCTTATTTGTATCAGGCAGAAGGAGACAGGCTTGAAAAAGCATTGCCAAATTTATCTTCTATTCTATTGTTAGTCCTGATTAGAGTAGTCCCGTTGAATCAATGAGATTGATCTATGGCTTAACACTATTTAATAATTGATTCAATGGGCCTACTCCACATAGTATAATCACCATAATCTCAGCCATTATGTTATTTCTCCTTACTATTTTTCTTATATAAACTGCTACTTCTAATTTTGATTTTTCAGGTAACTGTGGCATTCTCAGGACTTGTGTGCCACATGATGATTCCCAGTGTGTGTGTGTATACTGAAAATGGGCTCCTGGACAACCAGAATGTATCCGCCCCTGATTTATGGAGTGAGAGAAGTACATCTTGAAAGAAGATGGTGATAGATTCTTTCCTGCCAAACTATGAGCAGATTTGGGGACATGAATGTGTTAGGTATATCTCACAGCAGCTCATCAATATTATCAATCATTATGATTTAATTGTGACTGTAATTTTATACAATTGCCATGCAAATAAATGTAAAGAATCAGTTTGCACATTCATTTTTGCTGCTGATTCCTGATATGTGTGATTATCCTTAAGAATGTGTGTGCCTGTGATAGCATGAAGAAAATGTCATATGAATTTGCAGTATGCATAGTGAATTCCAGAAGATACTCATTTCAAAGTGAATCAAGACTGTGCTGGGGATAGGCATAGTTGAACATCTGTCAAAGCCTAGAAATTAGCAGGAGGCTAACAGCTGACCTTGGCTGACCTCCTTTGCAGACAGAGCCAGAATAGTGAACATTGTTTCTGTTTCCTATAAGGAAAATAGTAGGGAGAAAGAAAATTATACCAGATAAGTATATCTCTAAACTGTCATTGAGCTCGAACATTTTACTTCCATCTTTTGCCTGTCTTCCAAAAATGATAATCTGATTTATCTTCTTACATCAACATATAATATACATATTTTTAAAGTAAAATTTCATAAGTGTTTGAAAATGTGTCTGTAAGTTATCTGAAACAGAAGTGATTTCCTATTAGGAACCTCCATTTCATTCCAGGAGATTCATGATGAACAAATCTCTCTTAATTTATACTGTGGATGTGCTTGACAATGAAATGTTATGATATATTTTTGGAGAGATATTTTAATAAAGAGGTGGGAAGTTCAGCTGTGTGCCCTTCTCTAAATATTCTGTCAGAAAGGCCTTTTATTTTTAAAATCACCTGCTTTATAGCCTCATTCTTTTCAAGGAATTTCTTTTCTACACTGCAGAAATAGTACAGTTTGACAGTGCTTTAACTGCTATGGCTCAAGGCTACAGAATTCTGGGATTTGTAGTTTTGTGAGCCTTTCTGCCAGAGAGCTTTGGCACCAGAGCTTATCTGTCAGAGAGCTCTGGTGCCAAACTACAAATCCCAGGATTCCATAGGATGGAGCCATGCCAATTAAAGTGATGTCAAACTGCATTATTTCTGCAGTGCAGATTAGACTCTTATCATTCTTACGAAGCAGGGTAAACAAATGTGAATATCAAAATATAAGCCAAATTACCTGATTATTCACTGTTGCCAAGCTCATATACTTGTCTTCTAAATTCTTTTCCTGAACTGTAAACTTCTTAGGTGCTTCCAACTAATGTCACACTCCCATTTCATCCCTTTTTAAACATCTTACATCAACCTTTTCTGCTGACTCTCAAAGGGCAGCATTGCTTGTCATGTGGAAGCATCAAAACAAGAAGGATGCATGAGTGACACTTCCCCTTTACCTCCTTCCAGGGAAAACCCAAAGAAGTCAGGCACGTCTACCCAGAGAACTCTTCCCCCTACAATCTCTGCTTTATCTGTGTTGTTATTTGAAGTTTACCCCAGTAATCCCATGCACAGAGACAAGCACAAAACAGTTGTGAAATCTACTGTACTGAATGGAGCATGCATGTAAGATGAGAACAAGACACCTTCATTGTCATTTCCTTAGCGATGGTATTGTGTGATTATGTATACAAAGGCTTAACATGCAAATGCAGCCAAGCACCGAGGCTTTTGTGCATATGTGTGCTATTCTTTGCATTATTTCTGTTTGACCTTTCCGCTTGGCTGCAACTTTGAAACATCTCCTCTCACCCTTCCCTAGCCTCCTATTTTATCTTTTGGAAACAGCTGATTAACCCCCACCTATGCTAAACAGCAAACTACCTGATGAAGTAAGATACCTATGCCAAAGTTCATTACCGTTCAGCGAACTCTTTCTGTCCCCTGGCCATGCCCCAAGGAAACTTTGTTTGATGAGGTTGTCAACGTAATCAATGACTCACTTCAAACTTACCAACAGGGTGTGCTTGCTGGGCCTCACAGGAGGACACCAAGATCCTGTGTGGAAGCCCTGTGTTTGGATATCCTAACAACGTAATGCTGCTGTCAAAGAGCAAATGAAGCTTGTCCAGGGCTTATCGGAAGGCAAATTGCTGTTCCAGTTCTGCCTATTTAAAAAGGGTGTTCCCCGGATTAGAGAAAGCTCCAAGAGGTTATTGCTGCTTTCATTACAGATGTCTGGAGATAGGGATTGGCTCGATTTCCAGAACCTACAATAATAGGAACATTGTCACTTGTGTTATGCATTCTTCCTGGAGAGCCTTCCCAGAATTAGAGCTAATGAATTCTCAAGAGCTTCTCCTTTTCCTCTGTAAAGACTAGCCCGTAGTATTGGCAAAAGGCCACTTGCTGCTGCTTTTACTGTCAGAAATAGGACACGTTTTTATGAAATGCTTGCAAATGTAGCTTGAGAAGAACACTCCAGAGGGTCAGACTTCTTCAGAACTGCCCCAAACAGGACAGGAGGGGATGTTATATAAATAAAGTGCATGCTAATGGCAAACCTCCTCTGAAGAAATCTTGTCAAGAAAACCCCATGATAGGTTCACTTTAGGGTCACCATAAGTTGGAAACAACTTGAAGGCACACAACAACAACTACTACAACTACTGTCCCTTTCAAGGCTTCCCAAAGACTGAGTTAAGAAACCAAATTTTTAATGAGGTGAAAAAAGGTGGCAAGGGCTGCAGCTGTGCTGCAGAATTGATGCAGTTTGACACTGCTTTAACTGCCATGACTTCATGCCATGGAGATCTTGGACTTTAGTTCTGTGAGATATTTAACGTTTCTGTCAGAGAGCTCTGGTGCCACAACAAACTAGAAATCCCAGGATAAGATGGAGCCATGCCAGTTAAAGCAGTGTCAAACTACATTAATTCTGCAGTGTGGCATCAGCCTAGGACTCCAGATGGTATACAGTTTTTAGTCTAAAGGATCATCTTTTACACAATCTAAGGACTGTCACAGGAGATTATTGCACTGCCCTTTTTCACCCTTCCCTCCCGATCTAGGCATGGGATGAAAACTTTTAAGCACAGATTTTATCACATGCCTCCGTGCCTAGGCTGGAGGCATCCCGTACCCTATCATAGCATCCCATACCTGATTTGAACTTCTACTGCACCTTTTGAAAGAAAGGGATTTTCCTGTTCTTTGCAAAGTATGGGAGAAGTCCAGATTGTGTATGGGATGCCATGATCAGGTATGAGATGTCTCCAGCCTGGGCATGGACATATGTAATAAAATCCATGCTTAAAAGATTTCATCCCACACCTAGGTTACTTGGGAGGGAAGGATGGAAAAGGGCAGTGGGATAATCTCCTGTTTCTAAAGAACTGGTTTGTCCAGTTCAAGTTCAGTTTAAAGAGAAAGAAGGGGGAGGAAGAGGGCTTGAAGTTATTATTATTATTTTCTTTTCTTATATCCTGCCTTTCTCCCAATATAGGGACTCAAGGTGGTTGAAGTTCTGCATCAACAGTTAGTACTTGGTGATGCATTAGTTGCCACCTTAAAGGAGGCCCAATAATTGTGGAAAATTCTCTTATTGAAGGAGAATTAAAAGAGAGACATCATGGTGTATGTAGTGGTTTGAGCATTAGACTCCAACTCTAGAAACTAAGTTTTGAATCCCCACCTGGCCATGTAAACACATGGATGATGTTGGCCAAATCACACTTTTGTCAGCCTCAGAGGAAGGCAAGGACAAACCCCCTCCAAACATATTCTGCTAAAAAAAAAATTAGAAGATCACCATAGGATCACCATAAGTCAGAAGCAACTTGAAGGCACACCACATAAGTAAAAACTACTTTGCACCAGTACTTACTCTGTTACAGTCCTGGTCTATATTATAGATATAACGCTCATCACTTTTCTCATCCTTGATTGAGAAGGTGGTGAACTGATTTTTAAAAAGACATTTGTGCAAAGAAGTTGGACTTTTAATCCTCCCTCCGCCGCCAAAATGCACTGAGCAAAAATTACAAAATATACTTTTTTTCCTGAACAAAAGATAGTGTCTGGGTATAACATAATATTTTTTATGCTAATGATTTTTTTTTGACAAAAAAGAGCTCAAAATGTGAAAAATAATTGGAACACTTGTAATCTGACCCACCAGGGAGAAAACTCTGAAATGTACTAATTCTTGCATGTAAAGATGAAATAAGTGCAGGTTGACACCTGCCCCTAGTGCATCAGATCTGGAACGTATGAAGCTATTCCACTGTACACAGAATGCAATAGACTGCATCTGCACTGCAGAAATAACCCACTTTGAGACTGCTTTAACTTACTGTGGTCTCAAACTGGATTACGGTATTTTTTCAGTGAGGATGTAGCTATAGTTGGCATGATGAAGCTTCTTTGTACTTCTTCAACATACAAAAAAAAAAAAAAGGTGGCCTCAGAAAGGTCGAATTTTTGTGCTTAGGGGATGTTTGTATGGACATTCACCCTAATGAAACAGCTTCCACATCTACACCAGAGCTTGGGCATTTTGCATTACAAGCAGCAACATTACTTATAATGCTTTGCTCTTGATGTAACATCAATAGTGTGTGTGTGTGTACACACACACATATACGTACACATATATTTTCAAAATCATGAAGCAACCAGTAACACTGTTAATGTTTTTATTCACTAAGTAATGTTGATTTATAATTTGTTCTCCTTACTGGGCAGAGAAGGGTGCTTTGGAGGCATTTTGATGGGATAGTTTTTCAATATAGACACACACATACACACACACACACACATATCTACACATAGATATTTAAAACTCTTCAGATTTTTTAAAAAAATAAGTCATAGTAATGGAAAATAATGACTAACATGAGTAATATGATCAATTACTATTTTCTTTGTAAGGGAAGTCATAGTAAACTGTTTTAGGATGAAACTCTGCTTTTGACTTATACAATGGCATAATTCCAGCCAGCAAACTGTTGCATAATATGTGGGGGAATAAAAATCTATGTCGTTGTTGTTTTGTAGAAGTAAAAAAATGTAAAAAATTATGTAAAAAATAAGATAGTTATTAGCCACACAATTCTTATATCCCAGTTTTTCCAGATTTTTTGTTCTGAGCACTGACTATTTAAGAATTTGTTACAGGGTATTTAGATAAATGCTCTCAAATAATCGTTTTTGTTGTGTTTTGTTTTGTGATTTTTGGGAAAATATAATCTCTCCCTCCACCTGCATCTCAGCTGAATGCTAATGGTTTTCATAGGCACTGTTTGATGGTATGTGTGGGATCATTTAGGAGGAACCTACAAAAAACTTCCTCCATATTTGTCTGTGGAATTCAATGAACATGGGAGTAGTTTTTATTTATTTTTAAATTTTAGTAAGCCCTTTCTTTTAAATACTTTGCTGTTTGAACTCTAAAGTGAACTTCCTTAACCTGGCTTGGATGACAACTCCCATCATCACTGACCATTCTTTGTGCATCTTGGGGATGACTGGAGTTATCTACAATATTTGAAGAGCACAGCAGTGACTTAACAAAGGTATATGGATTTTAGAGATGTTACTGTTGTCTTCTTCAAACATTCTGGGAACTTTAAATGTTTTTCTACTTTATGGTTTCTACTTTATAGTTCCTACCCATATCATTAACAGAATCCTGTTTGTAGTAGGTCTATCTCCCACATCTGGGTTCTATAATGTCCCATTGCCTTTTGATGGACCATCCTCTGCATTGCTGGAAAGGCCTCTACAGTTTCCTATAAGGGGCCAAACAGCAAGGTATGTGATATGTATGCATCTGAGTTTGATATGTATGCATGTTTGATATGTATGCATCTGATATGTTTGATATGTATGCATCTGAGTTATCAAGGTTAAACAGCTGCACCATAGGGAGAGGAACACTGGCAGGGCTGGATAGTGAGGTACGCACCTCAGATAGTGGATCCTGGGAGGTACCAGCAAGATTTCAATGGAGAAATGGATGCCTCCTAAGCATTCAGATGTGGTGGAAGTTGCTTTCTTATTGTCAGTGTTGACGAAAGCTACAATAGCCATGCCAGCTTGCCTTTGTGCATGGAAGGGAAGGAGATAGTATCTTGTTCTGGAGCCAAGATGGAAAGCAGGAAATGTCAAACACTGTGGTCTTGAGTAAAGATAAATAGCCCAGGGAAATTTCAGACATTTCAGGAGGTAAGTTAGTTTTGAAACAATTTCTCTTCAACTGGGTGCCCTGCTGAGCCTTGAGGAAGTACGGTTTCACAGGCTTCACCACATTCCCAGAATTTCTTTAACAAACCCTGGAGACTTATGGCATTTTGTGTTGGCTGAATTTATTCACAAATATACTGTTTGAGCATTGGTAAAGGAAAACAGCATTGACATCTCCAACCATTTCAAGCCATGCCCAATGCAATCTTTGAGAGCTCCATTCAGCTCCTTGATCTGCTTTCTCCATCCTTCCTGGTCTCCTCTCTGCTGTCCTTCAGAACTGGAAACCTAGCTTTCTATAGTCCCCTTGGCTAGGCAGAGAGCAAAAGAAGATGCCTTCTTACAGCCTTCTTGGTCCTTCCACAAAGGAAGCAGCTGACAACCAGTTAACTCTCAAGAGGCATGGCTTGGCAAAATGTGGCCAAACTAATTTTTCTCTCAAAAGCTTTTACAGAGTCATTGAGTTAAAGGGTTTGGTCACATCTTTCAGACTCCACATCCCCTCATAAGTATAGCTTTAGAGGAGACCTTGGTTTTGTGCAATGTCTATTCACACAGATTGGTAGGACAGTGAACTGGTGCCTTCTCTTTCTGGGGAATTTCCTTTGCAGAGAGAGTTATTTCTATTCCCTTTTTGTTGTTGTGTGCCTTCAACCCCTTTGAGGTGTGTGTGTGTGTGTGTGTGTGTGTGTGTGTGTGTGTGTATGCCAGATTTATTGAGAAAAAGTTTGTCTTCCTCTAAGGGTGAGACAGTGTTACTTGCCCAAGGTCACCCAGTTGTTTTTCATGGCTGAGAAGGGGTTCGAACCCTGGTCTCTTAGAAGATTATTGCATAAGAGTATAAACCTTATATCCTTATATCCCGGGTCCATTGCTGCTCAGAGGAGTACTCCGGCAGCCATTTTTTCAAGCTGGAAAACTCCAGGCTTTGAAAAAAGGTGTGAGGAGTGCCCCTTCAAGCGGCAATAGACCTGGGCTGCACCCAGGTGGTGATTTCGGTGGCTAAATGCATCTGATAATATCAGGATGCCACCCACTTCTAATTTTAAGGCAGTTCAAGTAAACTGGTTCATATCCTTATGCAATAATCTCCTTAAGCTTTTGCCTTACTGCAGAATTAATGCAGTGGTTTAAGACCATTTTAACTGCCATGGCTCAATGCTATGGAATGCTGGGATTTTTAGTTTGTTGTGGCATCAGAGCTCTCTGACAGAGAAAGTTAAATATCTTCCAAAACTACAAACCCCAGAATTCCATAGCATTGAGCCATGGCAGTTACAGTGGTGTCAAACTGCATTAATTTTACAGTGTAGATGCTGCCCCAGAGCTCTAGTCCAATACTCCAGCCAGTACTTCTTGCAGCTGTTTCCCCCTCCCACAAATGACTGACAAAAGATTTTTAGTCTAGAAACAGAACCTGGAAATGTTATAACTCCAGCTGGCATGGCCATTGCTGGGAAATTTGGGGGACATGATTCAAAAAGTGACATTTCCATGCTTTAATTAGAAAATGTTTCATTCTGCACTTCTCTGTGTGAATTGTTTTATTGTTAATCTTGTGTTTTTCATACTTTGTGGTATTGCTTTTTTTTGTTTTGCATATACTTTACAATGAAGGGTCCTGAATAAAGATTCTTTGGGGAAAGAACTGTTAAACATTTTGTTTTATTGTAAAATAAACAATCCATTCCAAAGAGTGAGAGAATGTGATATGATCAAGGATGTGATGTGCAATATAACAGAATGGCAGTCTGTGATAATAAAGGCCTTGGGGACCTTGTATGTTTAGATGTCTGGAGACTGGTGGCCTTTCTTATCTTAATAAAATGTGCACTTAGTACAGTTACATTGTTGGCCTTTCCAGAATGCTTGAGACTTGGGCAGAATTTTAGTCTTTCATGCAAGGGAGAAATGATTTACTTTTAATGCATAGGTATGGAATATTTCTAGGATTAGGAATTTGCTAAAAGAATGAATAAGAAGCAAATTTTATTTGTGTGGCTAAAATAAATTATAATGCATTTTCCAATGAAAATGCTGTGACTTTTCTTTTCTTTTCTTTCTTTTTTGCAGTCTCCATTAAATAAATCCAAACAAATGCTCAATTTTCAGAAAAAGATAGAGAAAGGCACAGACTGACTGACTGACTTCTGGGCACTAGGTGTTCCTTAAATCAGGAAATTATTTTCTAAAAATTAGATTTATGAATATTTGCTCTTATTTTGACCATTTCAGGAAGTTTTCACATTAGCCTGTTCATTTCAAAGTTTTGGATAAAATGGAATGAAACAAAATAGCAATCAATGTCCTGTATTTTTTAAAGTGTTGATGGAAATGAATATTTGTTTCAGCCAGAGATTAAAAGTTACAGAAGCAGAGCAAAGGCATGCAACTTGAAAATCTCATATTACTTCTTCATATCCCTTGAACACCACACTGGATATATTCTTAGCTTTTGTAACAGAGACTTATATAAACCAGCCCCCTTCAAATGGCTGGCATTGAAATGTAGCTACAGCACCACAGTCATTGTATAGTTGCCAGACTGCTCTGGAGCATTAAATGTCTACAGTCTTGCCAGATGTCCATTGTTTGACATCTCTAACAGCCAGCTCTGGAGTATATTTTGAATTAGCTTTCCATTAGTTGAATTGTAAGGAATGAATCAGTGCCTAATTATCCTTAGCAGAGGATTTGTGGATGGGCCAGTGTTGGGATCAGGTCTACTAGGAGAATTTATAATTAACTCAAATATGCGAGAGTGAAGCCCCCAACATGGCTTCATGGGGCCAAAACCAAGTGTATACCAGAGTCCTAAGAAATCCTGCCAGGAAGGATGCTGAGACAGGCTTATCCAATTAAAGTCTAAAACATTTATTGACACAATATGCATGCATCCACACACACACACACACACACACACACACTAGAAGGAAAGGTGGGTGAAAAGCAGGGATAGTTGAGAGGGACCTAGCTATGAGGGATATACTTACATCCGAAGGACTTCTCAGGACTTGGTTGCAAATGCAGATGATTTTCAGTGATGGAACATGGCTGCCGGAATGGAGGAGAGAGAAATGGCCGCTGGAGCTAGCTCAGAGCATAGACTGACATAGAGTTGGCATGCACTCCCAAGATAGCACATGGAGCCTAGAAATCCAAGGGCTCTTATAGGGAATTTCTGCCTTCTACCTCTAAGCCTAATGGCTGTCAGACAAAGGCGTTGATGGCTTTAGTATTGTTAACCTAGATGTGAGCATAGTCTAAACAATGCATGTGGTTTCAAAACTATCAAGGAAGGGAGGCTAGAGAAAAGGGTGCACTCAAATCTGATCACTGCCCCATTAAGTGTGAGACTCAAGATAAATAAATGCTATTAGCTGTCCTTTCCAATACAATGCTCTTTCCCTTTTGGCAACTCCCAAACCTGTCTGTTAGGGAATTTTCCAGTGGTCTTGAGCAGGTCTCTCAGTGCCTACATGACCTGTCATCTAGGGAATTATGGCTGACATCCCTCAGAGGTCAGTCTGGGGTCATAGAGGGAACTCCACATGTGTCCAAAATTTTATGAAAATGTACATATGCTAACACCAGGATAGCCCAGGTCCTAGCCTGGGTCAGTCACCAGAACAGCACAGGAATGGGTGGGTATTTACGCAGAGCTGCTACTGCCACATGCCCCTTATCTCCCTTTGCCATTGCAGCTACTGAGAAGGGGCTCATTGCCCTGTCTGTTGTGGAATTGGATGCCTGTCTTGCACCCATGTGGCCATGTGCCCTGTTTCCATGTCCAACATGATGACGGGAGTCTTCTCAGTAGCAGCAATGGTGGAGAGGGGTCTGCTGGACTTTGGACAGCTATGAACAGATGTACCTGAATAGAGACCAATATTATAATAAATAGGACAGTGTTTATGATCTCACAGACTTTTAAAAATGGTTTTGCTGCATAAGAGTAAGCATCATACTTATGAGATCAGAAGTTTAAACAAAGATCTGCCCTAATAATGTATGGTCTC
>CM034701.1:271205788-271217257 GCA_020142125.1 Phrynosoma platyrhinos | reverse complement strand
AGAGAGAGAGAGAGAGAGAGAGAGAGAGAGATTGTGTGTGTGGGGATAGATGGGGGGAAAGGTGGTCAAGTTTTTCTATTTAACACCTAACATTCTCCTTATGTGTGTTTTTGTCTGCCAAGGTCACTTCCCAGCTAAAATACATTTGGGGAGAGACCTCTATGTAGCCTTGAAAGGAAAGATATCCTTGTGCTATCAGAACAAGACTTCACCTTGTCTTCCTTGGTAAGTGAAGTTCTCCCTTATTTAAACTGCTATCATCACAGCATTTTTGGTCCTAAAAGTTACCCTTTGGAGACATGTGATACCACTGGACTTGAAACGGCTGTTTGAAATGGTTAGCTGTCCTACTGTTGCTAAATTTAAAATAATATGTTATTGGTGGTGTCTACATTCTCTTTAGGTTAGTGCAGCTGTTTTCACAGTCCTAACTGTACTAACTTTTGTCAGAATCCTGCTGTTGTTAATAAGCAAGTATAGAAGATTGTGCTTGAAATTCATATTGGTTACATGAAAAGTCAATTTGGGAGGTTGCTTGATTTTCACAATAGTGACTTGAATGTATATATACATAGCAGTGTTGATACTTTCAATATTGATTTTGCAAGGTTAACTTCTATTGTGTTACCTGGAATGGTTTCATGTTCCTTTGGTTCCATCAATATGTCAAAGACACTGAAAATCCTTATACTGAAATATATATAAAATCTGCATGGAAAATATGCTGCAGTGGAGCCTGTTGCTATGAATATACAAAAATTAAAGCAAGCTGAACTGAATATTGTTGTTGTTGTTGTTGTTGTTTTTGCCATATTTATGTGTATCCCACTTTCCCCCTAAAATTGGGACTCAAAGTAGCTTACAATTTAAAAGAACAATACACTGAAAAATCTACAAATGTGAACATTAAAATAGAATAAACTATTTGTAGTATTAAAACATGGCATCAAGTTAAAAGAATAAAATGCAATTTAAAAAGATAAAAAGCTATTTAAGATAGTTCATTAAAACAATACAGCACATCCTAGACCTTATTTAAAATCTTTCTGTTTTAAAAACCTATCGAAATAAAAAGATTTTAGCCCCCAATGGAAGGATAAGGAGGGGGCTGTTTTGGCCTCCCTGGGAAGGGAGTTCCAGAGTCTGAGGCAGCCACTGAGAAGGTCCTCTCTCATATTCTCCCCACACCAGCTGTGCTTATGATGGAAGAGAAAGAAGAGCCTCTCCTGATAATCTTGGGGCCCAAGTGGACTCATACAAGGAGATACAGGGCTGATGCAAACTGGCCAAAAGGGCTGGCCTGGGGTGGAGTTGGGGTGGGGTGACCACATGCCAGCTGCCCCAACTCTGCCCCGCCACCGCCATCATGCTGTGCACCTGACTGCACTGCACACAGTATCAGGGTGCCCCATTGGCACAGTGTGTAGACACGCTGCCCAAAGGGGTGCAAAAGAGCTGCAGCAGCAGCAGCTCTAATGGTGGCTTTTTGCCACCCCCAAAAGGAGCAGCATTTGCCAGATCTTTTTGGAGGAGCAAAAAGCCAGATCATGGTTGCCGTGGCCCCGATCTGGCACTTCCAGATCGGCCCACAATTTGCCAAATAGCCAGGACCTGAACTGTGGCTTTATAGGACATAATCAGCACTCGGAATTGTTCCCGGGAACAAACTTTCAGCTAGTAAAGCTGTTTTAACAGGGGTATAGTATGGTCTCTCTAACCTACCCCAGTTAACAGTCTGGCTGCAGCTCTTTGGACCAGCTAAAGTTTCCAAAGGAAGCCCTAGGTAGAGTCCATTACAGTAATCCAAATGGGATGTAATTAAGGCATGTACCACCATGGGCAGATCCAACTTCTCAAGGACCTAGTGCAATTGGTACACAAGCTTTAAATGTGCAAAAGCATTCCTGGCCACTCCTGAACCTGAGTCTCCAGGTTCAAAGGTGAGTCCAGGAGTACACCCAAACTGCCAAGCTGTATCTTCAGAGGAAATGTAACTCTATCTAACACAGGCTGCATCCCTATTCAATGATCTGTGTTTTGACTGACTAGGAACACTTCTTGCCTTGTCTGGATTAAGTTTCAATTGTTTGCCCTCATTTAGTCCATTCCTGACGACAGACTGGTTTAGGACCAGCCCCCAATCTCCTTGGATTGGGGTGGAAAGGAGTACTAGAGTTGGGTGTCATCCATAAGACATGGTCTATTTATAGCACTACACCTCAAAACTCTGGTTGACTTCTCCCACATATATGTTAAATAGCATGGGAAACAAAACAGAGCCCTGAGGGACTCCACAGTCCAAAAGCCAGGGGTCATGCAGGAATCCCCAGCACCACCTGGAGTCTGCCCCTCCAAGAAGGAACAAAACCACTTTTAAACATTGCCTCCAATTCTCATCCCAGCATGGCAGCCCGGAAGGATACTATGGTCAATGATATCAAAAGCCTCTGAGAGATCCAGCAGAACCAACAGGGACACACTTCCTCTGTCCAGTTGTTTGCGTAGGTCATCCACCAAGTGACCAAAACTGTCTCTGTCTTATAGCCAGGCTTGAAACCAGAATGAAATGGATTCTCAGGAATCTGAACTTTTCCTCAGGAAAATCTTTTCCATGGGAACCTGGTCTACGAACACTGCTTTTCCCTTATGCATTTAAACTGTCCCTTCTATTGAAGGCAGGGGTGAGAGGACCTTTCAAAGATACTGGTTCAACATTTCTACATAGACTTCCTCTAAGATGTCTTAGGTGTTCAACATCTGAATACTGTAATTTTAATTAAATACCTGAAGCTTCTGGGAGGATGAGTGTATTTCTAAAAGTCTTCTTCCATCCCCTCCTCCCAGAAAGCTTTGATTATTTCATGCAAATAAAGACCTGAAGCATCCACAAGATAGTAATTTCTAGTTTATATTTTTAATGACATAATCTAAAGATAGCTAGGGAAATTATTAACAATGCAAGTTTGTTTTTCAAAAATAAATGTGAAACCTAAGAGGTAAAAGAAATAAAGAATCAGGAGGGTAGAAAAACATTTGGCCCTCCAGATGTTTCTGACTTTTAACTCCCAAAAGCCCTGGTCAACATGGTAAATGTAAAGGATTGTGGAAGTCATAGCCCCCAAAACTTTGAAGGGCCAAACATTCCCCACCCCTAAGGTAAGCACAGCATAGTTGACGTTCTATAATAACATCTTCACAAACTCAGCCTGGATTCAAAAGCTTTCTCATAGATAAGTGCTGGAGGTTTACAAGTTTCTTTATCCCCAAATGCAGACTTTTGCTGGATTTGCTCAAGGATTCTTAGAGCATTTAAAAAACATTTCTGAACATTTCAAGGGGGGGGGGAGGGATTGTTGGTTTGGGGATATTATGTAAGATTTTATGGTTGTGAGCTGCCCTGATTGGTTTTCTAAAGGGCGGGATATAAATAAATAAATTATTATTATTATTATTATTATTATTATTATTATTAAAACACTAATTTTCAAAGCACCACAAGTCTACTTGGACCTCTCTTATGTAATATAAACACATGGAAACAACAACAACATGCTTAACTTTGGAACATAATGAATGTCATTCTATTGAATGGAAAACCAAATGAATAAAATTTCTAATACCAAAAGTTCCATGGAATGGAATTTTTTTCTTTTACAAGCCCTAGAAAATTTCATTGTGCAAGTTTAAATTATTAAGCTTAAACATGCTTGTTGTGCTGTTGTGTGCCTTTAAGTCATTATAGAAACTCTAAGGTGATCCTATCATGGGGTTTTCTTGGGCTGAGAGTGTGTGACCCACCCAGGGTCACTCAGTGGGTTTCCATGGGTGAGCAGGGAATCGAACCCTGGTCTCCAATGCTCAGACTACTACACCAAGCAGGAGCCTAATAGATATATCTGAATATGACATTGAGCCAAATTGTTTGCATATGAAATTCTGTCAATGAGAATGCCTTTCCAGTGGCTGGTATTGTATGTTATAAGTTAACTGGAACATTCATTCTGTAAAACACTGCTTTGAAACCACATTACCTCATGACAGTGAAACTATTAATTTAGGACTTATTGCTGGAAAAGATTTAGGCATTTGCAAAAGCCAGTAGACCTCTTCATTACAGGCTGTTGCATACAACTGACCTAGAGACCCTTGCTTTCAGCATGGAGTGTGTAATTCATGTTGCACTTCATTATTGGCTGAAAAAGCCCATAATGGCAAGATCTGTGGCTGAATTACATCCTGTTGTCTCTCTTCCCATTCTGTTTCCATTGTTGCAATGTACGTTTCTACATTTGTCACTGTAATCACTAACTGCTTGATCCCATATAGAGTTTCTCAGAAATAAATTCCACTGAGCTGGAGGATTTACTCCATGTAAATATGAATCAAGACTGTGTCTTTAGCCACAGCTTGGAAAAGTTACTTTTTTTATCTACAACTCCCACATGCCAGCTGGAGAATTCTGAGTGTTGTAGTCCAGAAGAGTAACTTTTCCAAACTGTGTTCTTAGCCTACCTTTGTTGAGCTGCTACTTGGGTTTTGTTGATTTAATATAACTTATTTTATGTCTCCACAAAATTAATGCAAAAACCAGTATAAAAAAGTGCTTTGATTGCTATACTAGAAAACACCATTGGGCCTTTGCAGACTGCTAGAAATAGTGCAAATTGAGTCCACTTTAAGGGTTAGGGTTAGGGTTAGGGAATCATGGGAACTGTATTTTATTGTGGCACCAGAGCTCTCTGACAGAGAAGGCTCAATGTCTCAAAAAAACAAAAACAAACACAATTCCCATGATTCCCTAGCACTAACCCTAACCTTTAAAGTGGACTCAATTTGCACTATTTCTGGCAGTCTGCAAAGGCCCATCTTCATTCTGAATTTCTTTTTCTTTCTTTTGCCATTTCCCCCATTTTGTACCTTTTAATTTTTTTAAATATGACAGAGGCTAGCACCCTGTTAGTGAATTGCAATAGCACAAATTCAACTGATGTTAACATAACCTCTTGTTTTTGTTCATTGCAGTTGGGATTCTTTGCAACAACCAAATTACCCTAATTACCTTTTATGCGATGCAACTCCTTATCCAAAAATTGCCACTTTCATGTTGCTGGAGATCAGGGGGATCAGTGGAGATGTGTCCAGCTATTGTCCTATATTGTTTTATTGTAAGCTGCTTGGATTGTCTGTCAATAAGCGGGATATAAATAATAATAATAATAATAATAATAATAATAATAATAATAATTAGATGGATGTCCTACAAAACATCATCTGGAAGGATTTCCAAAGGACATCTACAGATCAGACAAGGCCCTAGTATAGATTCAAGAAACTGTTACCAACAGCATCTAAAAAGAATGGAACAACTTGTGCTGAAGATGACAACAACAAACATAACCTGGCAAAAGCTGAGGGGCTATATTGTGAGAAGTCATGCTTTTTCAGACCAGTCCGGAAGAGCCCAGTAAGCCAGTAAGTCCCAAGGTATGCAGTGAGATTTATTTCTGAATGAGCATATTCAGTCTGTAGTTTTAAACTGTAGCATAACTTTTCACCCTGCATTTTGTGCCCACTCTTTAGCTCATAATGAAAACATTTTTGAGGGTTGTTGTTTCTTTCCTTAAAAACAGACTTTCCAATATTTAAAATCAATATCTTGTCTTTTACTCCTTTTCCTTTCCTTTTCTTGAATTGTATTTTTACAGCACAATCTTATGCAAGGCTGATCAGATGTAAGAACATTATTACACAAGTCCCAGTCTCACAGCAATTGTGTTAGTAAAACATATACATACCGGTTTGGGAGCATTCATTTATCACACGTTTCTGCAATAACAGGAAGGTGCTGCTTTTGCCATTGACAGTCCATCCATTGTGCTCTCTTCTGCACTCCTCCTTAACTTCACCTTCCTCCATGTGCCCTACTCTGAGTTATGTTCATGAAATTTAATGTTTTAAAAAGGGAAAACATCCTGCTTGGGAATTGCAAGGGAGAAATAAGAGAAGGGGTAAGGGTGAGACACTGACACCACAGGATTGCCAATATCAGAACTACTTCAGAAGGGACATTTCACACCTGTGGGGTAATGGAAAAGCAGCACTACTGGGAGCTTAATGATGGGTTCTCCCTCAGTGAAAAGGGTTGCTTTAACAAAACGCCACAGGCAAAGCAACAATGAGACAGAGACAAGGTTATGCAATAAGTGCAACTTTAATTGTGATTTAAAAGCCTTGTGTGATAATGTCCTATGTTCTAATAAATTCAAGGGAGGTCTAACAGATGAGTGGGCACAGGACTACAGCTTTAATTGTTTTATTGTTTAATTTCATTCTGCCCCCCCTTCAACATTAGGTTGAATATTGATTATATAGCAACATGGAGATTCAGCATTATTTTACATTGGCTTCTCCCCAGACATCCACATCATTCTACAATTACAAAAAGCTGTGTGAAAATTCATCTGTGCAATTTTACTTAAGATATTCATTTTGTACATATGTTGCATTCTCTTGTCCCTAGTACAAACACCTTTGCACTCAACTAACACTTATATATTCATTTTCCGTACCATTCTAGAGTAAAAACAAAACAAAATCTGCTTCACACATTTTAAAGAAGTACAGAATTTGAAGGATGATTGTCTCCTATGTTCATATTAGTCCAAGAACTGCAAATTATGTCACCTGACTTAAAACCGTGGAGAAAACAAAAAAAATTCTAGAATCCCTAGCTCTGGGATAGAAAAATATGTAGTAAATTAAAAAGCCTAAGAAACTGAAAAAGTAGGCACCAGGCAATCTGGGTAGGAGGGAATTGTTATTTCCTGTCAAATTAGTTACAGTATTGAATGAGAAATCTCCAAGAGCCATGATCATTGACAACCCCTGCTGAAGTGTTGCAGACTCAGGGCTGTGGCTTCCTTGATTGAGTCAATCCATCTGTTAGGTAGTTTTCCCTTTTTTCCTACTGACTTCCACTTTACCAAGCTTTATATAGTAATCTTTTCCACTGAATCATGTTGGCTTCTAGTGGGAGCTCAGACTTGATTTTCTTTTGAACCTAATCACATTTGTCTTTTTGGTTTCCATGGAATCCAGAAAACCATCCACCAGCACCATTTTTCAAATGAACTGATTTTCTTCCTCTCAGCTTTCTTCGCTGTCCAGCTTTCACATACGCGCGAAGAAACTGGAAATACAATGGTGTAGATAGTTTTTTGTGGGTTTTTCGGGCTGTGCAGCCATGTTCTAGAAGAGTTTCTTTCTGACGTTTAATGGAGTTACAGAACTTAAAAGTGTTGCCAACTGCATTATTTCAGTGCACATTCAGACCTTGTTGCCTTTCCAAGTCTTAGCCTTCTTCAGATTTCTTGACTAAAATCTTCAGTTTGATTAATGACTGAGCCAGGATATAGAAAATCTTTCACGTACTGTATTTTGATATGTTCATCACCACTTTGTAACTTACACAAATTATCTGAGGTCATTATTTATTGTTTTGTTAATATTCAGCTATAACTCTGGTTTTGCACTTTCTTCTTTAACTTTCATCAGTAGTTGTTCCAAATCTTTTCTCTTTTTTGCAAGTAATATAGTGCATTCTACAATGGAAGTGGGGGAAATCACTGAAAAATTATGGTGTTCTGGACCATTTCAAAGCATTCCTTCTAAGAATCATTCCGACAATAGCTTCCTCTTCAACATAGTGCTGGCAACCTCTGGATATGTTCACATCCACACATGGCAGTTTGATAAAACTGTAGGCCTCCACTACTTTTTTTCCCTCTTAAAAGGGGGAAATATCATGATTCATCGCTTCAAATTGATGGCTTGGTTTGCATACTGTTAAAGCAAATATTTGTTCAGGGGAGACTGGATTTCATGAGGTGTCACCACCAAGCAAGACAGCATGAAGGACCCACGACAGTTGACTTCTTTAGTCTGGTGTTTTGTGTTTTTGCCTGTCCATAAAAATAACTGAGAAAGTATCTGTTACAATGACCCAGGTTCTGTCATTCCTATCCCCCCAAATTACAGGCTTTCCCTCAAAGATAATTTAGAATGGGGCGTAATGCATGGCTGTGTTACATTCTACCACTCTCTGAATTTGCTGTAACTTGTTATTACTACACTAAACTGTAGTGGTCTGTTCAAAGGCTTTTCTATAAATAAAGAGCCTCCTGGCTGGGCAGATGACAGTCCCAACCAGCAGCAGCTCTCACTTTATTGATTCTCTACTGTCTGCTGCCGCAGAGGGAAAAAGTTCTGAGTGGCTTTGAAATGAGAAGCCTGTCAACCTTTCACAGGGACAAGAGACCAATAAGCACCAACAAAGCTGAGCATCAGTAATTCTGTTGTGCAGCAGGCTCTTATCTCATTGATCAATTTGCTGCATTAGATTGTTCTCTCTAGCCGCCATTTCGAGGCAAAGAACCAGATAGGTAGTCACAGCTTTGGCGGGGCATTAGGGGCATTTTACAGGTTTTCACAAGATTTTAAATATTGCATTGCTAGTAGGCGTGGGAAGGTCAATGGAGCAATTTGAACTCCCCTGAATCTTTGGCAGGCTGCAATATTACTGCCAACAGCCACTGCATATGACATTCTGGGGAACCAGAAACTACTTCCAGTTGCTTCTAGATTGTTTTTACTACCTTTGGGGAGTGGGATTAAGGAAAGGGGCCCTGAAGCAGCCTTTAGGACCAGACCTTCTTTCCCCAGAGGGCTTTTAGACAAACACATTTTGAGGACTGAAAATAATTCCATTCTTTTGTAGTCTGGGGCTCCATGGGGATATCAAGGGTCACATGGCTCACATGGTTCATGGCCAAGCTGGGAATCAAACTATGGTCTCCTAGGGTCATAGTCTAATGCTCAAACCACTAAGCCACACTGGCTCTCTCACTTACATAACCTCCTTTGATTCCAAGGGATCAATTCTTATTGGAACTATGTAGCTGAAATGAGCCTCCTGCACATGCGCAGATAGAGGAATGCTCACAGGAACCATGAGTAATGACGGGGAAATGCTCCCCAATACGTATTTGGTTATCAGACCCGCGGTAAATGCGAAATGATTCCCGTCGCACAATTGCAATTCCTCAACAAACCAAAATTCAAAAGATCTCGGTTCTTTCCACTTTCTGTCCACTTTCTGTCGGGGTTCTGTGCGACATCGTGTGGAAACAAATAATCTGGATTTGGTCGGCTTTTCGTTTGGATTCTGTTTGGATTGAGCCCCGTGTGATAACGTCCTTAGTTTTAGCTCCATATCTTTGTATATGTATTGTTGTTTTTTACATCCCAAACATAATGTTTTGTTTTATCTTCTTTAACTATGGTAATAAAGTCTAATTTCTAACATTTTAGTTACTCTAAGCTAGACCCTCCTGTACAGCAACCTCTAAAAAACAACAACAACCTTTGAACTTGCCACAAACTGAAAAAGAGATTCCACCTAAACATTAGGGCTTCATTCCCACTATGATTTAAAACCAATTGTTGATCGGGTTATATATGTGTCATTCCCACTTGAAACCGGATCCAAACTGACTGCACTCGGTTTCAATTACAATGAAGTGAGGCAAATGCAAAATAACTGCTCTTTCCTGACCTGAGTTTTTTGGTGGTTCTTTTGAAAAGAAGTGATTAGCAAGCATGTTCTGCAAGTGGCAATGAAGGACTAGAATCATATCAAGGGGAGAGATTTCCCCCCTCTCTTTTCCCAGGATCTGTCCTACATTTCAACCTTCTGTCCAGGAGGAATTCCAAAACACCCTCCATTCTGAGCTTGACTATGAAGCATGCCTTCCAAGTCTGCAAGGCTGGGAGGTCACCACCTCAATTCCCCATGTCCTCCAAATCCTGCAAGACTGGGAGGGCAGCACCTCATCCAGGGGAGAGTCCTCCTTATGACACCCATGGCTGATGCATCCCAGAGGAGAGTCCTCCATATGACACTGAAGGCTACATACGTTCCAGGGGAGAGTCCTCCATATGACATCCATGGCTGCATGCATCCCAGTGGACTTGGAGGATGGGGGGAGTTGAGATGGTGCCCTCCTAGCCTTGCAGGACTTGGAGGACATGCTTCCCAGTCAAGCTCAGAATGGAGGGCATTTTGGAATTCCTCCTGGACAGAAGGTTGGAATGTAGGACGGGTCCTGGGAAAGGAGGGGGGGAATGGTGGATTTCCCTCAAAAATAGTGAGGGATGGGATACTAGTGAGAAATGGGATTCTGGCCATGGCACCCATGACTCCCTCCTTTGTTTTCTTGAATGTGTTGCTGGCTTTGTCACTGATGACGCATAGATAATTGGCAGGCATTTTGAAGGGGCACAAATTAGTGGGAATGACAATCATACCAAAAAAGAAGTGGACCAAGAAAAGACCTGCTTCCATGGTGGGAACGACATATGGACTGGAATTGATTCACCAATCCAGAGCAAAAGCAAATCACAAACCAGGTTAAATGTAAGTGGGAATGAGCCCTAGGAAGAACTTCCTTATGGTGAGAGCTGTTCAACAGTGGAATACACTACCTTGGCGTATGGTGAAGTCTCCTTCTTTGGAGGTTTTTAAGCAGAGGTTGGATGGCCACCAGGAATGCTCTGATTGAATATTCCTGCATGGAAGAGAGTTGGACTGGATGGCCTTTGTGGTCTGTTCCAACTCTATGATTGTTTGATTTGATGATCTTAGGTGTAGCAGCTCAAGGAGAGGAGAGGCAATGTAGAGAAGGCAAAATCCCATTTCTCTTCAGGGCCTATTTGGGTTCCACAGGGGAAGATGCCTTCTTGGCTTCAGGTCAGGCAACCAGCTAATATAGACTGTCATGTCATAGGATGTGTGGGGCATATTCTCCCAACGGAGGCCTCAAAGTGAGGGGGCAATTGTAATGTAAGTAGTGTGAAGCCTTTCCAAACTAATGTTGAAAATCACTGAGATACTTCCAGTTTGTATATCACAACACCTCCTTTAAAGTTGGAAAGGCATGTGCTTACTGTAAATCCTATCTGGTTTCTATCCCAAAAATACCCAGGGAGAAGGGATGCTGTTCCCCCCCCCCCCCAGTGCAATGATTTGATTGGGACAAATAGTTGGAGTTTAGAGATAGAAAGAATATTTGAAACTGTTTGGAAAATGGTCAAAATATATTTCATGGGAATTGGGAAGTCCTGACAAAGAGACTCCTGGACTGAAAGAATAATTGTGGCCAGGACTTATTATGCACAAAATTCACAGGTGGCTTTTTTGTGTGAGAGCAAAAAACAGTATTTTCTGCACCCAGAAAGAGCATTTGCTTTACAGAATAGTATATTCTTTATAAAACATGCTGTTTCCTGCACAGAAAGTGTTTTCATTTGCACAAAAATGTGTGAATTTTGTGCCAAATAAGTTCTCTAACTACAACATTTGGTATGTAGGAAATAGCATTGCAGAAAATGCTATTTTTTAAAATCAAAAAA
>CM034701.1:271169069-271182225 GCA_020142125.1 Phrynosoma platyrhinos | reverse complement strand
GAAAATCAATGCATTTGAGATGTGGTGCTGGAGAAGAGTAGTGAGGATCCCATGGACAGCCAAAAAGACAAACAAATGCGTCCTAGATCAGATCAAGCCAGAGATATCCATAGAAGCCAAGATGACAAGATTTAGACTGCCATACTTTGGACACATCATGAAAAGGCATGAATCATGGTTTATCATGGAGTTGGAAAAGACAATAATGTTAAGAGGGAAGTAGAAAGAGAGGAAGACCACATGCTAGATGGATGGACTTTATTAAAGAGACCATGAATATGAGTTTGCAGGCACTGGGCAAAGCAGGAGATGACAGGGAGGATGTCTTATCCATAGGGTGGCCATGTGTCAAGAATGATGTGAAGACAGTTAACAACAAATCCAAAAAGATGTATGATGGCCCTGTTAACTCCTGGTTGAATTTGGAAGACATGGAATCTGCTTTCCCCATGTCTACAAGAGATTGTCCAATGGGAATGTGTTTCTATTTTTCCATTCGTGATTTGCAAGCATTTGTACATTTAAAAAAACAACACACTTCATTAATTAAACAGAATGAATCTTTAACCATGGCTGGAATGAGCTTTTGCCATTCTTTTTTTAACAGGAAGCTATGGTTTGCACAATATATTTACAAAGCAGAGGCAGTCTAACTGCTCAAAATATTTTGGTATCAAAGCAGAGATCCAAGTTCATTTAATGTTGCTATTATCCCCTTTATAGATGTCTTTCTCTAGAGCCATCACCTGCTGTGCCTTCTGACTCTTTTGACCAAAAAGAAAATTCTCAAAGAGATAAAATTATATTTCTTGCCCAATTTGGCATAAAAGAATCCAGTCAGGCTAACTAGCTAAATCCTGTTTATATAGTTTGATCACAAATTAAATATTATTTGTGCTGTGTTTCAGTATTTGCAAGCCAGTTATTTTAGGATTTTTTACAAAGCTCATATTAGCACTAGCTGAGTCATTGAAATGGGCACTACCCATATGCCTTCTAAATCTGAACTGGTTTCTGATGATGATGATCAAAATGCGAGATGATATGAAAAGCACACACTTCCCATAAGGCAACACATCATGGGGTCCCTTTGATGGGAAGATAGGAGATAGATTAGGTGTTCTAACTATAGACATTAGCTTGGTTCAGATGTACATATCTGGGCTAAATAAAGTAAGGTACAGATGTACCTTATCCCTATGAACACCATTCCTTCTGTTCTTCTTGTCTGGTATAGTTCAACACACCCCAGAATTCTAGAGTTAATTCTCACTTCTGAATGAGGAAATGATGGTGGTTATAACTGGAAAAAGCCAAGTTCTTAAACCAGCTTCTAATCATGGTTTCAGATCCTGCCTTGCTCCAATGTATCCTGGTTTGAAGATCTAATAGCAAGTTAGTTGAAGACTTCTTGGTTTATCATGGAGTGCCAGCTAGGGCTAACATATGTGGGCTTAAACCTTACCTATGTCTTTGTTTTAGATATGCACATCTGAAACAGTTTACTATTCATGATGTGGGTGAACTGAAGAGGGAGAAAAGTGTGTGATCCAAAACTATATTCCTACTCTACAAAACACGGGGAGTTCAATCACCAACACTCAGAGATATACTGTACTTATACAAACAGGGAGGCAAATCTCAGGAAAAGAAGATTTCACATGTATCTGAGGTGGTTTTAAAGTGGGGGTCGGCAATGTGGAAAAGTCTGCAGCCTAATTTTGTCCTTGGGCCCCAATGGAGGGCTGAACTGCACCCTTTCTACTGCTGAAAATTGGCTGAAAATCACAAGAAACTTTATTTATTTATTTATTTATTTATGGGATTTATATTCCTGCTTTCCCCCAAAATGAGATTCAAGGTATCTTCTACTTATAACTCCCTGGTTTGCCAGGTAGAGGTTCAGTGATGTTTGGGCATGATCCACCACTCATATAGGCCTCAAGCGGCAGAAATTTGGAGTTAAAAGAAAACTCCTGGAAAATATTTTTAAACTTTTTAAAATGGGCTTTTGTGTAGTCCAGACAAAGCCAGGGGGTGGCAAAAATTATATGGATCCCATGCCTTTGCCTCGATATTCACACATTTTCATCTGGGGTCAGGTTTCTTTGGCATTCATGTGTGTGTTCTGCTTATGCAACCTCAGTACACGAAAAAGCCAAACGCTGGGGGAGTAGACTGGGGAAAGGAAGTGGGTGCATGCATTTGAGTCCATTGTCCGACAGGGAATGGAGCACCCATATCAAGCTTCATGTATCTTCTGTTTTTCAAGGCTGGTGGCAACTGTGCAAAGCATGAAAAGTCTCCAAAGCAGATGCTGAGCCTTCAAAAAGCTCCAGCAGAAGTATAGGGTCTCAAAAATCTTTTCACAAGTCATGTGTATTCTACCATAACATTGTGTGTAGGGTAAGAGCTCTAGGAATGGCAACAATTTAGGGAATTGGATATGTTTAGCCTGGAGAAGAGGTTAAAAGATGACAATAGTATATTTAAATATTTGAAAGGATGTCATATTGAGGATGGAGCAAGCTTGTTTTCTGCTGCTCCAGAGATTAGGGCTTTTGTCACACCACAGAACTAATTCAGTTTTACATTGCTTTAGCTATAAAGGCCCCATCCAACAGAATCTGGGGATTTGTAGTTTGTTGTGGCATCAGAGCTCTCTGACAGAGAAGGCTAAATATTTCACAAGACTACAAATCCCAGAATTCCATAGTATTGAGCCATGTCAGTTAAAGTGGAATAAAACCACATTAATTCTGCAGTGTATAAGCAGCTTAAGACACAGAGCAAAAGATTCAAAGATTAGGAAAAGAGATTCTACCTAAACATTAGGATGAACTTCCTGACAGTAAGAGCTGTTCGGCAGTGGAATATGCTCACTTGGATTGTGGTGGAGTCTCCTTCTTGGTTATTTTTTTTAAAATGGATGTTAGATGGCCATCTGTTGGAAATGCTTGGACTGTGTATTCCTGTATGGCAGAGGGTTGGACAGGATGGCCCTTGGGGTCTCTTCCAACTCTATGATTCTATGATTTTGCAACTACTGGACATGTTTCACTACCTTCTTAGATGTTGAAAAAAGCTTTGCTATTGTTCCACCTAGCTCTGGTTAACCGGTTAACCAAAGACCAATATAGGATTGTGGAGTAACATTAACTTTCAGAAAAGTTCATGCAAGCATCCCAGAGTGGATTGGAAGTAGATTGTAGCCATAGTCCATGGCAGTGCCAGTTACTCTCGCTCTGTTATTTGATTCAGTTGGTATGCTTGCACAGTTTCAGTGCTGGAATCTTCATAAACAAATCTGATTTATTTATTTATTTGCTGTAATGTTTGGTCAGTTCATAGTGACAGCTGTAAGTGTGACACATTCAGTAAAGCCTTAGCCTTGAAAATTACAGTGTTTACATTTCAAAAATTAATTCCCACTGTATTACAAGACTTTAACAATTCTATAAAATGAACAACAAACATTTTCAAATGTTATTTTTAGGGAATAGTACGTCATTTTAATATCTGATAGATAGTTAGGCTTGGTAAATGGGAAATTTGAGCAATATGTGGCAGTGTAAAAGCATGAATGCTGTTATATCCATTGATCAGTGCTTCATGCAATGATGTTGAAAAGTGATGCAGCAAAATTTCTTAGATATATGTTGTGAATAAACTAATGCACACCTATTAATATGATATGTATGACAAACCTGTTATACTTTCTTGGGGCCTGATGTTACTGCTTTAATTTTAGTATGTACCAAAAATTAAATATTTATTGTGCCATGTTTGTGAAACCTCTGAAACAGATTTGCTTAGTCCATGAGATGGTGAGGGAAGTTAAGTTGTTTAAGGAACCAAATTGTTTGCAGTCTGTTTCTGCGAAGACAGAAAGAGTTGTGGTTTCAGTTATATAAGAAGCTGCAGAATATCAATAATCCAAGAGCCAGGGACTTGAAACAAGTAAGAAGCCTACAGAGTGGGACTGGAAAGAGAAAGAGGAATTGAAGATATTGGCAATGCAGAAATGTTATAAATAAAATTAAAAGAAATAAAGCAAAAAAGAAGGCAGGGAGCTGAGGAAAAGGAGCTAATCAAAGAGGTGGCTCTCTTTGTTTAGCATCAGGAGGAGTTTTACACTGTGGGTAAAGTGAGAGAGAACACCAGAAAGTCAAGAGATAGAGTGACTGCCGCCAGAACTTGGAAAGATTTTTTTTGGACTATAATTCAGCTCTGACTAAAGTTAAGCAGATCCTGGGAGGCAGCCAGCTGCAGAGCAGCATCATGCAGAGTCAAGGAGCAAACTGAAGACATAGTTAAAGTATGAGCAAGACTGGAAGAAAAATTACATATGGCCTAAAGACGTATAAAGTTGGTTTGGAAAAGTAGTACACTTGGCCTTACATTTGCTGGGGTTAAGGGTGCAGGGTGAAAAAACTGCAAATAAAAAACAATTTTTAAAAAAAATCTGAGAGAACACCTCTCTAGAAATATCTAGGTACTCCAGAGCAACTCCATGGCCAACATCTGGCAGACTGTAGAATTGCACTGGATGACCTACAAATGCCTAGAGAAGTGTTTTCTATAAGAATCTCTAAGGGGGTTGCAGACTGCCAGAAATAGTGCAAATTGAGTCCACTTTTAGGGTTAAGGTTAGTGCTAGGGAGTCATGGGAATTGGTTTGTTTTTTTCTGAGACATTGAACCTTCTCTGTCAGAGAGCTCTGGTGCCACAATAAAATACAATTCCCATGATTCCCTAACCCTAACCCTTAAAGTGGACTCAATTTGCACTATTTCTGGCAGTCTGCAAAGGCCCAGAGTCTCCTTAACAAGCAGGTATCTTGATACAATGTTAAACTTTTCAAGCCTTGGTGCCATGGAATGATGGGTAATTTTGGGAAATATTGGCATTGGTTAGAAAGCAGTAGTATGGTGGCCTCAGGGAATCAATAGAACACTTGCCCCTGTTTCCTCAAAAGAGGCTACAAAAGTTCAATCGGCTAATTGTACAAAGAAAACATGTTGAGGTATACACTGCAAAGGGTTGCTTATCATGCTGTTTTGTTGATGCATTGTGCAATTTTTCAAGGCTTGGCACCACAAAAGGATGAGGAAATTATGCAGTGTTTTCATTAGTCAGGAGGAAAGAGTCCGGTGGCCACGGGGAATCCATAGAATCGTATGCACAATTCTGTTTCTCCAAAGAGGACACAGAAGTAGAGCTGGCACCATTTTATTTAGAGGAAAAAAATGAGATAATCAATCTCAATGGCTGCATGACATACACATTTGTTAAACCTTTGCAAACCTTTTGAAGGCTTGGTGCCACAGATAGCTAGGGAATTTTAAAATTATTTTCTTTGGCCAGGAAGCAGGGATACGGTGGCCTTGGGGTGTCGTTACATCACATGCATGTTTCAGCTTCATGATATGAGTTGCATATAATCTTCGGTTGGGCTTAGAACAGTGTGACCTTTGGGGGAGATGCAATAGGCGAAGAAGAGAGAGACTTTAAAAGTGTAGGAAATTGGTAGGGAGGGAACCGGGTAGCATGGAACAGGGCGATGGGCTTCTGCACAGGACAATAGCATGCATTACTTCTACAGAGGCCAAGAGATTGTGACCTAATTTATTCTTCACTTCAAGTTGAGTATTGACATGATTTTTGTGTACACACAGAAATGCAGAAACACAATCATCCACATATAGATATATATACTATAACTGCCTCTCTCTTTCTCTATGTGAACACACACACACACACACATGCATATATATATATATATATATATATATATATATATATATATATACTATATTATGTTTATTTATATACTTATACACACACACACTCATATATATGTACACATATATACAAATACACATATGCATATACATCTAGGTATACACTTATATAATTAGATGTATATGTATATATGTGGTAATATATGCTTATATGTGCAATATAATTGTTTTGATGGAAATATTATGTTAATATGCACAAAGGATCTCACCAACTTTTAGTCTGATGATGGAGAATTTAAATTACTGAAGAATTCCATAACAGGAAACTGAAATAATTTGGAGCCGCCCAGCAATTGTCTTCCACATAGTCAGTTGACTGTACATTTCATGTGATGATCTGTCTTTGCCTATGTGCATATATGTCTCTGTGTGTGAGAGAGTGCTTGTTTATACAAAGTCTGCCACTGAGTAAGTGTTAGGATGTGAAATTTGGATATAGAGTAAAAAAACAAACAAAACGAGGGCAGGCCAATGATGGGCCTCTTCAGAGGCTGATTACCACACACATCACTTTCTCAACTGCTGAGAGAGTATACACTGCAAAGGGTTTCTTATCGTCCACCTCTCTTGCAGATGCTGTATCCTGCTGCACAATTCAACATCACAATTGACAAAACACATGGAGGCAACCTGTTTCTCCACTGACATGGGCTGGCAGAGATGGGTGCCCTGCCTTATAAGATGTGGGCACACTTCTTCCCCAATCATATTGAAGACTCATCACATTATGCAGACTGCTGCTTCCACATCTTGTCGGACCACACAGTAGTGACAAAAATGTCCCCAAATTCCCTTGTTTTGGGGTACACCCACCACTTTCTAGGCATAGGTTCATAAAGGCACTGCATAGCGCTCCTAAAATGAGTAGCCTCACCCACATAGGAAAATGCAATCATGTCATCATCATCATTTCGCCTCCTCTGCCAGTCAACACTGTCATCATCCGCTGCCATAACCTCATCTTTATCCACATCCACATCCACATCCACGGCTGATTTCAAAAGAAAAAAGAGTCTGTGCTGCCAGGTATTCCTCATTCGGAGGTGGATGAATAAAGTGGATTGCAAGTATGTTAATGTTGCCTGCAAAACAGCTACAGAGACAGGATCCATGACCTTGCCAGCAGACCACAAGGCTAAATGACTGGAAATAGTGACAGCATATGCACAGGGGCCCAACTACAAGTGTTTGTGTTGCTGGAATGACACGTGGCTGTGTCATCAATGATGCAGAGATGCAAATCACAATAGATTCTGAGCCTGCATCATATAGCAGCACAAATTGTAGTGGAAATGATAACTGTGCCAAAAAAGACATGAATGCATGGAATAATGAAATAATCTGCTTCCATAGTGGGAACTGTGCTTCGACTGGAATTGATTCACCAGCCCAGTGTCAAAGCAAATCGCAAACTGGTTTAAATGTAAATGGGAATGAACCCAAAGCAAAGACTTTTTGATGGGATGGATGAGAAATTGGATTGCCAACAATTCAAGAAACTGTTTGGTTCTCTCCAAACTCAAAAGAGGAACCTGGATAGTGATAATGGGGGAGATTTTTAAATCTTTACTGTGGTAAATCTTTAATCTAATGCACATTTCTAATGTAAATTTAAATGCCAAATGTATTTGTCAAAATACCCCCCCCGCCCTTCAACATAAATTGTTGCTGTGTTCCTTCAAGTAATTTTTGTGTACTTATGGTGACCCTAAGGCAAACCTGTCACAGGGTTTTGTTGGTAAGATTTGTTCAGGGGGGAAGGTTGCCTTTGCCTTCCTCTGAGGCTGAGATAGTGTGACTTGCCCATGGGGATTTGAACCCTGGTCTCCACACGTCACTATGCTGACTCTTGGCTCCAATATAATACATAATGGAATTTTATCTTTAGCATATTACGTAATTATGAATTCAACTTGTGTAACCCTTTCCTGAAGCTCCTGTTTCTGTCCAATATGTTGTTTCCAAGTTTTATTTATCTGTAATTGGTACACATCAAAAGTACAAATTAGATAGTGGTTAGAGCATTGGACTATGACTCTGGAGATCAGGGGTTGGTTCCCCATTTGCCCACTGACTGATGTTGGGTGAGTCACACACTCTCAGCCCTAGAAAACTCCATGATAAGTTCACCTTAGGTTTGCCAAAAGTTGGAAAGGACTTTAAAAGACACACAACAAGAAAAATAATCCTGTCAAAGTTAAACACTTGTACAATGTAGTTCTCCATGGACCAATTTAGAAGTTCTCTTGTTTTAATGGGAATTGAGAGAAATCTCTGTTCAGTGAAATGAGATGGAATATTGGATTAAACATTCCTCCAATTGCACTCTATACAGGACTTTAATTTTAGTGGCAGCCTACATACAACCTCCCTCTACTCCCTCAGCTTGCTGTGTGTATGTATGTATGTTGTTGTTGTTGTTGTGTTGTTATGTGCCTTCAAGTCATTTCCATTTTATGGCAACCTTAAGGTGACCCCATCAATGGGTTTTCTTGGCACATTTCTTCAGAGGGGGTTTGCCACTGGCATCCTCTGAGGGTGAGAGAGTGTGACTTGCCCAAGATCACCCAGTAGCTTTACATGGCTGAGCCAGGATTCAGGCTTGCTGTATACCCCAATATATATTGCTGTTTTTCAAGACCAAAGCATCTATACCGTGTCAGCATAGACATTTTTTAAAAGTTAGATTAACCTCTCTTATAAAGTTCCTTTTCAAAAGTCCAAATGACAGAAAACACATGGCCTTGCGACCTTCAGTGTCACCCCTGCAAGATATCAAATTTAGTTATGTATTTGCTTATTCAGATTGTAGAAATCAAATTTCCTTTGTACATACATGCCTAAGAAAGAGACACTGTAAAATACCTTAACCAGAAAGAATTAAGATGCTACACATTTTTAAAGGAAAATGAAACAGCTGCTTCTCCTCTTCCTTTTAGCAAAAGCAATAACATAAGGGATTCTGAATATGGTCTTCATGCATGTGGACAAAATCCCTTGGAAATCACTAGTAAATTTTGTGAGTGAAAAGAGGGAAATTCTTTCAGAAACGTGAGCTGGTGTCTCTTATCACTTTTTAACTTTTAGCAGACCCATAGTGAGAAATGGCTGTTTGCTTTGTCACTAGTCAGAGTTTGCTCATTAAAAGCAAATTTCAACTGTCAGTTGCAATCTTAGGAATAAGCTGTAAATGTAACAAACAAAGAAATCCCATCATGGTAGACACTGACTGTTTGCATTTAGCTTGAGAGAAAATGGGTAAATGTTCCTTTCTGCTTAACGCCCCCCCCCCATTCATAACAGAGGCCAGTTTCAAGAGACTATAAGAATTACTTGAGAGAATATATGTTGATTGCTTTGAACATTTCAGATGTAATATCAGTGTTATGTGTTAATATTTTTTCAGTTGTGTGGCTGCACATTGTAAAAGTATTTGCAGAGAGTTGGAGGATGCTTAAGAGCAACTGAGGAAGATAGCCTTGGCTTTGCTTGAGTAACAGTTAATGATGGTGATGCTTTCGTGGTCACAGACCAATCCTCTGTGTGGGCCACAGTACATAAACAGAGGAATTGACTTATGGTGTTTCAGTTTCTGGATATGTTGACCTGATTACAATCTTGTCAACAGGGAAAACCTTTACCTTACCTTTAATGCAATTAGCAATCAGGTAGCCTTCTATAACTTGTTAATAAATGTACAATGCAACAATGTAATTATAACCAGTTGTAACATATATAAAATATATATTAATATGATTTAAATTCATAGATGAAGTATAACATTTTAGGTTAGAAAAGGGTCAGGCTGAAGTTTTGGAATGACCATATAACCCCAGCAAACATAGTTGGAAGCCATATTTTTTCTCATTTTCTTTTTCTTTTAGTATGCACTATTGTAGTATAATGTGCATTACTTTTTATGTCTGTTATATTTTGATTTAATGTAGCTTGATATGTGTGTTTTTGTTTGATATATTCAGTGTTTAGTGTATGTAGAATTTTAATAAAATGATTTTAAAAAGAAATCAGCTCCTTCCTTAAAAATCTGCCAGAGGGCCTTGCTCTGTTCTTGCAACCTTTTGCAGATTAAAGATATAAAGAATATTCAGAAGTATTAAAAAAATGATTGAAAAACAAGCGTCAGGAAACTCTGACAAGGAGAAGCTTGGACTGATGAGAGTCTTCACTATTTGACACTAATGATGCAATCCTAACTCAGCAAACAGGCCAACATCCAGCTGAGCTGACATTAGCCTGACTGAAGTGGTGCTGTAACCAGTCATCAGTCCTTCAAGTATTAGTTTGGCTCTGGCTGATGGATAGGACCCAGGAATTTTGTTTCAGCAGAGCTCCAATTGGTTTCCATGTGCTGGAAATTACATAGACCAGTGGTTCTCAAACTTTTAAGTCTTGTGATTCCCTTTGCATCTCTATATGGACATTGTGCCACCGCCGCCCCCCCAACATAGTATATGATAAAAACATTTTGTTTTTTAGTGTGCATATTTTCATTCATACATTCATGCATATTTGTCTTTTAACATTTTATAAGGAAATAGCTCTGTTCTCCTCCTGTCTCTGGCAGAAACGCCAAGAGCCCCCCTTGCCTTTCTCTTCCCCTCCACGGCAGAAAAAGTTTGGGAAGCAGAGGAGGAGGAGGGATCAGAACCTCCAAATTTCATGTCCCCCTCTTGTGCCCATTACTGGGGCTTCCACCCCATATTTTAGACCCATTGATTTAGGCCAGGGGTAGGCAACCTTTCCCCTTTAAGGGCTGAGGGACTTCAGCTCCCACAAGCCTCAGCCATGTTGGCCAATAGTCCCATGTTGGCCAATAGCTCGTGGGATTCTGGGAACTGAAGTCCCTCGGCCCTTAAAGGGGAAAGGTTGCCTACCCCTGATTTAGGCCAAGCCTGTGTGTCTGGGCTTGAGTGAGATTTGTATGTGGCATAACTCAGTTCCTCCCCTGTTCCACCCCTTCGCCTTCCACTTTTAGGCTCTTCAGCCAGCTGTTCTCTGCCCTTGTTCTGGCTGATCTCTCAGGTGGCTGTTCTGTAAGATCAGCTGGCATAGGAAAAATTAAGCTGTGCTAAGAAGTGCCTTATGCCCAGGGTGGCCGGAAGTCATAACCACAAAGGAGGATAAGGCACCACAAAATTTAGGACACTCAGGAAAAATCTTGAGCATTAAAAATTAAAAGCTGCAAAGACTAAGATAAATCCAAATTCATTCCATACAGTTCATTTACAGCTATAGTGCATATACTGCATTTTATTATGCACTCAACTGTGAACTTATCTTCATTGAAATGCCTTGTTGGCTTGCAATATATTTACAGAACTTTGAGCGAGACAAAGGCTTAAAACTGTACTTTATGGTAAAAAAACAAAAAACAAAAACCCTTAGCTGGATCTACCTTTAAATTCTTCCTTTCATTTGTCCATTGCACTGAAATTAAGTGGCGGGGGACCTTTCAACATTTACATTGCATCCCCAAGCAGCTCATTCCATAATATGTTTGCTATCCTTTTTCCCTCTGAGAAACAAATGCATCCCAAGCTTTGGGGGCCAGTCTTATCTGCTATTGCTCTTAGGAAAAAAGAACTTTAGAAGGAGCCATCTTATCCCCCTGTTTGCAGCAAGGACAGACTGCCATATAGATGAATTTCTCAAAAGGGAATAGAAAACATGGTGTTACTCAATGAGCTTCTTAGTCATTTTCAAAATGGAGGACATTTTGGAATTCCTCCTAGACAGAAGATTGAAATGTAGGACATGTCCTGGAGAAGGAGGACATCCAGTCACCCTGTATCATTCTAACCCATTCCAGCCAGCCTATCTGTGAGTTAGGACTGCACTGTTATTCTGAACAAAATTTTCAGAAAATAGCATTTTCTGCTACTTTTGTAACCACCTTTAAAATTCACACAGTTAGCCATGATGAATATGAGATAAATTATACAAAATCTGTGTCCCTGATTATAATTTTCTGAATGACCTATGCTCTGAAAGTAAATGTGTCAATGTTAATGAATTTCTTATTATTACCGTAATTACTTTTTCTTGACTTTAAATAACATTTATTCAAAAAGGATGTTCTTTCATTCCCCCCTCCACCATATGCAGTGATAATAACAGACTATTTCTGCAGCAATATGAAGATGGACAGAATTTTAAAATTCTCATACCAACTGTTCAAGATGAGTCTTTGTTTCCAAAGCCTTTTTTGGAGAAAAGGGAAGGAAGTAACCAATGATACCATTTCTATAGTTTGGACACTTGTCAGACCACTAAGACTGGCTTTTCTGGCATTCTCTTCCCCTTTCACCTCCTTGCAAAACAACACCAAGCAACAGAAACAGTGTTGCAAAAAACAGAGAGCAATATATATGCTTTCATATTGTTATTTATGGATCCCTTTGGAATAAAGCATTGTTTGCTTTTGCTAATATTTATCTGGCATAAATACATTGCTCACTAAAGCTAAGATTTGTCTGGAAACATCCAAACATAGAATAAAAGAGTAAGTGGAACATTTGAAAATGATGGAACATAAAAGTACAGGTGAATTACTAAGAAGAAAATGTAAAACCGCAGGAGAATAACATACAACTAATTGTGCCTCCTTTTTTCATTCTTCATGTAAGAGTCAAATTTGTTGTTGCATGCTTTTCAAGTCATTTCTGACTTATGGTGACCCTAAGGTAAACCTATCATGGGGTTTTCTTCTCAAGATTTGTCCAGAGAGGTTTGCCATTGCTTTCCTCTGAGGCTGAGAGTATGTGACTTGCCCAAGGTCAACCAGTGAGTTTCCATGGCCAAGTGAGAATTCAAATCTTGGTCTCCCGGAGTCTGAGGTTCCATAATTGCAGTTGGTTGTGGCACCAGAGCTTTCTGATAGAGAAGACTAAAGTCATGTTATTCTGTAGGGATAATATGTATAGAGATCTTGTAGCACCTTTGAGACTATGGTCCACACTTCAGAAATAATCCAGTTTGAGACCGCTTTAACTGCTCTGGCTCAATGCTAGTGAATTATGGGAATGTAGAATTGTGAGCCATTTAGCCTTCTCTGTCAAAGAGCTCTCGTGCCAGAATGAACTACAGTTTCCAGGATTCCCTAGCACTGAGCCAGGTCAGTTAAACCATTCTCAAACTGGATTATTTCTGCAGTGTGTTTTGGACCTAGCTGAAAGAAAGAAGTTGGCAGCACATGCACACACGCAGGCACACACACACATGCTGAAAACCAAATTATAAAATAAAATACAGCGGGCCTCCATATCAGCATGAGTTCAGTTCTGGAAGGGTCTTTGCAGACTGCCAGAAATAGTGCAAATTGAGTCCACTTT
>CM034701.1:271142311-271166319 GCA_020142125.1 Phrynosoma platyrhinos | reverse complement strand
TCATATTACACCTGTTTTGAAATCTCTCCACTGGCTGCCTATTGGTTTTCGATCACAGTATAAGGTGTTGGTGATGACCTTTAAAGTCCTACATATCTTGGGTTCAGCTTACCTAGGGGATTGCCTTCTTCCATATAATCTGCCCTGCACCCTCAGGTCCTCTGGGAAGAAGTTGCTCCAACTGATAAAAACTAGACTAGCAGCAATCTCCCAGAGGACATTTTATGCTACCACTCCCAGACTCTGGAATGCCTTGCCGGAGGAGATCCGTCAGATAACCAGCTTAGATGGCTTTAAAAAAGCCATCAAGATGGATCTCTTCCAGCAGGCCTACCCAGAATAGATTACTCCATTTGCCTAGTCTCCCTTCTGTCAGATATCCTCTTATATCTCCACTGCACCCCAGGCTGCCTATTATTTTAATCTTATATTTTTAATTGATATCTGTATTTAATATATATTTTAATGGGGGAGGGTATTGTTATGTGTCAATATTGGTTTATTGTTTATTATTTTGGGGTAGTTTTATTTAATTCAGTTTTAAATGTAAGCTGCTTTGATTGCCACGGCAAAAAGTGGAGTATAAAAATTATTATTATTATTATTATTATTATTATTATTATTATTATTATTACTACTACTACTTCAAATACATTTTGAAAGGGCCCAAAGATATATAGCTGAAAGGGTGTGTGTATGTTTTGTAGCGTAACAAAACTTTTGGAAAAGCCACATTCCTTTGGCTCAGTTCTGTTGAAAAGTGGTGGCACTGGAGCTAACATAAATCTTGACATTCAAATACACATGACACATTTTGTAGTTACATATGCTGAGCTTTTAAGTCAGTCCCCTGATATTTGAGACTTGAACATGATTTTGAAATATTTCAAGTTCTAAATGATATTTCTTCATGATTGTTGGGTTTGCTGCCCAAGCTGTTAATGGCACTGAGATCATTTCCCTCCCACCCAGTGTTTGTCTTAGCTAAATCTTAGCAAAAACAAAAATAAAAAGTCAACAAACTGAGTAACTGTAGAAATCAATGATGCTTCTGAGCTTCTAGTTTCAGACCAAAGTGATAAGGCCCTTTTTAAAAACTTCATGTAAGCTCAAAGTTGATGTTATTAGGAGATTTCTTAATTGTTTTTCCAACCAATAATGTTTGAAATTTAAATATGTTCCAAACGCAATAAGACAAGAATCAAGCCAAAGGCATCTATAGTCCAGCAGTCTCTTCATACAATGGCCAAACAGTTGTTTGTAGGAAGACCATAGGCAGGACCTGAGTGCAATAGTACTCTTCTGATTGTACAGAGAGGAATACTATATATGTAGCCACTGAGTCAAGTAGCTTTGGTAATCTTCTTCTCCATTAATTTGTCCAAAGGCATTGAAGTCTAAAGCTGACTTTCATGGAAACTCTAGCAGTCACACCTAAGAATTACTTTCTTTTCACAATGGTTCATAAAACTGGACTTTTTCAGATCAGTCCCAACAACTTTACTCAGTCTTATGAAATCCAGCACAGCTTGCCTCCACAGAGTGTGGAAGGTGAGCAGCTTGTGGTCTTGTAAATATCATTGGACTCCCATCAGCCTCAGTTAGCATAACAAGCATCTAAGAGTGATGGGTGACTGGAGTCCAACATTTACATATTTAATTTGTATCCCATCTTTCTCCAACTATTGGACAGCTCTCAACAGAAAGAGAAAACAAAATACAGCCAAAGAATTAAGAAGGATAATATAAAACTTGATCAAAGCAATTAAACAAGCAATCATATTAAACATTATTTTAAAAGAGCTTTTAAAAGGTGGTTAAAATATAGTAATATTGATTTAAAAAAACACATCCTAATTAAAAGATCTTCTGCAATAGACAACTAACAGTCATAGGCCATAGGAGGACATAGGATATCCATGCACCCTGTTAATATGTTTCTAGTAAATGGTCACAGTAGTACAGATGAAATCCCATACACTTTTAGAAATGGATTGCAATATCTCATTGCCCAACAGAAATAAGACCAAAAACTCTTAAGTATAATTAAAGGAGGGAAATCCTCATTGAATTCAGTGGACTCACCTCCACCAGAGGTGTTTATAATCAGGATGCATGGTAGGATAAGAGCAAACAAGCCACCTTAAAATGTTTGTGGATCAAACACTCATGGAGCCAAAGTAAGCAAATAGTGTTATCTCTGGAAACTTAAGGTCATCCCTTTCTCTAGCATACTTGTTTACCTACAATAATTGCTCTGCTAATTCATCCATCTCCATTTACAAACACTGTTTGTCCTGGCAGTAACAGACTGCATCCTTGTCTTCAGCACACTTCGTAAACACAAACTCCTTGGAAGAGACCATTATGCTGCTGTGAACATGGGCTATAAGCACCATGAACCATATGCATCTCTCCTGTACTATAAGGGGGGGGGGGGAAGTGGGTGAGGGAGAATCACAATGACATTGTGTCATGGCAAAATGAGGATGAAATCCATTTTCTACATACAGTAAGCTTCTTCAGAGATCTTAATAATTTTAAAAATGAGAAATGTACTGGAGCAGTGGTGTGTTTTTCATTAACCTAATATATGAAAATGAATTGTGTTCCCCTAGATAATAAGTTATCTCCCCCACAAGTATATTAACTTCCTAACTGAAAAATGTTTAATTAATAAAAATGCCTGTACAATAATTCCATTTTCAGCAGGGTGTAATTGTTTCTTATTCCAAAGGTTTATATGTACAATTTTAAGATGTTTAAAAGTAATTTCATCAAATTATAAAAATGATCACTAAAAAGGAGATATTAAAAATCTTATAATGGGTGCATGTCTATATAAATCTTAAAAAACAAACCACAGTCTTATTGAATTATAACATGATACCTTGTTTCATAGAATCATAGATTGCTACAGCTGGAGTAAAATATCTGCAGATCTGGGAGGCTGCCAGATCAATATAGGATCTACAATGCAGAATACAACATCCTTGAGCTATGCATGTTCAGCCTCTGCTTAAACATCTCCACTGAAAGGGAATTCACCACCTCCTGAGCATTTGTTTCACTATAAAAAGAGCTCAGATCATTCAGACATTTCTCTTAGTTTTCAGCCTCTAAATGGCAGATTTGCTTTGCAATGTCCAGACATTGGTTCTCTGGAGCATCAGACAGCACATCTGTTCTATTTTCTGCACGATAGTGTCTCAGAGTTTTGAAGATGCATGTCATGTCTCCATTGAGTGTCTTTCTCTCTACCCTAAAACTGCCCAATCTCTCCACCCTAACTATACCACCCCCTACATGGCTTGGGTCCAAGTTATCTTAGGGACCGCCTCCTTCCATACAATCCTCCCCGCACTCTCCGGTCCTCTGGGAGGAATCTGCTGCAGCCCCAGAAATCGAGGCTTGTGGCAACCTCTCAGAGGGCTTTCTCTATTGTCGCCCCCAAATTCTGGAATGGCCTGCCAGACGAGATCCGTCAGTTAACATCGCTAGTCAGCTTTAAAAAAGCTGTCAAGACGGATCTCTTCCCGCAGGCCTTTCCTGATTAATTCTTCCCTGCCTAAATCAGCACTGTTCCTTACGTGGCCCCATCTTGGATAGATAGGAACTCTGCTATAGGCCATAGTGGAGTGTCTAACTGTGCCATTTTAAGTTCAGTTTTAATTGTTATATTGTTTTTATGTTATTGTGATTTAATACTGTTTTAAGGGGCTGAGGGATTGTCTGGGGTTTGTATTTGATTTTAATTGTAAGCCGCCTGGATTGGTTTTTCAGTAGGCGGGGTATTAAATAAATTTTATTATTATTATTACTACAATAGTTCCTCAAATTTGGTTTCCAGACCCTTCTTTACCTGGACACACACATCCATGTCATTCAAGCACATGATATTTTAATCATGGGTTTATACATTTTAATTCAATTTGCTATATATTGATAGAAAGATGTATGCAGGGAAGTGTGTATTCTGATTGTTCATGGGCTCTGGCTCTTCTGCACACCAAGAAGACTAAAATTTTCATAAGAGCCAGAAAAGCCCTGTATATTCAAAGATCCTATTTTATTACAACAGTGGCTAGATATGTTTTTCTGAAACATGGAAGTCTTTCTATATTTGTTCCACAACATAAATTATTCAGAGATAGACTCCATATGTACATGGAGGTTCCATTTAGTTATCAGAGTGAATAGACCTATCTGCAATGAATCTGTCTAATAAAGGCAAAATATTAAAAAAACATCCTGAAGTCCACATGGCCATCATCACATCTTGAGGTAAGTTAGCAAAGAAGAAAGGAGTTCTAGAGTTATTTTTATTTGCTGTCCCTGACATTTGGTCTTTTGAAAATTTAGAATGAAAAAGAATGGAAGGCTTCCTTAAGTAGCCAGGCCCTAAGCTGTCCAGGTCTGAAAAGTTCGTTTTTTGGGTGTTTTTTTTTAAAAAAAACCCAACATCTTGAAATGTCCTGGAAAGCAATTTGCAGGAGGCTTACATTTGATTGAGCTTTCAGCAGCAGATTTGCTGTCTTGGTTCAGTTGTGCAACACTGCCATTCAACACAAGGGCTGCATAGCACGAGTTCCATAATCTTGAAATAGGATCTTAGGACTTTATTACACAAGGCTATAAAGTGGAATTTAAACAGGAAAAAAATCTTTGACCGGTACTTATCAGACAACACTGTGTCCACCCAGCTTCTGTATTGCATTCCATTTGTTACTGTTGTGTACTTTTTCATTGAGGGCTAAACCTGTCAATAGAGTCTCAATCTTACTATTCCCTTTCTCTGCAATTCTGCTTCTCAGGCTGTCATGTCAGTTTGAGTGGGCATGATTCTTCTTCTTTCCCCCTCCCCCTCACAGCAGTCATGGCTGCCAACAACTTCCCTAAGCCATTTACCATGTGTCCCACACTTTGAGAGGAGGAAGGAGGAGCAATAACAGCTACCAGCACCTTTCCAAAGCTGGTTGTTGTGTGAATACACAGTTATCAGCCATGATCACTAATTTTCTCCCAAAAGGCGATGTTTGATAGTGTAGAAAACAGATCACACAACCATGGATTGCCAAAGCACTATTATGGCGGAAAACATGATATGAAATTATGCCAAATTGGTATGGTTCTATTTTTAAACTAGTGCAATTTGGCAAGACAGTAGCCTAGTGTGATAGTTTTTAGTCCTTGTGTACAGGAAAATTGGCAACTATTATTTATGGCTTCGTTGGTGCATTAAGTGGAGTTCTATAGAAGCAGTATACCTCTCTGCTGCCCCCCTGGAAGTTCAGGGAAGAAATCTGTTCAGGATCAGGAATCCTAGAGCAAATCAAGTCTGAACTTTCCACTAGAAGTAACAATAACTAAACTGAGGCTGTTGTACTTTGGACATATGATGAGATGGCATGACTCTTGGAAAAATGATAACATTTGGTAAAGTGGAAGCCAGTAAGAAAAAAAAGGAAACCATACTACTGGTGGATTGATTCAATCCATGAAACCACAGTCCTGGGTTTGCAAGACCAGAGCATGGCAGTTGATGACTGAGGATTTTGGAGGTCTCTCACTTGTAGGGATGCTGTAAGTCGAAGTCAATTTGACAGCAAATAACCATCACCATTTGACACCACCACCATCACAATCACCATTGATGTGAGCATAGAAGATTGATTCATGTCATCCTACTTTATGTTGAGACCTGGGGGTCAGCCAAGGTGGATTTATATAACAAAGTTGGAGGGGAAAGCTCAAATAACTTGGCTACAATGAATGGGAAAGCATTGTGTGTATTGATATTTGAAAATTTAGATGCTGCAGTTGTTTGTTTTGGAATGCACAAGTGATTCTACTTAGGAAAAATAAATGCCATTTTAAAAGACTGAAATCTTTGTGCAGCAGAAGAAATCTTTTCTTACCCTTTAGCATTATGATATCAGTTGATCTTTCACTGACGTTATCTTTTACTTGACTTTGACCTAAACTCTAAATAGCTCTATTATTTTCCAGTGACCTCGTTCTTATTTGGTTTTACAGGTCAGCAGCAAACTAATCAGTCAGCTTCCTGCTAATTAATCCTATTTAGCTAAAGAACTGTTAGCCTGTTATCATCTCTCCATTAAAGGAAAGTCTTTATAGAGATTTGGCACTAGATTACTACAGTAAGTGATAACTGTACACTCCTCTTTGGGACTCTAGTTTGACACAAGCATTGCCCAGGGTTGCCATTTAATCCACTTGGTTTATTCTTAATATGCTTGGTTACATACATGCACCAATTGTCTCAGGGCTGTACAGGGAGGTGGGAAAATTTTTTCAACTAAAAGACACATTCACTGGAGGGAATTTTCTGTGGTCTGTAGATGAGGCTACCACCACCCCTCTCTCTCCTTTCACTGTGTACCACCCTTTCTCTTATTTCCTCTCCATTCTAGTAGATTGCTGAGGAAGAGGGAAATGGCTCTTGCAAAGACTGAACTGAGATCACTTACAAATAGTTTAGGGCTTCATGGTCTTAGGTTAGTCTCATATCATCCATCCCTGCAGTGCAATTCCAAGATCTTCCAGAAAATGACACTACAGTTGGACATATTTCTACCAAGGAATCAAGGAGCCTTCGAAGAGATAATGATGCACATCCAGCATGCACAGTGATATGACTAGAAAGAAAAGAAGCAAAATAGATTTAGGGGGGTTGCAGACTGCCAGAAATAGTGTGAATTCAGTCCACTTTTAGGGTTAGGGTTAGAGTTAGGGAACCATGGGAACTGTATTTTATTGTGGCACCAGAGTTGTCTGACAGAGAAGGTTCAATGTCTCAGGAAAATAACAGTTCCCATGATTCCCTAGCACTAACCCTAACCCTAAAAGTGGACTGAATTCACACTATTTCTGGCAGTCTGCAACCCCCCTTAGGATCTTTAGTTTGCCAAACCAAAATACAGTCTCTTTTATAAAGGTAAAGCCTCAATATGGGTAGACGTTTCCAGAGATAAATTGGGTTGCTCTGAAAAACAGCCTTCATTTCTACTGAATCTTCACATAGTTTTGAAAACCTGTTGTGGTACAGATAACATAATTAGAATGACTCATCACAAAATGCCAGTGTGGTGTAGTAGTTAAGAGTGCCAGTGGAGGGATGCAGGATCAAATTCCTATTCAGCTATAAAGTTTATGATCTTGGGCTAATCACTATCTTTCCCCTTAATCTCCACTCACAGGGTTGTATGCTGTGGTACCTTGCTTGTCAGTAGGACAGTGAATCTGCTGTGAATTTTCAATTGTACTTCAAGGAAGGTGTTCAAGGTGCTGTACTCAACCCCTTCCCCAATAAGTTCAAAACCCTGAATAGCTCCTTTAAAATTTACACTTAACCTGGAGAAGGTTCATTGCTCCACTCACATGAAAGCCTGTGTGGGGATAAAATGTAAATGGGAAAGTAATGCAATCTAAGTCTAAAATCAAGTAGATCTGTGGAATTACTAGTCAAAACACATAGGTAAATTCCATTGATTCAGTGGGCCTGCTCTAGTTGAAACTAATAATAGGTTTCAAGCCATAGTTTGTTACCCGGAGCTCCTGGGAAGAAAGTTGAGGAATATAGCAGTCATACAGATATTCATACTAATGAACTGAATGCTTGCTCAGTCTATTTCCAACTACCCTTATAAAGCAAGTTGTCTACCTGCCTTTATAAACTAAAGTATACATGTATATGAACTCATTCTTCCCCCACCCCTTTAAACACACACACACATGAATCTGAGGAAGTAGACCAAGGCCCTAAGCAGACAACTAAAAAAGTTGTCTTCCGGGCAGGGAAGAGGAGGGGCAGCCGCACGAGCAGCGCCCCTTCCTCTCCCTGAGGTCGCCCCCAGAAGCGCCGTCCATCCGCACGGCCGGCGCACTGGGGATGACCTCACAGCACAGTGCCCACATGTGCTGTGCCGTTTGAGTCAGGGAAAGTGCGCCCGCCGCTTTTAGGGCGCACTTTCCCTGAAATCTAAAAGGAGCGCCAATTTGGTGCTCCTTTTAGATTCGCCGCAGGGGCGCTGCGGTGTGGAGCCTCCGCTCCGCCGGCGCCCCGACCCGCGGCGACTGGGAAGCAGTCGTCTGCTTCCCCCCCAAGTGTACAAAAGCTCATGCTACAATATCTTTCACACAGTTAGTCTCAAAGGTTCTACAAGATGCTTTTGCATACTGATATTCCAGACTAACATGGCAATGTCTCTGAATTTTAAACACACAAGAATATGAACCCTGAAGGATGGTTTGCAGTTTGAGTGGCAAAACTACTTTGGAGGCAGGGATGGAAGAAAGGAAGTATTGCTGGAGATATTATAATACAAGTCAATAAGTACTCCCAAGTAGGCACGTTTTCACTATGGGGGGTTGCAGACTGCCAGAAATAGTGCAAATTGAGTCCACTTTTAGAGTAACCCTAACCCTAACCCTAAAAGTGGACTCAATTTGCACTATTTCTGGCAGTCTGCAACCCCCTTATGTCATTTCCTTTTATTTTTAACAAGGTCCTATTGAAGCTGAAAATGTCCATGTGCTTAGCATGGAGGAGGAGTCACTGGGGCACAAGCCTTCCTGCCATGCCACCATCCCTCCTCGATTTGTTGCTGTTGCATTCAGAAAGAGTGTGCCTTTTCTTTCCTCTCCTCCTCTTCCTCTCTCTGTGGCAGTGACTCTCCCCCCCCCTTGCAAGTGTGAATGACAACGGGCACTAAAAGGGGAATAAATGGCCCCGGAGAGATTCCATCACAAAATAACCTGGTTTCCACACCGGGTTATTTTGTGGTGGGAATAAGCCCTCAGCCATGGAAACTAACTGGGGGACCTTAGGCACACCACATGTTCTCATCTTCAAGAGAAGGCAATGGCAAACGGAACAAATCTTGGCAAGAATACCCCATGATAGATTACCTTAGGGTTGCTATAAGGGGGGTTGCAGACTGTCAGAAATAGTGTGAATTCAGTTCACTTTTAGGGTTAGGGTTAGAGTTAGGGAACCATGGGAACTGTATTTTATTGTGGCACCAGAGTTGTCTGACAGAGAAGGTTCAATGTCTCAGGAAAATAACAGTTCCCATGATTCCCTAGCACTAACCCTAACCCTAAAAGTGGACTGAATTCACACTATTTCTGGCAGTCTGCAACCCCCCTAAGTCAGAAACAACTTAAAGGCACACAACAACACACAGAGACAACCTCCGCTACATCTTCACATTGTGCCTTGAGGTTTTATTTATGCTGTCTTGGAAAGGAAGCCTCTTGTTGTGTTTGGAATGTCTAACACTAAAGTTATGCAATAAACAAACATAAATTAATGTAGTAACCATGGTAGTGATGTCAATAGTCTTTTACTGTATATCAGTAAGTGCTCTGTAAATATGGAGAAATGCCACACTGCGTCACATTGCTGGTCCTGTTAGTTTAATATTCTGGCTTTGATAGGCACTGGACAGATGCCATAGGAAAGGTGAAAAGCAGGGCATGGTGGTGAAAATGTGCACACCTCTATAAGGGAGTCAGAGATATCCTATCTCTGAACATGGAGATTATGCTCTTTACAATTGTGGTTAAGTAGCCAGAGCCAATTCTACCTTTTATGCTTCTATCCCATGCTTTTAAAAGCAATATATGTAATTCCTCATTGAAAATTATATTTAAAAAATCTAGTTTCGTATCTTAATGGGGCTTTTCCCCTCTTTACACTGTTGACTTTGTTTCAATGGATGACTGAGAGCATTTACTGGGATTTGGGAGGAAATCTAAGGAAAGTTAAAAACATGGGATGGAAGCAAGCGGCAAATAGTTTCCACTTTGCGGTTGTCTTCTTGTGACAACCAAAACAAGAAAAACAAAAACAAAAACTTGATGCAGGTGCATTGACTGTCATTTTGGGATGGAAGAGGGGTGAGACCAGAGCTGAGAAAATTACTTTTAGAAAGTAATTCATTGCATAACACACTGCAGCCCCCAACACCTAATTTTTGTTGTGGTTATCTGCCTTCAAGTAGTTTCTGATATATGGTGACCCTAAGGTGAACCTATCATGGGGTTTTCTTGGCAAGATTTGTTCAGAGATTTGCCATTGCCTTTCTCTGAGGCTGAGAGCATGTGACCTGCCCATGGTCACCCGTGAGTTTCACAGCAGAGACAGGAATCAAACCCTGGTTTCCAGAGCTGTAGTCTAACACTTTTTCACTTCTTTTTAAAAAGCCCTCTAGGATTGTTAAGGAACTGAAATTTAAAGACTGCTCAAAATGCCTCTAAAATGCTTTAAAGTGTAACTAACCAGAAAACATCACTTGTTGCAACTCATTCCATTACCTTTGGTACACCCTGTCCCCAAAAAAGGGGGAGTAACTATGTTAAACGTACAATTCATTGGTTACAAATTGTGTCTGAGACAAACCTTCCAAGTAGGCTCTTTCAGAGCTGTTCTTGTCCCTCAATTCTCGGCAAAGGAGCCAGCTCAGAATGATCTCAGCCCTTAGTACTTGTAGGAATATTTGGTACTTATATTATACAGAGTGCAGGAAGACTAGTGCCATATGGCAGAAATAGGAGTAATTTTTCAGGATGCTCCAATAAGGTAGAAAGGACAATCCTGCATTTATTGTGTCAGGAAATGTATCCAAGGAAAGGAAAGCAGTCAGTCAAAACAGTTTAAGCTATAGCCTTAGAACCATCTCGAAGGTTTGTGCTTCTACCCAACTGCCCATCTTGTTGGACAGTTGACATCTTATAACCTGTGATCTAGACTGTCATTAAAATATAATTATGCCCCTTCCCCATTTAACCCTTTGTTATCTGGGGAAATGGTTCTGATAAATGGAGGGACTCATTGCATCCTCTCCCACTAATCACTTTGTAAAGTGTTGACATCAGTTTGCTTCCAACATTTTTAAGTTGTTTGTGACTTCTGCAAAACTTCCCTAATCCATCAACAACAGATTTACCTTGCTGACCCCTAGAGTTTCTAGGGTTCTAGAGTTGCAAAGACACCTGTACCTCTTAAGAGTGGTCACAAAAGGGAGAACTGTACCAGGCATATCTATCACCCATGTAATAAACTCATGATGCCCATACAACAGGTCTGGGAAGCCTATAGCTCTCATAAGGTTGTTGAATCTCTAGTCTCCATTGGTCCCAGCCAGCCTGGCAAATGATGAAGGATGATGGAAGTGTTAGTTCATCAATGCTACCTGTCCCTACCTGGTAGGGACAGAAGCCAACAAAACCTCACAACTGTTGGCTCTCCACATCATTCTGTTCACAAGAATCTACTTTTTTTCCAGGTCAGACTAGGGGCCTTTGCAGACTGCCAGAAATAGTGCAAATTGAGTCCACTTTAAGGGTTAGGGTTAGGGAATCATGGGAACTGTATTTTATTGTGGCACAAGAGATCTCTGACAGAGAAGGCTTAATGTCTCAGAAAAAAAAACAATTCCCATGATTCCCTAGCACTAACACTAACCCTTCAAGTGGACTCAATTTGCACTATTTGGCAGTCTGCAAAGGCCCTAGGTCCTGGTTCACAAGACTGTGGGATCTGGTGCTACAAGTCCATAGCAACACACATCCCTGCCAAACATTTGTCTATAAACACACACATTTAAATAAGTTATTTTATGCACAACAGCAGCTATGCAGAAAGAAATGAACTTCAGATATTAGCACAGTTTTCCCAAACTTTTGTCTTTCCGATGTTTTGCACTTCACCTCCCAGAGTTCCTGATTGTTGGCCAAACTGGCTAGGGCTTCTGGGAGTTAAAGTACAAAACATCTGAAGAACCAAAGTTTGGGAAATACTGTATTAGTGGGTATTATTTTCCAGGAGATAATAGACTAATGCCTCTTCTATGGTAGAAAATTCCACAATATAAAGCTCTTATTTTCCCTTAAGAGAAGTACTCATACTCTCTCATGAAGAAATGAGACCCATTTAACATAACAGGAATTATTTCCTTGAGTAGAAACAAAAAGGATTGCATTGTTGCTCAGCTCTATGGAAAAATTACCCTGGCCCTTAACTTCAGAGTCATTTATAAAATAAAATAAAAGTTATTTATTTTGGCCAACTGGAGAAGGCAGAAACTAAAATATTTTGCTAATTCATTTATTAAATTCTGTTTCTTAATCTCATGTATGTAGAATTCACATCATGCATTTGTCTCCAGTAAATTCTTCATAGTAAAATCTATTTGGACACTTTCGAGGCTCTAAATAGCTAGATCTCAGACCTTCTTTCACCTGGTTTAAACTCTCATTTGCTTGGTTACAGCAGCTGTTCAGTTTACAAACCACAAATAATCTCATAGAGGTTGAGATGGGATCATCAGGGTTAAGGATGCTAGGAAAGCGGAATGACACAAAGCCAAAAGGCAATGGATAGCCACTCTCTGGCACATGTTTACTTTTGGAACAGGGCATGACCTCTTCAAGCCAATTACTTTGAGCTTATAGTTTACTAGACTTGAAACAACTAAATCACTCCCAGCCTATTTGACCTATTGCTTTAATTTTGTCTCCACTCTTTATTAACAACTGAGGTCTAGCACATTTAGAAAAAAGTAGAATTCTTAGGGGATATTTGCTACACTAGCAATGTTAGCAATAGCAATGTGACCATCCATGCAAGAGATGAACACAACCTGGACCCTGTGAGGCTGCACTGCACCATGTTTGGCTTTTCCAGAGCAATGGAGAGCCAGAGAACACTATCACAACTGCCATTTTGGGTGACCAAAACTGATGTTGCATCACTTCTGATGACGTTTCAGGCCTCTTGAGGTGGAGATATGTGGCTATTTCAGTGTGGGTACCTCTGACAATAGCATTTTAAAGCTCTACAGCTGTTTTCTGTGAAAGTATATTTTCAGTTGTGTTTGTGTGTGAAATGGGCCTTCAGAGGTCTAAAGGGCACATTGGATCTCAGCTATTTGAAGGGGTTGCTGTATGTCGTAGTTCTTGAATATAAATGGTTAACATTCAGATGCTACAATTAAGTGAAATAACATGTCCCATATGCCTGGAAGGGATTGGCTGGTTTTTAAATTATCTCTTTTTTATTGCTTTACTTAACAGGAATAATATAATCTGACACAGATGCTAGAACAATATACAACCTAGAAACATTTTCTGGGCATGTGTTACTTTGAAGCAACCAACATTCAATTTCTTACAGCAGTTAAGTGAGATAAAATATTATCTGGACATATATCAGCTGGAATTTATTGAAAAACATTAACTGTGTCTGAAAAGGAAGCAAAAGCTGCTTTGGAACTCAAGGAAAAAAACCTCTGGAGCTCCCATTATTTAAGCTACAGCTCTTCTAAAACTGTTCCTAAGTAACAGTTTTGCCTCATGGTACAGTACAGGGAATTTTGGCAGTATAATTGGCAGATTATCATATTTTAATGCTATTCCAAAATCTGCATCATCTCATTGGCTATACTAGAGTTTAGAAAAGTTTCACCCAAGGACTCTGGGGCCTGTAGCCCAAGTCGTAACTTTTCCAAACTCTAGTCTTACCTTGCCTAAATATGCTCCAGCCCTGTGGGTGAAAAAATGAAGTGAGACATTTCTGTGTCCATGTACCCATTCCTTCCATATGGATATTCTTCTCTGGAAGTTCAGCAACTGCTTGGATTAAGGAGGAGAAGAACAGATGAGGAGGAATCCTTGGCTCTTTTGCTTTTGGAGATATAAGGGAAAACCTTTGCCACTAATAATCAGCCATTGTGACTAACGGGATCCAAATGGTGAAAAGCGCTGCCTTCAAGCCCAGGAAGGGGAGGGGCAGCCAGATGCTGGGTGCCCCAACCCCTTCTTGAGGATGTCATCGGGGCGCCCACCATTGCACACGGCGGGTGCGCCAATGACGTCCTTCCGGCTCAGCATCTGGACACGCTGAACCGGAAGAAGCACAGAAGAGACACCCAGCGCCTCCTCTTCCGATGCCCCTTTTGGCTCCTCTGAAAGGAGCACTATTTTAGAGCTCCTTTTCAGAGGTGCCATAAGGGTGGATCAGGGCCGAGGTGTGGGGCAGCCTCAGTCCCAATCCAGGGCTTCTCGGGGCGGCCCACAGCCGCCCATAGACAAATGGAGAATGCTCTGTTTGTCATGGAAATATACTGGCTACATTGGTGCATAACACTGAACTATGGCTTATCTTTATGTAGATAAGCCTGGGAAAGCTTTAGATTCATGGGACACTGTCCCTGGCATGGACGTAAAGAGATTTAAAAGTTCCATTTTGATTAATTGCATTTAAGTGTTACTCTGAACGGTGGTAATCTTATAGATTACTAAAACAAGCCAGTTTTTGGTTGGATTGTTTTAATAAATCATAGCTAAGAGTAAATTTTTTTTTGTCTGACTTTAGACATTATGACAATTGCAGGAAGAGAAGAGACAATACTCCTCCCTGGGCTACAAATCTCAGGATTCCATGATCCCACCTCAAAATCCCCACACATTTCCCAAGATTATTATTTTTTTCTATAACAATTGGTTAAGCTAAAAAGTACGCAATCATAACCACTGTGAGGTTACATAATCTAGGTTATATTGTGGATTGTGTCATGGAATGGTGGTTTGAGCTTTGGACTAGGACTCTGGAGACCAGGGTTTGAATCACTGCTCAGTCATGAAAACTCACTGGGTGGCCTTGGGCAAGTCATCTCAGAAAACATTGTGATAGGGTTGCTTTCAGGTAGCCATAAGCTGGAAACAACGTGAAGATACACAACCACAATATCATGTTAAATGCTTGACCTTCTTCTTCTTGTTGTTGTCGTCATCTTTCCTCATAAGAATAGTTACAGAGTAGTCCTGCCCCCCAAAAAGGGGAAAATAACTTATAAACCAAAATGTATTGTTGATAACTGCCTTTGCATCAATCTCAACCCATGGTGACCTTACTGGTGAGACATTTCTAGCTCTCTCCCCCCCCCCCCCCCCCCCCCCTGGTTCTCTACTGCTCTGCCCAGCTCCTGCAAACTTATATTCGTGGTCTCTTTAATAGAGTACATCCTTCTAGCATGTAGCCTTCCTCTCTTTCTACTTCCCTCCACCTTTCCTAACATTATTGTTTTTTCCAATGATTCATGCCTTCTCATGATGTCTCCAAAGAATGGCAGTCAAGTTTTGTCATCTTGGCTTCTATGGATATTTCTGGCTTGATCTGCTCTAGGACCCATTCGTTTGTCCTTTTGGCTGTCCATGGGATCCTCAGTACTCTTCTCCAGCACCACATCTCAAATGAGTTGATTTTCTTCTTATCTTCTTTCTTGACTGTCCAGCTCTCACATTCATACATGGTAATAGGGAATACAATGGCTTGTATGATTCTGACTTTTATGCTGAGTTGTATGTCTTTAAATTTTAGGATGTTTTCTAGTTCATAGCTGCCCTCCCCATTCTTAAGCTCCTCCTGGTTTCCTGGCTGCAGTCCCTGTTCCGATCAATGTTTGATCCCAGATATGAGAACTCTTTTATTTTTCTATTTCCTCATTGTCTAGTTCTCTGTGGTCATTATTTTCATTTTCTTTATGTTCAACAGTAAGCCTGCCTTTGCACTTTCTTCTTTGATCTTCCTTAGTAGTTGTTCCAGGTTTGTGAGGTTCTCTGCTAGTATTATCATGTTGTCAGCATATCTCATACTGTTGATATTTCTTCCTCCTATTTTCACTCCTCCCTGTTCCATGGTCAAGCCTGCTTTCCTTATAATATGTTCTGCACATAAGTTGAATAGGTAGGATGATAGGATGCAGCCTTGTCTGACTCCTTTGCTAATTGGGAACTCTCTTCTGACAGTAGCCTGTTGTCCTGAGTACAGATTCTTCATCAGGACTATCAGATGTGTTGGTACTCCCATGTCTTTAAAGGCATTCCATATCCTTTCATGATCTATGCAGTCAAAAGCTTTTCTGTAGTCTATAAAGCACATGATTTTATTGTTGAAACTCCCTGGTGCACTTCATTAGCCATCTCATGGTTGTAGTGTTTTCCCTAGTGCTACTCTTCCTAGGGGAACCCCACTCGGACCTCTGGGATTTCTCTCTCCATGTTGGAGTCTATTAAGCTTATTGCACGGCACTTAAAGAACGGGAATGGAAAGGAACAGAATGTGGCAAAAATGCATGTTACTGGACAGGTGAACGCCACTGATGCCGCCAGGAGTCCCCAAGCCATCCCCCAGCTGTTTCTGGCAGCAGATTTTTGAAGGACAATTTTAAAACATCCTTCAAAGATTGGCTGCCAGGAATGGCTGGGGGATGGCTTGGGGACCCCCGGCAGCATCGGTGGCATTCTCCTGTCCAGTAACATGTGTTTGCCCCATGTTTGCCCCATTTCATTCCATTCTGTTTCTTTCTGTTCCTGTTCTTGTAAGTGTCGTGCAATAAGCTTATATGTTATAGAATTTAGAGCATGATTTTGCTTGTATGGGAGATTAGTGCTATGGTTCTATAGTTGCTGCAGTCTCTTATGGGGGGGTTGCAGACTGCCAGAAATAGTGCAAATTGAGTCCACTTTTAGGGTTAGGGTTAGTGCTAGGGAATCATGGGAATTTTTTTTCTGACACATTGAGTCTTCTCTGTCAGAGAGCTCTGGTGCCACAATAAAATACAGTTCCCATATTCCCTAGCACTAACCCTAACCCTAAAAGTGGACTCAATTTGCACTATTTCTGGCAGTCTGCAACCCCCCTAAGGACCTTATCACATGGGGTCCAAAGCAGACAGAATCCAAAAGAAATCCTGACCTAATACGTATTATTTTTCTGTGTGTTCACACGACATCGCACAGAACCGCACAGAACCCCGACAGAACCCCGACAGAATCAGGAAAGAATTGAGATCTTTTGAATTTCAGTTTCTTCAGGAAATACAAGTGCGCAACGGGAATCATTTCGCTTTTGCCGTAAGTCCGATATGAATATGAACAGGCAATACGTATTGTGGAGCATTTCCCCAATACGTATTGTGGAGCATTTCCCCGCCCCTGCCTGCGCTGTGCTGGCTTGGGAAGGGGTTTGGGTGACAGCCAGCTATCAAACACACCCCTTCCCAAGCCGGCACAGGCTCCGCACTCTGAGCAGAACGTCCTTAGAGAGGCGCCTCTCCGAGGACGTTCTGCTCGGAACACGGAGCCTGTGCCGGCTTGGGAAGGGGTTTGGGGGACAGCTGGCTTGGGAAGGGGTGTGTTTGACAGCTGCGGCAAGTGATAGCTGTGGCTGTACCGAGCATGTGCAGGGCATCATTACTTGGCTATGTCCGGGATTTTCTCAATTGTGTGTGAACAGCAAATGCGGTACCCGGGAGCGCTTCATCGTGCTTTCCTTAATTGCGCGATGATGCTAGTTGCGTCTGATAGCCATTTACGTATTGTGGGGTTCCTTTTGGTTTATTCCTGGATTTATTCTTATTTCGCTTTCTTATCACTTTGTGGCCCGCATGTGATAAGGTCCTAAGTCTCATTTTTTGTGGATTGGGGTGTATATTGATCTTTTCCAATCTGTCATCATTTTGTTTTCTATATCTTTTGACATATATTGGTTGGCACTAGAGTTGACTCTCTGTCAATGTAGATTGAAATAGTTCTATCAGGATATCATCTGTTCCTGGAGACTTGTTTTTTGCCATTTTGGTTTATTGCAGTTTCTACCTCAGTTTTTAGAATTTGGGGTTCATCTTCACATGGCTCTTTGATCCATGGATCCTTCATGTTGGGCCTTTACAGACTGCCAGAAATAATGCAGCTTGAGGCCACTTTAACTGTCCTGGCTCAGTGCTAGGGAATCATGGGAATTGTATTTTTTTTTCTGGGACATTGAGCTTTCTGTCAGAGAGCTCTGGTGCCACAATAAACTACAGTTCGCCTGATTCCCTAGCACTGAGCCAGGATAGTTAAAGTGGCCTCAAGCTGCATTATTTCTGGCAGTCTGTAAAGGCCCGTTCTCATCTCTTTTATATAATCCAAAATACATTATACATATTTCTGTACAAGACTCTCCCAACTGTTGTATGCAGTATGCAGTATGCAGTCCTTATGCATCTCCTTTCTTCTCCTTCCTCTTATTGCTGTTGTTTTTCTATTTTTCATTATATCATGGAAAAATATTTCTGGAAGCAATTACATGTTATTTTGTTGCCTTTCTTGATGATAAAAATAAGAGCTTTTTAAAAAGTAACTGTTCTCTGTGCAAATCATTTATTAAAGCTGAGTTTTTAAAACATGCTGAATGTTTGGTTTTCTTTGTAATATTTGTAATCTTTGACACATAACTTTTGTCCCTCAGTTCACATGATTATAACATAAAATAACAAAAACTTATGATGTGGGTTTCTTGGGAGAGGGGAGATTAAATGGATTTGTTTAATGAATGTTAAGATAATTTAGGAAAATGTACAGTACATTTTTTTAAACAATGCAATCCCTAAAAGATATCAGCATTTTATGTAGGAGAATGGGTGAAACATTATTCTGATTAAAAAAATACCAAAAGAAATAAATTGAATATTCATTTTGTTTAAATTTTCTATTTAAATCTGCATGAGTGTAAAAACCCATGCTCATCCTGATACTGGTGCTGTCTGTTTCCACAATGCACAGTGAGCTCCACTGAAATACCACAGATTTCCCTGGTTAACCTGATTTTGCCATGGAGTTAGCAAGTTACAAGAAGATGTTGGATTAGCACAGTGGATTATGGTGTACAAACAGCTGGAGGGGGCAAATTTACTCTGGCCAGCTGTTTGCACACCCTTCCCCTTGCCATGCCCTTTCCCCACACTGAGCATTGTGGGGAAAGAGGATGGTCTGTAAATATTTTCCAGGTCCTCCAGTGCAAGTCTGAGCCCACCCTTCAGAGAAGTGGTGGTATGCCAGGAGGCTTGTCCATGGAGCTCCTGCAGGTAAGGGACATAACGGTGGTGGCTTTGGGAATGGGGTACAAGCCAGCTGTGCCAATGTAATGTTGACCCAACTGGACTGTGCAGACAATGCTGTGCTACCACACCAGGTTGGCCTGTGCATGCTGCCATCATCAGGGCCCATCCAGGGTCAGCTCCATAGCATAATGCTCCAGTGCAGATAAGGCCTAAGTGACACTGCTTCTTTCAAGAGAAACTATTACCATTTTTAAAAACTACATCAAAAAAGAAAGTTTTTTTTTTTTTAGTCTAAACAGACAAATGTCAAAATAGGAAAATGCTGGAAGAAACCATCATGCAACAGAGACACAACTGCATCTGAACTAAAACCAGTTTCAAAAATTTTTTTAAGCACAGCATTTGAAAAAACAAATCTACCATTCTCACTACACATCCATGAGCAGATATTGCTCTAAATACAGATAGAGTATGATATTCATAGTGTCTGTTGGGTAGAGAGTAAGATCAGGAACACATTATTCTACTTGCATAAGCAATCGTGCATGACTTTTATTGTAGAGAATACTCATTATAGCACTACATGACAAATATTTTATATATTAAATGGGTAGAACAAAGCTACTCATTATTTTTCTTTAATTCAAGTTGCTTTGGATCCAACAAATATGTTTAGGGTTGAAGTGGAACCATTTAAGATAAATCATGTTGACTGGGCTACAGTCAAGCACATAGTTATACAATATTTCTTAAATACCATTGAAGCCAATAGAAATTAAGGAGTATAATTATGTACCGCAAATTCTCTCCTCCATTCCTGTTCAGTGGATTCAGATTTTGCTCCCAGTGCAACACAAAGGTTCCCTCCATCTGCACAAGGTTTAGATCCAATGGAGAAATACCACTGAAGGAGGGCATTTTTTAAATACTTCTTTCTCTGCAATTCCCTGTGATAGTCTCTGCTCATAATTGGCTCTGGAAGGTTTGTGGGGCCCTCCTATACAGTAGAGTTTATAACATGGGACAAATCCTATGCAGAAACTAGATTTAAAGTGAAAACAACTTGCTTTTGCAGGTTGTTTTTCACATGATGTTCGGGGTTAACCTGAACAGAAAGTAGACAAAACCCGCAATTGCGGGTTGTTTTTCAGATAACGTTTTCGTGAAAGAGAAATAACATGAAAATAACCCAAACAGAAAGCTGACAAAACTCATTCCTTTTTACTTTTGGGAACTTCCAAAAGTAAAAAGGAGTGGGTTTTGGCGACTTTTCATTTGGGTTAATTTTGTGTTATTTCTCCTTTACACAAATATGTCTGAAAAACAACCCACATTTGCAGGGTTTTTTTTTTTCCAGATTTTTAAATCCCACTTCTGCACAGGATTTAAGCAATTGGTCTCCATGTGATAAGGTCCAGTGAAGGAGCTGATGGTGGATGCTGCAAAGGGAAACTGATAAACTTGTCTCTGGTTCCCAATTTTCTCTGGCAAGAGACTTCTGAGCACAACTCTGCTCAGGGGTTGTTGCCACTGGTGGAAGCAAACTATGGATCCAAGCCATTGTTCTTCTACACAAGGGGCACTTTCCCACTACTTTGACTGCCATGGCGGCATCCTATGGAATCCTGCGGTCTGTAGTTTGGTGAGGCACTGGAGCTTCTTGGTTGAAAATTATAAATACCTTTCCCTAAACTGAAAATCCCAAGATTCCACAGGATGGAGTCAAGGCAGTGAAAGTGGGATCATAGTGCTATAACTGTGCCATGTGAAAGGTTCTCAGATAAATGATTGATGGCATATTGTGTTGGGTATAATGTGGTATAATATAACACAAAATGTTTGACATTTCATCAGCTGACCAATGCTAGGGAAAAAATACTATGGCACAAATTCAGACCACACTTTGCTATTCCAGTGTAGGCTGAGCCAGTAAGTGCCATTCATTTTTTATAGTATTTATCACAATGCTCAGAAAACTAGCATTGACAACAAACAGATGAGTCAATTTATGTTATATTACTACATTTTTGAAAAATATTGGTCTCTTTGGCCTTAATAGGGTTTCTCTGTGTACCCAAAGTTATCATTAATGCCAGATCACTTATAGTCTAAAGGTAGTTTAAGAAGCTTCATTTATATACCGCTTCATATCACGCTATGGGATGTCTAAGCGGTTTACAACTGTGAGCTGATTGCCCCCCAACAAGCTGGGTACTCATTTTAGCGACCTTGGAAAGATGCAGGCCTGAGTCGAGCCTCAGCCCTGGCTGGTATTGAACTCGCAACCATGTGGTTTATGAGTGAGTGGCTGCAGTACAGGCATTTAATCACTGCGCCACCGGGGCTGATGGAACGGGCATCAGGCCTTCTAATAAACTGATTTTTGTACATTACTTTTACTACTTTTTTCAGTTCTGGCTATGACATAGGAGGCTATAATTTGTCTTTCCAGCCCCTATGCTGCATGTGAACACACAATCCTGATGTCTTCATAAACATTTCAGATAAACGTATCCGTCTTTGGACCTTTTTATGAAATTATATAGAAGTAATTTCCCCTCAAATTCTTGTGGTTCGACACCCTCAGTAATTCCTGACTTATTTGGCATATGCCAAGGTCTGTATCAATCCAGCAGAGTGTCATGCTCCACCCATGCAGTTCCATGTCCTCTTCCCACTCTATCACCTTCCAAGCCCTGGTAGGGTTTGCCACCCCCACTGCTTAATGGTAGAGAGGAGGCAGATAAGAGATGGCAATTCTGATGATGGATGTAGCAACTGGTCTTTGGGAGAAGGAGAAGGAGGTGTGTTCATGAACAGAGTAAGCAGCCGCAGAATCCTTTCTGGGGCTTCAGTGCTGGCAGGGTGGTGAAGTTTTGGAAGGTGCACAAAGGGTTACAGAACTGCTCTCTGCATCCCATCCAAACACATACAGAGACACACACACACATGCACATAAGCACACTTACCCTCATGTATGTCACTAACAGGATTCCAGCCATGGTTTCTGTTTGAAAATCATAATTAATCTACCTACTACTTTTTTCTCATTAGGAAAGCTTCCTTTTTAATGTAAATTTGGATTAGGGTTGTTTGCCTAATGCATGTTTTTGTGACTTGGGAAGTAAATCCAATAGACTAGGGCCTAGTCACTAGGTTATTAAATATGTGACCCATAAAGCAAAAACATGTGACTCACCATATATGAAAAGTCTATGAGAGTCTTGATGTACTTCCTAGTTTTGCTGGCTGTCTAGGTAGCCCACCCAGCACAAGGTTCTAGCTTCTGCTTATATGATCTAGACAGATTCTGAGATATACTTTAAAAACAAACAAACCTTGAAACACCAACCCCTATGCCCAAAGGATGCAAAATTTGTTGGGTTTTTTTTTTTTTTTTGAGTAACAGAGCTGCACAGTTTTTTCATACAAAAGACCATGCCAAGTTTCTTTTCACTTGTCTTCATTTCAGCAGCATAATATGGAAAAGAAAGTGAAGAAAAAGTTGTTTCACTTCATTGCCCTCATTTATTTTTAAATAATTATAGTAAGAAATCCTTGCTAATATCCTGCAAAATTTCCAAAGATCTATACTAGTGCAAGATGTGGATCTATTGTTAGATCCCTAGGTGATCTGAAGATTGGCATGGATTGATATTTTTTCAACTCCGGTTCCAGGGGGTTGAAAGAATATCCTTTCAAAGCAACCCTTTCAATGTAACCATATGAAGATTTTTAAACTCAGCAAATAATTTTTCGCTTAACTACATGTGCATTCTGCATCGTAATGATACGAAATATGTTCATGAACTCAGTTAATGCAGTGACACCAGCAACAGTATATAAGTGTAACCAAGATGGCCTATTTAACCTATGCAAATGCTTCCACCATGTTGGTAATATAATTATCTCATTTTAAATTACTGATTATTATGCTACAAGATTTCAGCTTATTGAGGGCATTGGGTAACATGAACAATTGGAATTAAATAGAACTTCCAGACAGAAAGAGCTGATTGAAAGTGGAATGCACTATCTTGAAAGATGGTGGATCTTCTTTATTGGAGTTCTTTAAACAGATCTTGGGGGAATGAAATGTCAGGGATGTTTTTTCTGTGGGTTCCTGCACTGGCAAGAGCTTGGAATAGAGACGCATTTGTGTTCCTTGCAACTCTACAGTTGTATGACTCAGTGCCTGGATAGCTTCTGGCTTCTATTTTATGGAAAGGTGAACCTGCTTCGAGTTTCAGACTGGAACCTAAACGGAAGTTCTCCAAGGTGTTGAATCCTATTCCTCAAAATAGATTTGGCATAATAGATGGCTCCTTTAAACACTCTGTGTTCTCACTTCTCTGTGTGATAAGTTTGGTGTCATCAGCAAACTTGAACACTCCACTACCCACTCTTAATTCCAGCTCATATGCTATTTGCTGCCACATTGGCTTTGACTTATGACAACACTATGAATGAGATATGTCCAAAAAGCCAGTCATCAACAGCTCTGCTTAGGTCTTCAAACTTAGGGATGTGGCTTCCTTGATTGAGTCAATCCATCTGTAATGTGGTCTTCCTCTTCTCCTAACATGTTCCATTTTACTGAACACTATCATCTTTTCTAATGATATACATCAGGGGTAGGCAACCTTTTTGAGCCGGGGCCGGGTTGCTGTCCCTCAGACAATTGGGGGGCCGAAGCACCAAAAATAAATAAATAAATAAAATTAAAAAATATATATTTTTAAAAATATGCATGCACACTCTCTCAGCCCCAGAAAAACCATGGCAAACCCCCTGTGGAGATTTTGCCAAGAAAACCCCAAGAACAAGTAATAACAACAATAATCAATATCATCATGGCAGGCGGCGGTGGCGGCGGCGGCAGGACCGGCCTGGGGCCGGTCCAAATGCCTCAGGGGGCCGCATCCGGCCCCCGGGCCTTAGGTTGCCTACCCCTGATATACATGAAGTGTCCAGAGCATGGCAGGTCCAGTTTAATCATTTTGGCTTCCAAAGAGAGTTCAGGCTTAATTTGCTCTCAGGCTCACTTATTTGTGTTTTTGGAAGTCCAGGGTATCTGTAGAAGTGTTTCCCCCCCCC
>CM034701.1:271112585-271127171 GCA_020142125.1 Phrynosoma platyrhinos | reverse complement strand
AAAAAAGCCTACAGACATACCACTGGGTTGTCTTAGGCAAACCACACTCTCTCAGCTACTGTCTCAGGTTGGCAATGGCCAACCCCCTCCCCTCCAAAGAAACTGGTCAAAACATCCCATGATAGGTTCACCATAAGTCAGAAATGAAGGCATATGACAATTAAAAAAACACCAAAACCAGCCATAATGCAGAAAGAGGAGATCCCTTCCCTATTCCCCTTCTCCTCCCCCACACACTGTTAATGAACAGGATTAATGACAGGAAAGCCCCCTCCTGAAGCTTGGGATGGCACCTTTAAAGGATCTCTTCAGAAGGAGGAGAGGGAGGAGTATATATATATGAGCTAGAATCGTAGAGTTGGAAGAGACCAACAAGGACCATCTAGTCCAACCCCAATCTGCCATGCAGGAACTCACAGTCAAAGCACCCCCTGTGACAGATGGCCATCCGCCTCTGTTTAAAGACCTTCAAAGAAGGAGACTCTGAGGGAGTGTGTTCCACCGTCAAACAGCTCTTTATGTCAGGAAGTTCTTCCTAACGTTGAGGTGGAACCTCTTGATAGGCAACTTCATTATTTATTTGACCTGGAGGGAAAAGGGACACCCCCCCACCACCCCACAAATTTGAACTACAGTGCTGGGATTTAAGCTGATTTCAGCCCTGCAGGTTTCTTATCAGACTTCCCTTGTCTTAACTGTAGGCTTGGGTCTTGTTGGGTTGCAGGAAGGGACCGCTAGAGGGAAGCCACACTCCCTTGCCTTCCTTTCATTTCCTCTACAAAGGCTGGCTTCATCCATCTGAAAGAACTCTGCCCCACCACCGTCTGGTTTGCTCTTTTGAAAACCTTGAATGCATTCCTTGGTTACCCCCGAGTTTTTCCCCCAATGCTTATTACCTGCACTGCCAGGGTGACCAGAAGTCCTCACTGCCAAGGAGGACAAGGCACCACAAAATGTAGGAGAAGAAAAAATGGAGGACCTGACCAAATAAAAGCTAAAAGCACTCAACCTAAATATGCATTCAGGCTTCTCAGTCATGCTCAAAATGGAGTGCATTTTCAGATTCCTCCTGGGCAGAAGGTTGAAATGTAGGGTCTGTCCTGGAAAAGGAGGACATGTGATCACCCTGGTTTCAATTGGCCTTTCTCCAGCCTGATTTCCTCCCAGAGGTGTTGGGTATTCTTGTCAAGCCTAGCCAGCATGATCTGTGGCTGTGCTGCCTCAGAAGGATGGATCTTGTAGTTCAGCCAGTATGGAGAGAGTGTCGGGCTGGAGGACATTGCTTTCATAGTACTGAATTTAATTTAAAGGTGATTGTGGCTGGGAAACTGAATCACCTTTAAATTAAGGAATGCTTTTCATGATGTGGCTGGGTTGTTGTTGTTTTGTCCTGTTGACTTTAGTAAAGGCTTCATCCAAGAGGTTTGGTTGAGTTGAGGTTTTAATCGGCAGGGTTGGTTTGAAGAGAGGGGAACATAAGGATCGTTTCTAAGATCGTTCCCAGAAAATATGTGCATTCTGAATGGAAATCAGTTAGTGATTTTTTTAAATGATACAAGTATCAGAATTTAGCAGCGATCATTGTTGCACTTATGTTACATTTTAATTGCAATCCTGCAAAGAGAGTCCCTCCTTTGGTGTTTTGTCTGGACATGTGGATGTACCACTTCCATGTCGTTGGACGAAAAACCTGAATAAAACCCATACAGAATATGTCCTTTGTGCAGTTGCCATACCGTGTACACTCCCTCTCCCTTTGGAGCTCTGCAGCTGCATGTCTGCAAAACCACATACTAAATCTGTCTACAGTGTCTCTTTCTTATGCCTGGGCTCTGTAAACGGATGGGCTGCAAGCTTGGGGCAGGATGGAGCTGGGAACAAATGCAAATGAAGGCTCTGAAGAGGAGGTCCTTTTTTCCTGGTTTCCTCATCTGCTTCTCTCTCTCTCTTTCTCTCTCTCTGTTTCCCTCTTCTTAATGTGTTTCAAATTGTAGGAGGCCTATGTGCAGAAAATGGTGAAAGTGTGCAATGATTCAGACCGATGGAGTCTTATCTCCTTGTCCAACAACAGTGGCAAAAATGTGGAGCTGAAATTTGTGGACTCTCTGAGGAGGCAATTTGAGTTCAGCGTCGATTCTTTCCAGATCAAACTAGACTCGCTCCTCCTGTTCTACGAATGTTCCGAACACCCAATGACCGAAACTTTTCATCCAACTATCATAGGGGAGAGTGTCTATGGGGATTTCAATGAAGCTTTTGACCACCTTTGCAACAAGATCATTGCCACCCGAAACCCAGAAGAGATCAGGGGAGGTGGTCTCCTTAAGTACTGCAATCTCCTCGTAAGAGGCTTCAGGGCTGCCTCGGAAGCAGAGATGAAGTCTCTTCAGAGATACATGTGCTCAAGGTTTTTCATTGACTTCTCAGACATTGGGGAGCAGCAACGGAAGCTGGAGTCGTACTTGCAGAACCACTTTGTGGGACTGGAGGACCGCAAATACGATTATCTCATGACCCTTCACGGTGTAGTGAATGAAAGCACCGTGTGCCTGATGGGACACGAGAGGAGACAGACTTTGAATCTGATCACCATGCTGGCCATCCGGGTGCTGGCAGAGCAAAATATCATCCCCAATGTGGCCAATGTCACTTGTTACTACCAGCCAGCCCCATATGTCGCAGATGCCAACTTCAGCAATTACTACATCGCCCAGGTTCAGCCAATGTTCCCATGTCAGCAACACACATACTCGACTTGGTTGCCCTGTAATTAACAGCTTTTAACGGACTTAGTGGGGGAAGATGTTTTCTCTCAAGCCCATTAAGGGAGGGGGGTACCATTCCCCTTTAGAAAATGGGGTGGTTCCCATACAGCGGTGAATCTGCTCTGGCTTCTGAGTTGGAGGGGAAGCTGTTGGCTCTTCTATTTAATGTGATGGAGCAAGATTTAGAAAAAGAACCAAAAACTTATTGGATTCCACCCCGGAGCACAAAGCATGTCATAAAAAGCAAACAGATCCCCCTTGAAATAAACCAAGGAGGAGTGCTTGACGACAATATGGGTAGGCAACACCTGCTCCCATAGCTATGGCATTGTGAAAGCTGGGAAGTCTTTTTTTTTTTATGGGGTCTCAAAAAAAAAAAAAAAAAAGGGGGGGGGAAGGGGAAGAATATGAGCATGGGGAAGGGGCTGAATCGGTTTTCAGGAACTTAAAAATTAGTGGCCTAACACGATAAATGTGTTGGAATATGGTATATTTTGGAATTACTGCCTTTTGGCCATGCATTAAAGTGCTGTCAAGTGGAATGATCCCACAGAATGTATAGCTTGCTTGAATAGAATGCTTTAAGAGTAACAACTTGCTCCAAAGGAAGAGCAATAGATGGGTACAGTTATTTAAAAAAGGAAAAAGAATAAGGATGCAGGATGATAGCAAATTTCATTATTTCCAGCTGTGTGCATGCTTCACATTTTTTTAAAAAAATGTGGAAAAGTAAAAAAAGAAGAAGAAAAAAAAACAGCTGTAGCAAGCAACATATGCTTCAGGACCAAAGATTTCTCAGATAAATTATCTAAGCAAAGAGAACACAGTAGACTATTACAAAAAGAGAGCGAGAGAGTGATTACTATATTTGTATACACAAATGTTAAACAAAAGTGCCTGATGCCTTCAGAAAATTTGAAGTGAGAAAAATATAGTTTTGTGGTTTAACTCTGCATTTTGCTTTTGTTTTTTAATCAGGGACACAAGAAACTAAAAATAAGCTTGTGAATAAATGGTGGAGGAAATGCCTATTTCCCCTCCCTGGCAAATACCTATATAAAGTTTATATTGTTAGTGTGATATTATCACAGGTACGCGTGTGTATGTGCGTGTTTATTTGTCATGTGTGCATATGTGTGTGTATGTAACATGTTATGTATGTATACACACATTTTAAATATGGTCTAGAAAAATGTAGCAACTTTAAGGAATGTTTTACCTAAAATAAAGTGTGTTTTCCAGTCTGCAACAGGCTATCAGAATATCGAGGGCACTTTGTAGAGAGAGTCATTACCCTGCACCAGAAAACTAGGATAAACAAACTGGTCATACATAAATTTGGGTTCAAATGAGTCATTTGGTTGGAAGAACAGATCTTAATACTAATTCATTGAATTACTTGTACGCTACAGCAGTTTTATGTGTGGACAAACATTTCACTTTCTTCTCCAATCGTGTACTGTAATATGATTTTGATGTTTAATTCACTTAATTTTGTGACTGCATACCTCTATGGTGTGTTAGACACCTATTGCAGTGTGGCTCAAACAGACATCAACCCTGACAGCTAAAGAATTTAGCTTTAGCCACTGATCTGAATACTCATTATTAATATATATTTTAAACTAGTAGAATGCACTGTGCATTCCACGACCACTAGAAGTGAGTAAATGTGAAATGAACCATTATGAAGAACATTGAATAGATGTTTAAAATGTATATTATATATTATGCAACAATTAAACAACTTTGATCTGGTTGTCACAATGCATTTTCCAGCTTAGTACTGTACCTTATTTAAAACAAATCAATTTTGCATTGGAACAAATAATCAGATTTAAATTCCTTTCTCTCAGGAGTCAGAGAGCTGGGAAATCATTGTACAGGGAGTGTTTCTTCCATCACTGTAGTGATTTATCATATAGAAGAGTTTAATTTTCCAGCCAAGGGCCTTTTCAAAGCAAACAAAATCTAATGGGACATCTTAGAAGCATTCAAATACAGAGCTAAGAGCTCTTAAGTCCATGGTAAGAAAGTCTGTGGGCTTAAAGGCTCCGAAAGGTTGTGCTGGATTATGACCCACATGTTGGGTCTTTTTTCATGCTAAGGAAAGAATTTATGGTTATAGCACTGAACAGAAAAATATAACCATGCCACCCACTGTAGAATCAAATGAAGCAGTACTGTATATGCAGCACACACAGGGAAATGTTAAAAGCAGCATAAAATATTTAAAGTGGAGGGATTAGTAAATTGCTAAACAGGCAGTTTAGTGTCCCTTTGTCCCAGTAAAGCTCTGGCAATGTATTTTTCCTTTACTCATTTTAAATTATAGAAGCTTCTCCCCCTATTTTTACCATCCTTTTTATTTCTGAAGTGAAGTTTAACAGAATCACCATTTGTTTACTCAACCCTCTCCTATGTGACTTTGTCAGGAATTGGTCAGTCATTGTCCTGACTTGGAAGCCCTCTGTCATCACTTTTGCACTGCATCCTCTTGATGCTTGCTAGCTATGGCTTGCAAATGCATGCACGCACACATACAATCGTCCACTCACACATGCAAATGTATAACACATGCAAATGTATATATCATCTCTGTGCGTATGCTGCACATGCACATTTTGATCAGTGCTCAGATGTGAAAATGAAATGTTTGCTCCTGGCAGCCTTGTCTTATCAGTGCAGCAAAGCCAAGAGAGAGATGTTTCTAGTCAAAACCATAAGTTTAGCCTCTGGTTGTTTAGAGGACTTTCTGGCGGAAGCCAAGCTGAAGGCTGGGGAAATAGGATCAGCTGGTAATGTGGTATGTCCTTTCTCACCACAGCTATTTTGTTGCAAATAAATGAGTCATCCACTACTGAAATGGTTTGGGAATCTCTGGCAGTGCTACAGCCCCAAAATGCTGATAACACATATATTTTCCTTAAGAGCAGGCTTTTCCCTCTTTAAAAACCAAATAATTGACATTGTTAGTTTGGGAGTACATTTTTTTTTCAAATTTTGGTTGCATTTGAGGATAAAAAAAATCAACAAATGGTTGTCTTATACTGAATGCTTTAGGGTTTGGTTCACTTGATTAAATAAGAGATGTTTCCTCCCTCTCTGTTTTAATGTTCCAGTGATTTTCTTTGCTATAGTCTGTACAGATATCCCTGTCTCATGAAACCTTTGTTTTAAGTGGCTTTTTTTGCTTTAAGAAAAGGTGTTAGTGGTGGAAAGAAACCATGACTCCTGGTCAGAATGAAAATAAGAGCAAACCCTCAAAACCTGTTGGTCTGTGAGGTTCCCCATTGAGCTCTTTATGGGGTCCAGGTACGTCTCTCCCCGACATCCACTCCAGTTGTAACAAACTCTCACAAGAAGGAAAGAATTGATACCCTGTAGAATCTGCACTATTCATTCAGCAGAATTTAAGATTAAGACGCAAAGCTTCTCCAATGTAAGAGATTTCAGTTACAATGTCATGATTCTTCTGGATGAATTGTGAATCAAGAAAATCTAAATTGGCTCTGATACAAGTGGAGTGATAGGGAAGAGAAAAAAGGATCCCAGGTTTGTTTTTGTTTTTTACAGTACAATAGGATCCACAATCATTTTAATGTTGGTTATTCTGAAATTCTTATATTTCTATGTTTGCTGTGTGGATCCCAAGTGATTGCATATCCTCTTTACAGCCATGTAAATACCACTCTCATTTATCAAAACATTTTCTGCCCTGAATCATTCAGTTCAGTTAAGTGGAATGGTACTATATATATATATGTATATATACTTATGTATAATCTGCAATATGCAAAAAACAAACAAGAAAAGCCTTTGAGAGGAAACAAACAGAATGGGAGATGATGAAAATTGCTAGCAGGATTCTTGTTTCCATAACTCTTTATTTAAATGCTTTAAAACTTATTTGCTGCTAGGTATTGCACAAAAGTTTCATGCACAGCTTATAAATGCTTGTTGTAAAAATGCTTTATTTGCAACTTGTATTATTTGGAAGACTCTTAGCAATTAAGAGAAAACTAAATGGTTTATGGGGGAAAATAAATGTGGAAAGGAAAAAAGAGAAGGGGGAATATATATCTATCTAATGACATACTTAGCACTTTCATTTTTGTTTTTACTTTTTTATTTTCGATATGGCTTTCTGTTTTCACTGCAATGGAGAAAATCCAAAATCCACGTACAGGTTTTGCTGTTTGCTATTTTTACAACTAGTTAAACATCAAAAAGCCCTACAGGCTTCAGGACTGGGTTAGACGTAGCGCCACAAATTCTTGAAGTCTGTGGGAAGTGATGCTGATTTTGTTTTCCTTTAAATTCCACACAACTGTTGTCTTCAGAGAGACATCCTGCTTCACCAAACTGCTCCCTTGACTGCCCTTTTTGGAACTTTCAGATTCTGGGTTCTGTTGGAGGTTGAAACAAAGGGCAGATGGAAAACAGACACTTTTAACCAACAAACACATTCGCTTCTGTGCTAGAGGAAACAGATTGTGAATTTTGTTTACAGCATCCAATATTTGGATTTTTTTGTAAATAAAAATGTTATTTTTTCTATTATGTGTGTCAGATCTTTTCAGTGTCGAAAACAACTCTAGCCTTTTTGTGTGTGCCAAGTACTGACTCTCTTTCATTAGAAAGAATAAAGGTAGCATGTTTCTGAGAAGTAAATCTTTGACTGAAGGACAATATATATCTGAAAACCTTAGAAGATGTTGACTGGGTTTCATCAGCAACACATCAAGCCAGAACATCTGACTAGACTTTAATATCAAAATTCCATTGGCTTGCAATTCTCTTGAAAACCAAAGCATCATAAGCAGCATGTTTTAAGGTGGATTCAGCCTTGGGTGTATTTTGAGTATTGATATCAGTGGGATGTTAAATTAGTGGATCCCATTTTTGTTTGGTGTTGCTGCTGAATCATCAGAAGTAACATTCTATTTAATTAAATCAATTTTGTGTGTATTTTCAATCCTCGTAAAAGGGATTTCAGGGAGAAAGATGTTATACAGCCTAGGAGAGAATTGACTGACTTCTCAGCATAAGATGTTTCCTTTTTTTGCAAGCACTTTGTGGTGAATTCTGCATGGAAAGTGAATTCTTGTGACTAGTTGTATCATGAATGCCTCCATGGTCCACTAAGCACCTTAGCAACAGTTGCTGGAAACTTAAAAACACGCTGATCCATTCATGACTTTTTCATGTGGATCTTATGATACATTGGGAAGAAAGTAATAATCTTAATTGGCTATCTAACTAGTAGGAAAAGGTAGGATTTAGAAAAATAAAGGTGCACCAACCACTACCTCCAAAGAGTCTACAAATGCATTATGAAAACTAATGTTAATGTAAAACGAATTATTTTGAGTCATAAAATCTTCTTTAGGATATCATATAATGTTTATAGCAAACCTCTCGATGTGGGTGCAATGTGTCACTCAAAGGTTACGCTGAACTCCTGGGTTGATAACATAAAGGCAAGAATTTTGCATATTTTGCAGATTTCACCCATTCTTCATTTACTCTGAAATGTTTCAGGAAATTATGTGTAGAAATACATATGGGCTTTTTTTTTTTGCTTGAAAATTATAGGTTTTGTGCAAACCCCACATTTTTTGTAAAGGGTTGCCATTTTTTTAAAAGGGGAGGGAAGGGATTGAGGAAAATGACAAATTTGTGCAAAACATGGGCGAGTGTGGGGTTGCACAAAATCAGATTATTTCTCCACAAATATTGTTTGCTGAAACAATGGTACAAAAATCATGGATTTTATTTAATTTTTTTTTTCAAATATGCTTCTGGAAGCAATTTTTTAATGTTATACCAGTAATTTTCATGCAAAATCTAGATAGATTTCTTTGCAGAATATTTATCTCAACACACTGTTGGAGGTATAAATACCAGGAAATAGCTCTGCAGAGAGATATATTTCTCTTCAGCAGGCAAAAATCTTTAGGAATTATTAATCTTCATACGCAAGGATGAAACAAATATTTACATTCCTACCTTAGGGAATAATGATCCATATCTAATATGTATTAGCCCCCCCCCCCTTGCACTTCAAGATTTCCTCCTTTTCCTGGAATTTGCTTCACATTAAAATTAATGTGAGTACTATGTGTCCATTACATGTTACAATCTTGCCACATGCATGCTGGATAATTACTGGATGCAAAGCAAAGCCCTGTTGCACTACAAATGAGTATTAGATTTATGCTCTTTAGCTCCCAGAAAATACTGGGAGAATAATTCCATTCAACTACAACTCCAGAGTTATCTGGAAAGAGAGGAAGATTGCTTTAAGCTGGCAGTGTACGTGTTGCAAGGGGATGTTTTTATCAGAAGAGTGGGATACAAATATAAAATGTGAAACTTTCCTCTTATGACTCCTATGGAGACATTATTGGGTGCAACAATAAAGTACAGTTGGCCTCCCATATCCCCAGATCTTTTATCCATGAATTCAATTATCTATGGCTTCAAAATATTCCAAAAATATATAAATTCCAAAAAGCAAACCTTGATTTTGCTACTATGTGTATGGGAGACCATTTTAGTGTACCATTGTATATAATGGGATTTGAGCATCCATGGACTTTGGTATTCAAGGGAGGTCCTGGAACCTTTGTCAGTGTGTGGATGATGGGTGTTGCAGTGACACACAGCAGAATCTGCAGGACAAGCTGGCTGCTGTGATCCACAACCACTCTGAATCTCTTACCATCAACTAGCTCAGCTTCTCTTCTCCAGGCAATCCTGTCTTCCTCAGTCAAGAAGACACATTGTAAAGTCCAAAAGTATAGTTTTATTAATGCATATAAAATAACTAAGTAAAAACCATCAAAGAGCATCACTGCAACACCATCATCCACACACTGACAACCAAACCCCAGCAGATACCAAGGGCCCACTGTAAATGCTGTGTGCATTTGTGTGTGTGACAGGGAATCTACACTGGTTTTGTCAGAAAGTTACGTCACCAAGGGATCTGTGTCCTCTCACATACTTCTCTTGAAAAATAAAAATGTGGTTTGCATATGTGTGCTTAATGTAGTCTTAACATTTTCAGTAAGTACTCCTTCATGAGAATATTTTTAAAGATTGCAGCTTCTAAGGTATGCAAAATGTATGCAGAAACTGATCCAAATTACACCTCTGTGTCAGGGGAAGAAGAGAGGTGGCCTGACAGAATAACTGAGGCTTGTGCACTGCAATGCTTTCAGAGTACAGCTAATACGGATGCAGGGACATACCTATTGTGCTCAGGCATCTAGAGTTCAGGTACCTATTGGGCATATATGGGTAAATCCTGCAAATGTTGCTATAACCCCATCAGCTTCCAAGGCCTTTCTGCATTAAGCCTGAAGGTCTGTAGAGGTCTTTGTACCCATGCTAAACCAGTTAGGAACCTGGCTTTCTCAAGATTCCTGATCATAGAAGGTCTGTAATTCTGCTCCAACTGAACAGCATTGTAGACCCCACTGAACAGCACACACAGGTGGCTCAAGACATAAAGGTGTAGGAAGCTGCTGGGTTGCATTTAGGAAAAAGGACATGGCATGCAAGCAAGACCTGCACAGAAGCTCCCTCCCTCAAAAGGTTGCCATACCCCTGTCTCTCCTTCAGCCTTCTCATGAGGAAGTGACTATCTGCATAGCAGTGCAGTCTTATCTCTTCCACATTGCAAAAATAAAGCAGTTTGACATCACTTTAATGGACATGGCTGCATCCGGGAATCCTGAGATTTGTAGTTTGGTGTGGTATTCAGCTTGGTTTGTGAAAAAAGCAAGGGTGTCTCACTAAACTACAGAATTCTGTAGGATACAATCATGACAGTTAAAGTCAAACTGCTTTATTTCTGCAGTGTGGATGCATTCTATGACATCTGAGGGTCCCAATACACAAACTTACATAAGTGAAATGGCTGACATTTAACCTACTTTGAAAAGGATCACGGCTCAAGAAGTAGCACTCCAGTTTTGCTTCGATAGGTTACAGAAGAGATTGAAAAAGAATCCTTTATGGGCTAACATTCCTGGAACTCTCACTGGCAATGCTGGCTTGGGGGTAGGGTCTGGGAGTTGTGGTCCAGCAAAGTAGATTTGCCAAGCTCTGGGTTCCAGATGCAAATACCAAGCACCTCCTGTTAGAAGATCAGAGCTGAGAATAGGGTGAGAATAGATATTGCCTAAAAATCTAAGAACAAAGTGTTTTTGCTAATTTACATGTAGAAATGAAAATTTAGAAATAATTGCTCTCAAGTACATAGAAATATAATATGTTTCACCATAATGGAGAACACCATGAGCATGCAATCTACATGTTCCTGTTCAGTCTGCTTGCTTGATGGCTAATAATAAACTTAAATCTAGAGGCCCCTGCACTCCTTTTTTAGGCCTGTAGAACCAAATAAAGGGCCTATCCACATTGCAAAATTAAAGCAGTTTGACTCCACTAGTTTGGCAAGGTATTCACCCTGCTCTGTAGAGAGCTCTGGGGCCTCACCAAGCTAAAAATCCAAGGATCCTGCAGGATAAATATAGCAGAGTCGAACTGCTTTAATTCTGTAGTGTGGGTATACTCTAGGACTAGACAAACCTTCTAGTTGAAGACTTCTTCAAATAGAGAGCAGCTCTTTGACAATCCTTCAAATAACAAAGGGGTGAGAATCATTTAACTTTCCAGATAATGTTTGAGTGCAGATCCCAGCAGTTACAGCCAATATAGCAAATGATGATGGTGGCACTTAATTCAATATATAGAAGACCCCATAATTGCCACCCCTTAAATGAAAGATGGTCCTCCATAAAGTAGGAAACTTATATAGCTTCCCTAATTGGTGCCCCCACCAAAGAAAAAGAACCTGGCCTGAAACTTTGGAGAATTTATATTAGTCTAAGTAGATTAACAAATAGGGATTTGGTATACTGCGTATGTTTGAGTGAACATTTCATTTTACTAGTACATGAGGACTTGCTTTGGTGTTTGTTTTATATATTCTCAAATAGATGAGCATGATGTACCCATATTTTTTAAAAGAAGAACTTGGAAAGGTTACTTTTGGGGGCTACAGTTTCCAGAATCCCCCAACCAGCATGGCTGGTAATGTTTCCAAAAAGAAACATTTCTGAGTCTTGAAAAAAAGACCCCAAACTTAAAGTTCCAGGAGGTGGTGGTAGTTGTTTTTGTTTCAGGAAAAAGTGAGTTCTTTGGTATTGCTACAACAAGGAACATTTTATATTCAATTGTTAAGAGGGGGAAAGTGTTTGGAGAGAGAAGAGAAAAGACAGCATGAGTCTGTAAAAATCTGGCAATGTGGCCATGAATATTTGGCTGTGCGTAAATGTTTGTGGTTTTCTTCAAATGATATTTAAATGGCATTAATAAATGAGAACTGTAACAATGCATAGCACTCAAGTAAAAGTGTTCAGTAAATATTTCTGCATATGTGAATGTCATTTTCAATTTTTTTAAAAGTGGAGACAAATTTCTCAGATGAAACAGTTTTCTTTTTGCTTGGTACAACTCTTCAGGTAACTTTGGGGTTCAGAGAGCTCACCAATCTGCTGAGGATCTTCTGCATCCAGTTGGGATGTTGCATGCAGGGAACAGCTGTTCCTCATATACTCTGTTATAGGTTCCTGCTGTATGTGGAAAACATGCATGCAGATCCACTGTCGTGCTTTCTGCATGTCAAAACCAACAGAGGTTCCTGCCGCTCAGGGTTAACAACAAAATCTTACGCAGCTTGGCTCAGCTCTCAAATGTTAGATGTTGCATGTGTCGAAACAGGCAAGATGGTGATACAATGTATGAAAACGCCTGTTGACAATCCCAGCCTGGAAATGCTAAAATCTGGGAATGTTAATATCATTATTTTTTTGGACTATAGGTTCCAAAATTTCCTGCTAGTTTGGCTGCCAGTGTTGGACTATGACTCTGGAGACCAGGGTCTGAATCCTGGCTCATCTGTGTAAACCCACTGGGTTACCTTGGGCAAGTCATGCTCATTCCACTTCAGAAGATGGCCATGGCAAACCCACTCCGAAGAAACTTGCCAGGAAAGCCCCATGATAGATTTGCCTTAGGGTCGCCATAAGTTAGAAAGGATTTGAAGGCTTACAACAACAGCATGACTGTTGGCCTTGCCAACTGAAGGATTCTGGAATCTGTTGTCCAAAACAGTAACTTTCCTAAGCTCTGAACAATGTATATACAAATACATATCCACATTGGAATACTGCATATGGTTTTAGGAGCAGGAGCAGCACCTTTTATTCATGGCTTCTTCTTTCACTATTTATAATGAGTCATTTTTTTTTCATTTTATAGGAGATTAGCCGATTATATTAGACATGGTAGGATGCAGAGAGCACCTACATTGTAGAAATAATGCAGACACCACTTTAATTACTGTAGCTCCATCCTATGGGATCCTGGGTTTTGTGGTTTTACAAGGTCGATAGCCTTCTCTGCCAAAGAGTGCTGCTGCCTCACAAAACTACAAATCCCAGGATTCTGTAGAATGGGGTCATAGCAGGTGAAGTGGTGTCAAAGTGCATTATTTCTACAGTGTTGATGCACCTTTAGTTGTCTCCTACCTCACATCATTGTCCAAAGCATACTATATTCTATAAATTTATGTAGGATTTTTTAAAAAAAACTTTACTTTTTTTAGCCTTATTTTTTGCATTTCACAATCAATGATTTACAAGAAGACCCAACTGTTACCTTAGTTTTGAGAAGCACTCTTAGAATAAAGGGTGTTTTTCTTTTTCTTTATTGGTCAGGAGAATCCTACCACTGTGGCCAGTTTTGGATCAACTCCATTTAATGCTTATAGATTACAATGAAAGGGACATTTCAGTACAATGAGTACCTGGCTGATAAATAATCTTGACATGCAACAAAATACAAACGACTGTATTTCAAATGCTCCTCTCCCTCTCTTTTTCTACCCCTGGCAATTTGCTTATAGTAGTCTCTAAAATAGGAATAGACAATGGTGAAGGTTAAAAGGGTCAGCTTTGCCCTCATACTCCTACAAGGGGCTAAATCACTCTCTTTCCCAGCTTGTCCAAAGACAAAAATGGAAATTTTAGTTTTCGTTTCTGTTTTTCCCAGCATGTTTTGTTTGGGACAGTTTATGATATATTTAAGCATTCCTTTGTTCCTGGAGGCCTCCAGGAATTATAATTTATAAACTCTGGGTGGTTTTCAGCCTCTTAAGTATTTTTGAGGGAGAGTACTACAGCTTAGATGAGTCTAGAGGTGGCAGAAAAACTCCTGGGGGCTCTCTGGGGTCCAAAGGCTTCAAAAAATGGGAACATATCTCATGCACTTGTTGTTGTTGTATTTATTTGTACCCTCCTTTCCCCCAAAAATTGGAATTCAAAGTGGCTTATGGTCTAAAAACACAATGCAATTAAAACTTACAGAAATGACAGTTGCAAAGGAATTAAACTACCACAATATTAAAACACAATCCTATACTCAGAAATAAGGCCTACTCCGTTCCCTCAAGGCACCCACTTTTTTCTTTTTAAGTCTGTATAGGAGCTCAGCCTTAATATTCTGTATTACACAGAAACACAGAGTTTAAATAGAGGAGCAACATATATTAAAAGTCACTTCCTAAGATACCATGTTTTCCCTGAGAGCCACTGTGGTGTAGTGATTTGAGTGTTGGACTATGACTCTGGAGACCAGGTTCAAATCTCAACTCAGCCACAGAAACCCACTGGGTGACCTTGGGCATGTCACACTATCTCAGTCTCAGATTTACAAAGGCAAATCCCCTCTAAGCAAACTTTGG
>CM034701.1:271045219-271068880 GCA_020142125.1 Phrynosoma platyrhinos | reverse complement strand
AACTCCAGCAAATGATAAATGTGACTGCACATGCTGCAGATTGGATGGATCTGCATTTTAATGCTTAAAAATGTGCAATACTCCATATTAATGGGAGCCTGAAAAATTGGGTTTTGCAAACTGCTTTTACCCATGATCTACTTTAAAGAAGGAGATACCTACCAACACCTAGGGACTCCAATGGGCTTCTGAAGCTGCCCGACTCCTGAGGCTATGCTACATACCATTGCAATGGATGCCATGAAGATTGATGCATCCCTCTTAACTCCATGGAAAAAGATCAACACACTTCCCAAGGATTGACTTTGCTTTTTGGGGATCGTCAGTCCAGAAAACAGCAGTTAATAGAGTTGATTGAGCAATTACTGCTTCTTTGAAAGAAGTGGCTTAGGACCTTTACAGACTGCCAGAAATAATGCAGTTTGAGATGACTTTAACTGCCCTGGCTCAATGCTAGGGAATCATGGGAACTGTAGTTTATTGTGGCACCAGAGCTCCCTGACAGAAAAGGCTCAATGTTTCAGAAAAAAACTACAGTTCCCTTGATTCCCTAGCATTGAGCCAGGACAGTTAAAGTGGTCTCAAGCTGCATTATTTCTGGCAGTCTGTAAAGGCCCTTAGTCCTCCTAAGTGTGCTACCAACAACATTCTGCACATTGCTCAGCAACGTGGAGGAATAAGGATCCCTAAGCTGGGAAATTCAGGGGATGCTGCAACCATCATCCATGCATATCTGACAAGACTGTAAAATCCATTGCTCTAGGCTCTCTAAAAGAAGTCATCCAAAAATGCATAACTAGAATTCCATCTGACAGTGACCTGGCAACCTATCTTTACGGTTCACTGGAAAATGAATTTGGAGGAGATGGCAGTGACTTTCCTTCCTTTTTCACCTTTACCCAGAGTGCAACCCATCACCTAAACAAACTTATTGGCTGTCAATGGGTGTGTGCTGGTGAAGAAGGTCTTCAGCTCACTGTCACTAAAGGGAACCCCCAGAGGTACAAAGTTTCTCCTACAAAACAAGACATTTGCTAGAAAGTTCCTCGAAAGAATTTCTAAGAACTTCTAAGGGAGAAATATACCATCATGCTTCTGAGCAACCCTGACCAGGGCAAGGTCTTTGAGGTGACATTGCAATGGGATTCAAGCAACCACTATATACTGCACGGAGATTTCACCCATTTTGCTGACTGACAATTTGTTCACCAAGCCCGCCTGAATGTTGTGCCTCTCAAAGGTGCTGTTAAAACTGGCAACCATGATAAATGTTGCCATTGTTGTGACCATCCAAATGAGACACTTCCACATGTGTTCTGTAACTGTCCCCCAGACTCAACAGCCTGGAAACATTGGCACAATGCTGTGATGAATTGACTGGTTAAACCTGTCCCAGCTTCAAACTCTGCCTGGGACAGATAGTCAGCTGAGACTTGGTATAGTAATCACAGGTGAAGATCACAAGAAGGTTACTATTGTGGATGTCACCATCCACCTTGAAAACAGGAGGCAAGACATCAGGGAGGCCCGAGAACGTAAACATCAAAAGTACACCCTTTTGGCTGATGAGACAAAAGGGGTATGAGGTCTTTGTCCATGCATTGCTTGTTGGAGGCCTGGCTGGCTGGGATCCAGCAAATGAACCTGTGTTGAGAGTTTGTGGAGTGGGAAAGTGCTGTGAAAAACTCATGTGCAAGCTAATGGTGTCAGATACCATTAGATGGTCCTGTGACATTTATACTGAGCACATCTTGGGCTACCACCACTATGAGGAACCAGCTATGGTTTTGCTAGAGAGGGAACCATGATGTTTCATTCTCCTTTTTTCTTCCTTCTTTTTCCCTTTCCTTCTCTCCCCCTCCCCTTTTCTTCTTTTTCTTTATTTTAATTTTCCTCTCTTCTTTCTTTTTCCTCTTCTTCTTCTTTCCTTTTATGGTATGCAACTGCTTGGATATATTAGTGATCACCATTGGTGGTTTAAAAGTAAAGGATATTTTTGTTTCATTAGCATGCTTCATTTTATTTAAAATATGTTTTAATAATTTAACCCATCCTAGGAATGGAATTTGTTTTGTTTTTAACTTCTTTATATATTATTATATTACTATACATATTTTATTTGCAATTACATTCTTTGGCCTTGATATATATTGCTTATTGTTCCATGCTAAACTGTATTTCTAAACATTCTCTAATAAAAGGTTTAATCTTTTCTTACCTCAAATCTATTGGATCTGCCTCGCAATATAATTAGTTTCTTATAGATGTGCTGATGATCACCAGCTTAGACAGCTTTTAAAATGGACCAGACAAATTTATGTAGGATAAAGCTGCCCTGTCAGTGGCTGCTAATCATTGATAGCTCTGTAATACATCCAAATATTGATTGCTAGGAAACATGAACCAGAAGGGGGTGCTGCTTTTGTCTTTTATTTCTGCCTTCTCATGGTCATGTATTTGGCCACCATGGGAGACAGGATAATGGACCTGAAAGTCTTTTGGACTGATCTTGTAGAGTTCTTATGTTCTTTTGTTTTCCCCATCATCTGTTACCTGACCTTTTTGACTAAAACATGAGTGAAGTCCTCCTCCAACCTCATTAAACTGGTAATATGGTACCAAGCAAAGAATTTACCATGAAGCATGATGTTTATCAAAATACTGATTATTGTGGCAATATTGGAATGTTTAAAAATTCCTTTTTTTGCTTTTATATTTATAATCATAGAATCATAGAATCATAGAGTTGGAAGAGACCACAAGGGCCATCCAGTCCAACCCCCTGCCATGCAGGAACTCCCAGTCAAAGCATCCCCGACAGATGGCCATCCAGCCATTTTACAGTTTTAAAAACAGGGATCCCCAAGTAGTATACAACAATAAAGAGTAGTAAAACAACAATGCAGATTTATAGCAGTCATCATTAAAATATTAGATAGAAGAATTAACCCTACATTCAAAACAATTAAGAGCTGGACAAAAGACGTCTTCACTGCATGCGTGTAAGCAACCAAAGCCAGCATTACAAAAAGTGAAGAAATTCCACAACTGGGATGTTGCTTCAAAGAAATCTTTTCCAGTGTTCCCACCTAGTTACACTTCATGATGGGATCCACAGCAAGACTTTTGAAGAGGTCTGTAAACTATTTGCCACTTTCCTTATCAGTTAATGCCAAAGCATGGAAAATTACTTTCAGGCAAATTAATATAATGGCATATTGAAGACTTCCATAACTGAGCAGTAAATTACAAACATGTTTCTTACAGAAGGAGTTTGATCTTTCAGATATCCTGGCCTCAACCTTTTAGAGCACTATAGTTAAGAATCAGCACCTTAAATTGGTTCTAGAAACCATTTGTAATTCACTGCAACTGTAAATAGAGATGGCCTTCCATATTGGCAGGGTTTGGTTCCAGACTTGCCTGCTGGTACCAAAAATTGCAGGACCTCAAGCATGTGCATGTGGCTGTGTTGGCATGGCTGTGGGCATGTGCTGCCATTGACAACAATGGGGTGGAGCCATGCAATGATGCTCCAATCTGTGGATGGCTAGTCCACCGATATGGAGGGCTGACTGTTATTCAGTATTTAAATGATAGTTTTTTTGTGGGTTTTTTCGGGCTGTGTGGCCATGTTCTGAAAGAGTTTCTTTCTGACATTTCGCCAGCATCTGTGGCTAGCATCTTCAGAGAAAGATGCTAGCCACAGATGCTGGCGAAACATCAGAAAGAAACTCTTTCAGAACATGGCCACACAGCCTGAAAAAACCCACAAAAAAACTATGGATGCCGGCCATGAAAGCCTACGACTTCATATTTAAATGATGTTTGAAAGAATGCATAGGAGAAACACCATTTAAACTTGTCTTGTCCTACATAGAATACACTGCAGTAATCAAGAAAAGAAGTGATCGAAACATCGAACTGTGGCCAGATTTACCCAGGAAAGGGCACAACTGATATAGCTGCAGAAGCAGGGTCAAAATACTCCTGGTTATAGCAGCCACCTTGAAATCTAGGAGCAATACTGGATCAGAATCACCCCCCCCCCAGGATGCAATCTGATCCTTCAAAGGGAGAAAAACTCCACCCCAAACAGGTTGTATATATTTATTTTAAGAAAAAAGAGCATGTATTCAGAATAGGTTATAATTCCAATCCTAGGTTGGTTTGCCTATTGACCACTAAACTTGGCACAAGTGTAATGGAATTAATAATAAATGCTAATAATAATGCTAATGATAATGCTAATGCTAATAATAATAATAATATTGTTGATGTGGCAGAATGATATTCCAAAGTCCAGGAGTTCCTTGTCTTTAATATCCAAATCAATTCTTTTTTGTATATATTAAAAAACTTTTTAAAATATCTCATCAGAACATGTAATAACAGAGATTATGTGTTCAGTATTTAGACTTTGGATATTCTATTTTAAATTAGAAATAAAGGAAACATTGGCTGGTTGAGAGTATTGGTTTAGTCATAGTTACAACTATTCCTGCTCTGTTTTATTGGTACTGAAATTTTATAATATATTTGGGATTCATTTATATACTTACCATGGGAATTTTTATGGGGTTGGAGCTGAAAACCTCCAAGAGTTCATTGAAGTGTATGACTGCAATAGGCAAATCTTCCGCCTATATTTTTGTGATAAATCATATTTTGTTTTTCTGGAATTTTAAGGCAGAAAGTAATTTCCCCCCCTGATGTGTGTGAACTATAAAATGCATGAAAAGTGTGGGATGTTATCACTTTTTCAAAAAGCAATTGCACAATATGTGTTAACAGGTCCAGGCCAACTTTAATATCTCAGGAGCCAATCAATTTATAACTGAAATTGCAGCCCACTGTGGGAATTTAACAGTGTGAGAGAGACATACAGTTATGAAACATAATAAATTACACTGTCCAAGAAGCATTGCAGAGTTTGGCTTATATGCAATACAAAAGTCCAGCAATGACCTGAAGCACTTGCCTTGCCTTAACTAGCCAATTAAATACTGTGCCTAGATATAAAAATATTACTGGCTTGATCTGTACACATCAATTTCTCCTATTTGAATGAAAGTTCCAGACCATAGGTTCAATTCAACATGGCTGAAAGTCAGCATTGAGCATCAAGACTTGCAAAGAGGCTCTAAGCTTGGCAGAAGACCAGAAAATGCCCCATATCACCCCAAAAGTGATACACGTTTTGTACAGCCTACCAACAAGAATCAATGCCCACATTTGGAGAATTATGTTTTCGTTTGATAAGTCAAGATAATAGGGATTGAAAGAATATGCAAAAATATGGAAAACATGGGTTTTTTTGAGTGTTGAAAAATTCTGATGAGAAGACCTCTGGGCTGATGAGAATACTTATTCTGCACAAAATTCACACCTGGTTGTTTTGTAATCATAGGAAACAGTTTTTATGCGCAAAAAGTAATATTTCAATGCAGCTATATGAATTTCTGGGCAGAAAATGCCGTGTTCTGTGCAGAAAATGTTGTAATTGAGGATTTGTAGAAAATAGCATTTTCTGTGCAGGAATTAATATTTTTGCTAGAAATATTATTATTCGTGAAAAAATGCTGTTTCCTGCTCAGAAAATGCTATTTTCTGTGAACAACAACCATGTGCAAATTTTGTGCAGAACAAGTCCCGAATTGTGACTGGCTTTCAAAAACTGTGTGGTTTTCAAAAACTTTCTTGCAGCAGGAAGAAAATTGCTAAAATTACTTGCTGATACTTTCAAGAAGAAACTAAGGGCCTTTACAGACTGCCAGAAATAGTGCAGCTTGAGGCCACTTTAACTGTTCTGGCTCAGTGCTAAGGAATCATGGGAACTGTGGTTTATTGTGACACTAGAGCTTTCTGACAGAGAAGGCTCAGTGTCTCAGAAAAAAATACAGTTCCCATGATTCCCTAGCACTGAGCCAGGACAGTTAAAGTGGCCTCAAGCTGCTCTATTTCTGGCAATCTGTAAAGGCTCTTAATGAAGAATTACATCCCTACCAGTTATGAATGAGCTTCGTTCACTTACATGAGGAGTGAAAACCTGGAAGTGACATATTCCTAGTTGGTTCTAAATTCATGCAGAAGGACAAATGTATGCAGTCAGGATCATGATAAGGTGTAGACATGGGACACAGTTATCTGCAAGACCAACTACATGGAGATATTTTCTGTATAGAGCTAGCAGCAAGGTGGATATAAAGGGGTACATACCAGGAACATAGTAAGAACATGGTACAGCATCTTTTCTCCTACAGTACTCCCACATCTCTTTCTGGCCAAGGTACAGGTTCATACAACAGAGAGGAAGAAGCTAATTGGGGTGTGTGTGTGTGTGAAATAAGCATTCTCATCAACCTCCCATTGGTCTCTACTTTGTTCTCCAGTTTGTCCTTGTGGGAAAAAAACCAAAAAACCAAAAGGCAGTAAGTACATTTGGCATGGGAAAGAAATGGAAGAACAAACCAACAATTCTGAATCATGTTTCAAAAGAGAGAGAGGTATTTAGAGGTTTGGTGGACGAATTTAAAAAGAGAAAGAATTAAGAGCAGATAAATTGCTGCTGGGGTGTTGTATATACATGTGTGTGTGTGTGCGTGCATACATGGACAGAAAGAGATAGTGGGGAGAGAAGGAAAAATTCCAACAAAAATATACAATTCAGATCTCCTAAAACGAATGGACATTTCTTGCTTTCCTTCAACTGATACCAATAGGATACAGATGCAATGGGAAGTTGCTCATACATTGGAATGTCTTTTAAATGAAAGAAACAACAAAAAAAATAATTGTCTAGTGAATGGTTGTCAGGAAGGGACTCAGGAGAGCAATGTAATGGGAATCTGCAAAATCCTTTTCAGCTCTGTTGAGGAATTAATAACAGCAACACAGATGTGAGTGTGCCAAAATTGTGACTAAAGTGAGCCTGGTGTGTTGTGAATCCAGGGGAACACGAATTGTTCCTAACTGAGATTATTAAAGCTGATATGTACCTTCTCTGCATAAAGCTCTTCCTCATGATGTCATTTGACCAAAACCACATGGAGAGCCATTTTTCTTTCTACTTAGAGAAGTGCATCCCTTACCATTATGTTGGGTGCTGAATCCCATGGTTCTCTTCAATCAAGCATTGAACATAATGATGGGACTCTACCTGGGATATGTTCCCCAATGGGGAAAGTGAGTCTGGCTGGGTAAATCCAATGGTTGCTTGTGATATAACAGCAGGATTTTCCTCTAGTCTGCCTGCTTTTGTCATTAGGAACATGAGCATGGTGGGAAGGAAATTGCTCTGAAATGAATAGAGGTAACAGGGGATCCCATCCTGCTATGTCACCTTGCTTGGGGTAGAGGCTTTGGGAAGGGGGAAAGTTTTATAGAGAAGACATTCTCCATGCTTTTTATGGATAGAATTGGGACCTTTGCAGGCCAGACTAATACCAGGGGGTCCGAAGTTCCCTTTACCAGTTATTAAGCTAAAATACAATGGTCAAAAGGCAACCTCTCTAATGTAGCCTTTGTAAGAGAATGTTTGCTTTCCCTGAATTTTGTTCATTGTAGATTGTGTTGGTGGGATAATGAAAGTCTGACATAAAAATGATCTCCTTAGCTGAAAATAAATGCTGGATGATGTAGGTTAGCTATTCAGAGGTGCTATCACAGTGATTCTCAATCCGTGACCCTACAGATCTTTTCAATTTGAATTCCCACAAGCATTAACCAGCATGGATGATGACAGGGGATTCTGGGAATTAAGTTAATGTCCAAAACATCTTGGAGGAAGCAAAGCTTGAGAACTATTGTTGTAGCATAATAAAAAAATTAAGTATGGGTAACATGAACCATTGCAGCAACTCATGATCAGTATGGAAATGTCTTGTTTTAATTGACAAACTATTATCCCAAGATATCGCTCTCTTACAACATGCAAGAGTGCAATACATGGATCTCTTGCCCCTTCGCCACTTTATCTCACACATAATTAAAATATCATGGGTCCAAATATTATATAGATTCATCATCCAGGAAATATATAATATTTTATGTATGCTTTTTAATGAGGGAAAAGAAGTATATTTAATTTCACTGTGGGGTACTTACACTGGCTTCTGTCTTTTAAAAAACCCCACTTATTTTCCTATTATCATATTAAAAAATGGCAAGAACTCATGCTTATGCATTTGGGAGTAAATATGACATTTTAAATTAACAGCATATATGTATAGCTGTCTGGATCTAATTTCTGTTTGCCTGGTATAAACACATAAACACATTAGAAAGGGGAAGGAAGGAAGGAAGGAAGGAAGGGCTGTATATATCTGCAGACAATGGCCATTTTGTGTGTATCATTTTGTTTTTTTGCAGCTCCAGAGAATAGGATCCAAAGCAATGCTCCAGAACTGCAGGAAAAGAGATTCCATTTCAACACTGGGAAGAATTTCCTGACAGTAAGAGCTGTTTGAGAGTGGAACACACTCCCTTGGAGAGTGGTGGAGTCTTCTTCTTCGGAGGTCTTTAAACAGAAGCTGGATGGCCATCAGTCGGGAGTGCTTTGATTGTGTCTTCCTGCATGGTGGGGGTTGACTGGATGGCCCTTGAGTTCTCTTCCAACTCTATTGTGCTATGATTCTATAATTCTGTATCTCCAGAGAGTGCCCATTTTGTCTATATCCCTGGCTAAGTGCTTACGTCAGGGTAGGCTGACTCCTCTGTGCACTTGGCAAATATTTGAAACTATGGAAGCTTGCAGAGAAGTATCTTTAGCAAAACTTTGGACTTAACATATGATTTGCCTTTGAATATGTATGTCTGAAAAAGCACCACATTAAAAAAAGGAAGCCACAATGAGGTTGACCTACTGCCATTTTTTGTTAATGGTGATGAGCCTGTTTATGATTTCAGTAAAATCAAATATTGACTTGTTGTACATAGATTTCTTAAAATTTGTTTCAAATTTTTTTTTATGCAAAATGGACCAAAAAGAATTTCTTTCAGAAAATTCAGTGTTTGCCCATTGGTCTCAAAGCATGTCCACCCTAGATAGTTTTATTATTTTATTCATGCTGTTGTTTTTAATTCTAAGTTAGTTTAATTCTGTTTTAACGGGTGGGAGGGTTGGGGCAGGGGACTTGTGTTTTAACTGTCCTTTTTTAATTGTTGTACGCCACCTCATTGTCAAGCAGAGGGGCGGGATATAAATAAAATTTATTATTATTATTATTATTATTATTATTATTATCAATGTAAGCCTAATTAACAAGTTTAGCTGTTAAATGTGAATTTGGGGTGGGGGAGGTAGGATCAGAGATTTGAAGATTTGTTTGGGGATACCTGAAAATATTTGATGGACTTCTTTTGCTCCTATTAGATAACTCACCAGATTTGGTTAATCTGTGAAAAAGTATGCCAGGAGTATAAAGCCCCTATGCAAGCTGAGCTCTGGGTTCCTCCTGCATCTTTTCAAGAACTGGATTTTCCCATTCTTGAAAAGATGTGGCAGAGGCCCAGCTTGTATTCAGGCTGTGTACGCCCGGTGATGGGGAAACGCGATAAAATCTGCCTTCTTAAAGTTACATCTCATATCTATCACGGAAGCAAAGTCAATATGATAACTCCTCTGTCTTGAAAGAAGGAGCTGTCTCTTGTAGCAAGAAAAAAGAAAAGTGCTGCTGCATTCCTTTTCCTTTTCCTTTTCCTTTTCCTTTTCCTTCCCTTTCCTCCATCCTTTATAGGTCTTGCTGTCACTTCACTTTTCTTGCTTTCATAACTTTTTAATTTCCTAGTTTAGGAAAGGTAATCCTAAAGTTCACTGACTATGCAAGTGTTTCATCAATATTTATCACAACAGCAATCAGTCTTATTTTAAAATTATCAAAATTGTTACTTTTAATATTTCAGGACATATGTTTTATTGCTATTTACTATCTATCTATATTGTATTTATCATCCTTTGGTGTACTTTGATATCTTTCCCATGAAGATGAATGGCAACAGCTAGCAATATTATATTATTGAAAACTGTATTTTGTTGCAGTTTGTACACTGATCAGTTTGGCAGTTCTTTGGAGAGCATTATAACCATATTCAGAGAATTTGTATTCTGGGTTTGTATCTGTTGATAGACTCAACAAGTAACCTGTTTTTATACATGGCATTTGTGTACCTGATAATACAAGTCACATTATTGTGTCTTGAATAAATAACACTACATTTTGACCTAAGCATTTAACCACCCAAGTACCATATTTAGCCATATTATAATGCAGAAGTAAATTCAATGGAGGCCCTGTTCTTTGGTTTCCTTGTTTCTACTTTAAACTGCAGGGGCTAATTACGATGCCATGATAAATACTGTGAAGTGTATACTAAAAACATACAGAAAATAAAAACCACCTCTTCATTCTAAAATACCTTTCGTTTACTGCAGCTATCTAGATAATTTTTCCATCCATGAACATATAACAGATAAGATTATAGGAGATACATTGCTGACTCTGATCATGTACAAATCCATCCAAGCAACCCGTACTGTGTGTGTTTGTACCACTAAGGGATTACAAAAGGGATTTAATTTTGAGTAGACATGGTGAGGGCATATTAATTTTTTTGAGCTCCAAACAAGTAGCTAAAACCTTATGGAATCCCTCAATTTGTGAGACCCATGGAATCAAGGGGATCAGTTGAAAATAGAAAGGAGGGGAGCAGAAGGGAAAGTACCAAAAAAGAATGATGGTGTGGTTGGAATAAGGGATACTTTTCATTTAATTATCTTAGGGCCTTTGCAGACTGCCAGAAATAGTGCACATTAAATTGAGGCACTGCCCTGGCTCAGTGCTAGGGAATCATGGGAACTGTAATTTATTGTGGCACCAGAGCTCTCTGACAGAGAAGGCTCAATGTCTCAGAAAAAAATACAATTCCCATGACTCCCTAGCACTGAGCCAGGGCAGTGCCTCAATTTAATGTGCACTATTTCTGGCAGTCTGCAAAGGCTTTTAGAGTCTGAACAGATGGGCCAAATGAAGTGTCTTCCAGCCACTTTGGAGGCATGCTGTCAGGAGCCACACTGAAGCCACCCTCTGGTCCTTAGAACTGGAGCAAAAAGGAGGAAGGATAATCCAACTTCCAGTGGTACCAGTTGGCTCTTGCATCCACAGCCCGCCTTGGGAGTTGGCTATGCAGACAACGGGGTTCTGACCTGCTTCCAGCGAGAGCAAACTTGGACTGCTCTTTTGTGCCTGTCTGTTCTGCCCTTTAGTGTTTGGCACATCTGAGCACCCCAATAAATAAAATACATTATTGTATAGTATATAATAATGCACAATAGATACCAGATTAAAATCTTCAGAGGAAAGAAGTGAACAGATTTATAACAGACATGTACCCCAAAGTCACAAATGCCAATTTTGTGTGTGTGTGTGTGTGTGTGTGTGTGTATGTGTGTGTGTATAAAATCATACTCAAAGTATCTGACAAAACAGCCTCTGGGAGTCATGGCTACTTAAAAGTTAAGCAAACAAATTAGTCTCCACTTTTCCAAACTCTCTGTGTTGGTCAGTGGATGGCATATCACAATCTGACCTGTTTTCATTGAAAAGTGTCTTAATGTGCCATCTGTGGCGATTACATTGTTGCAGCTCATGCACACCTTAAGTGTAACATCACTTGAAGCTACATCATCCCATGAGTGATTAAAATACTTGTGTGAATACTTACTGTGATTGTCGGTGAAAGTGGTCTGTCTTCCCAATGCTGTTATTTTGCCATAAACTCAGACATGAATGTGCCAAGGAAGTTATTTTTGAAGAGTGCAGAAAAAGGAACTATGGCCAGGGGACAGATTCAGAATAATTCAGCTAGCTGGATTTGTTTTGCATTTTTGTGGCTTTGTGGATGATAGGCAGATGGGCATGTGTGAGTGAGGAAGAAGGAAAAAAGCATCTCTCCCTGTGAAAAGTTCAAAAACATCCCTGTACGTAATACAAGTGGGCTGTTTCTAGACTTCAGACTGACGCTTCAGCTGTTTCTGTTTAAAGTTGTGTGACTGTATTCCTAAAAAGTCAGTGCACATTTTACATTTTCATTCTCCATTAGTGACTCATTGAATTTTAATTTTTTTTTTGGTCCCTTTTGTGACACAAAGAGCAGCACACAACCATTTGGTACTTCTTTAGAAAGATCCATAGGTTCGACTTGATTATCTAGGACTATAGTTTCCATCTGTGTTCCTCAAAAAACACAAACAAATCTCTGAAAAATGTAGACTTAAAACCCTGTTCTGAAATTGCAAAACTGCTTCATTTTGCTCAGACATGCAGACATCCCTACTTCTATCCACATCCTGAGGCACTAGGAGAATCAACTTTATTTTTAGATAAGACAACTCTTCTTTATTTATTATATTTGTATTTATCTTCAACACTTTCATCCACTAAATAAAAGTCTCCTGGGCAGGTTGCAAAATGTAAAACCATAAAACTGTAAAGTAGATTATACCCTTAATGAGTACACATTGAATAGGTAAAATAAAAACAACAACAATAAATAAAGTAAAATAAAAAGAACAACTATCTGGCAAGTAAATTTGGACATATGTACATTGAAGTTGGCCCTGGTTAGGATGGCAGCCATGGAAAAAATGATATTTCCATAATATTTCTTCACACATACATGATTCTACATAACTACTTTCTGTGCCTTATCTCCAGCCTGCCAACAACTATGTATCAGGCAGTGCAGCCTCAGACTCAGCCACCACAATTGTTCAGATGAGAAAGGGGCAAAATAGAGCTTTACAGGTGTTGGATTTCAATTCTCAGCAGCTCTACTAGCCAGCCTAGCCAACAAATGAGGATTACTGGGACTTACATGTCTATGGTATCTACTGCACCAAACATTATTTCCTCCAGAAAAAGAGAACTGTGAACTGTTTAACCTGAGGGGCTAATAGTATAGATTAGAATTATCCTGTTCTAGAAATCAACCAGATGAGCCAGTCCCATGTCACTGCCTGCTACAATGCTCCAAAATCTATTTGATCCTCTCAGCTTTATGCAGCCTGTGGGTTCTCCCTCCCTGCTCCAGGTCCTTGCTGCCAACTTTAAAGCTATTGATGGATAAACCTTGCCAGCATTCAGGCTTTGGCACTTGACACCAGCTAGTTGGCAACAAAGTGAGACGCAAAGGTATATCTAAGTATCATCTGTCTTCCCAGTGATATCCATATGAGATTTAAGTATACAAAGGTATTCATGGAAGCTTTGCAGGGACAGGGTACATTTATTTGTGGATAACTGGCTTATTTTATCTGAACAGTCTTTCTTTTCTACTCATGGGGTCAAGGGATGTCTTCTTTGATTGTCCACCTGAAAACAATCTTGGGACAGAATAAACATCAGGGAATGGCCATCACTTTCATGCCATCTGTGGAAATTTCCAGAAGCATCTGGCTCATCACTTTGGATGCTGGGCTAGTTAGGACTTTAGTATGATCTGAAAAGGCAATTCTTACCTCTGCCTAGTCTGAAATAAGGCTGCTGAAGCTGTGATGTTAACAAAGGTGAGTGGATACAGGATACCCTTGACTTCACTGTGTGTGTCTGTCTATCTATCTATCTATCTATCTATCTATCTATCTATCTATCTATCTATCTATCTATCTATCTATCTATCTATCATCTATCTATCTATCATCTATCTATCTATCTATCTATCTATCCTACCAAAGAAAACATTACATGACCATTATAGAATAGAGACAATACTGAGAAGCAGAAGTTTATTGTTTTTATAATTAAAAATTATAGAAATGACAAATTGGCATCACTGCCACCAAACTAACCATATGGTATCAAATTTCATTTCATGCTCTTTTGAATATGAGTCTGGGCTCACTGGCTTGATACTTGGTCCTTAAACCACTTTGTTTGTCATGAAGCTATGGAATTGTTTTGATAGACTACCTGTTGAAAAGGTTACAAGACATGAGAATGTGTGCCCACATTAGAGGCAGATGTATTTTTCTGAATGCTCTCTGTATCAGGTCTGTACAGTTCATTTTGAGTTGGAAACCCACTAGAATTCTCCTGCTGTGTAACTTGTCTCACCTGATTAAATGGATGGTATGAATCTGTGAAGAGGACTCCTTTGCCATATTTTTGAGAGTGAAATATCACATGGCTGTCCTCGAATACATATAATATCAGATTACATATTTTGGCAGATCATCTCTCAGGACTTTATTAATGAATTATCTGGGAGGTTTTTTCTTTTCTTTTAAAGTTATCAAATTTCTTAGAATAGCATAGGGGAAAGTGTGTGTGTGTGTTTGTATGTTTGAAGAGAATTGCCTGCAGAATTAGCCGTCACTTCATTGTTGTAGGCTTCCTCCTCCACACTGCTCTCTGGCAAGTCAGCATGGATGTTTTCACTGGTAAGAAGCCCAGTTCTGTCTGGTGATAAAAACTAGTTTGGACGGTGATCTCTTGGATGACTCCCAGTCTCTGCAGCAAGTTGATAAATGCCACAACAGATAAAAGTGAGTAAAGATTTAGCTAGAGGACATTCCTGCAGTTTTATTTTAGAAAAACTAAATTTATTAATAAATAAGAGAATAAGAATGACATCATAGATGTCTTTACAGGTATAATTTTTTTAAAATCAAAAGAGGCTTAAAATTGGAGCTGAATTAATCCAGCCACCTTTTCCTAATATGCAACTTCTGTTCCAGCTTCACCTCATGAAAACAAGTCAAATTTTGCTTGGCCCAGATCAAGAGGAATATTCATTCTGTCCTCTAAACCTCTTTTTACAGCATCTCAGGAGAATAGCACACCAACATTCCTCAAATAAAAGGACATACACTGGATTGCTCCTCTTAGTCATAAATACAAAATCCAAGGAATTATACATTTCTAGCATATGGTGTCCCAACACAACGTGCTTTGGAAATATGAAAGGGCCAGATCTAACATTATGGCGGCTGAATGAATGTGAACAGAAATGAATAGAAGAGGTGGCAAGGAAAAGGACAATCTTCATAATAGACATCTTCAAACATAAAACATAAAGGTAAAGGTATTTCCCATTGACAAGGTTGTCAAGTCATGTCCAACCATAGGGGGTGGTGCCCATCTCCATAACTAAGCCAAAGAGCCAGCATTGTCAGAGACTACTCTGTGATGATGTGGCCAACATGATTGCATAGAACACTGTTTACCTTCCCTCCAAAGTGGTATCTATTTATCTACTTGCATTTGCATGCTTTCAAACTGCTAGGTTGGCAGAAGCTGGGACTAGTGACAGGAGCTCACCCTATCATGCGGCATCTGGGCCTTGAACTGCCAATCTTGCAATCAACTGAGCCAGTGTCTTAACCACTTGAGCCACTGCATCCCCTCAATCTTCAAGTATACATTTACACATTTATATAGTTCACTTTACAAAGTACTGTTTTTACTCACAGCAAGCCAACATAACTTTCAGCTTGAATCCTAAAACCTTTACTACAGCAACATTTGCCCAGACTACCACTGTCCATCCTTCTTTGAAAAGATTTTTAAAATCATGTTGCCTGCTCACAATGGGCTATTCACAAGACCAGTTTGTCATGATCTCATTTGAAACTTAGAAGGGTTGCAGACTGATAGAAATAGTGCAAATTGAGTCCACTTTTATGGTTAGGGTTAGTGCTAGGGAATCATGGGAACTGTATTTTATTGTAGCACCAGAGCTCTCTGACAGAGAAGGCTCAATGTCTCAGAAAAAAAAAATTCCCATGATTCCCTAGCACTAACCCTAACCCTAAAAGTGGACTCAATTTGCACTATTTCTGGCAGTCTGCAACCCCCCTTAGATTGAAAACAAGTATACTTGTAATTAAGATAAGGGCTAGGTGGACTGATCACTTTTAATTTTTTTACATATATATATCTTCCAAAGAATACAAAATATTTGAATCCATGTCAATCAGGGCAATAAGACTTCAGGGAAAACTCATCAATATAATCATAATCCAAGTTTAAGCTCCAGCTACAGAGACAGAAGTAGAAGCAACTGAAAAATTATATGCTGGAGTTCAGAAGGAAACTGATCATGCACCAAAACAGGACTTCTTATTAATCATAGGTGACTGGAATGGAAAAAAAAAAGGAAATAGAGCAGAATTAAAGACAGTAGGAAAATTTGGCCTAGGATCAAGATATGAAACAGGAGAGGAGTGACAGAATTTTGTGAGGCTAACAGTTCATTTATCACAAACCCATCATTCTTCAAGCAACTTAAGAAGTGACTGTATACATGGCCATCACCAGATGGCCAACATATAAACCAAATAGACCACATTATTGGAAGCAGAAGATGGAGAAATTTCAGAGACATTTCATACTCTCTGAAAAAAACAAGAAAAGGAGCAGATTGTGACACAAACCACAAGCTGCTGACATCAAAAAATAGGTAAAACTAAAGAAGAACACTAAACTAACCATCATACCAAAATACAACTTGACGAATATCCCCATAGAATTTAAAGATGATGATGATGATGATGATGATGATGATGATGATGATGATTTATACCCCACCCCTCTGCAGAGCAATCGGGACAGCTTACAGCATTAAAATTTACATGAATACAGTCCCCATCCCATCCCAAGTGACCCCAAAACCCACCCACCCCTAAAAAAGTATTAAACAATGTCACAAGTTTAAAGTAGGACAAACATAGATTAGTAATATTATAAAACCTAAAATTGACTGGGATCAAAAAGAACTCAGGGGCATTGGCAGAAAAGAATGCAAAAAGGCACTATTTGCTGCTACATATAAAGAGAAAACCTCAACGGTTGACATATTGAACTCTTCAAGAAATTAAGTCAAGAAGCAAAAATAAAAGGTGACAGAGTCAGAACACTGAATGCAACCATTCAAGAACTTGTTTGCAAGGATAAACAGAACCATTATAATTACCAATGCAAAGAAACAGAAGGCAATAATAAAAAAGGAAGAAAAAAATTCTTCCACAAGATCTGAGAAAACAAAGGGAAATTTAAACCAAGAATGGGAATGCTAAATAAGCAACAGGGGAACACATTGCAATGACCAAGACGAAATAAAAAGAAAATGGAAACAATACACAGAAGAACTATATAGAAGAAATTAAAGGATGACATATTCATTTGAGGAAGAACCACATGAAGATGACTCTCTAATTTTAAAAAGGGAATGGAAGCCATGCTGAGACCATTTGAGAAAACCAGGAACAGATGACAAACCAATAGAGCAGCTTCACTCCACAGAGGAAGAATATACTCTTGTTCTAACCAAAATCTATCAATAAATATGGAAAACAAAACAGTGGCCCACAGAATGGAAAAATGCAATATATATCCAAGTCCCCAGGAAAGGGGACACCAAGAAGTACAATAACCATAGGACCATTGCATTAATTTTCTATGTAAGCAAAGTGTGGTTCAGAATTCTATAACAGACTTTTATCATATATGGAGCATTTCATTACCAAATGAAAATGTCTAAGCTGTGTCCCAGCACAATTTCTACTCCCCACACATCTGCTCATTAACCATCCCAAGGAATGTAGACAGCCAATACCATAAATAATTGGTGACAACTCTTCCCATCATCCAGTACTTAATTAGTATAGCATTAAAATACTACAAACAAACAAAACATTTTTCTATCTCTTCATCATGGAAGGAAATTGGTGGGTCTCAGATTCTGACAAAAGCATTACTTAGAAGTAAATTCCATTTACATCAATGCAGCTTGCTTCATGGTAGACATTTATATGCCTGTTTACACAAGAGTAAGTTTCATTGAGGTGAATGGGTTTAGCTCTGTGTAGACCAGGGGTCAGCAACTTTTTTTGGGGTGGGGCCGGTCCCCCTGTCCCCCAATGCCCCTTGAGCTGCAGTGGTGCATGTGTGCACGCGCATACCACCACTGTGGTGTGCATGCGTATGCGAGCGCATGGCGGCAGGTGTCATTTTGGAAGGCCAAATGGCGCCCACTGTGGTGCGCTTGCATACTCGAGCGCAGGGTGCCATTTTGGATGGTGCCCCATGTTCGTGCATGCATGCGCATGGCAGCAGGTGCCATTTTGGAAAGTCAAACAGTGCCGGCACCATGCGCATGCACATGATGCTGGTGCCATTTGGCGTTCCAAAATGGCACCTGCCGTCGTGTGCATGCATGTGCGAGTGCAGGTGCCATTTTGGAAAGAAAAATGGCACCTCGCATCATGCATGGCGCTCTCGGTGGTGGAGGCGGCAGCAGCAGGACCAGCCACGGGCCAGTTCAAAGGCCTCGGCAGGCCGGGGTCGGCCATGGGCAGTAGGTTGCCGACCCCTGGTGTAGACTGATATTGGATTGTTGTTGTTGTTTCTTGTTAACTGCCCTCTAGTTGATCTTGACCCATGGCAACCCTATGGATGAGACATCTCCAAGACCCCCTGTCCTCCACTGCTTCTCCTGAATTCCTGCAAACCCTTAATACCTGTGACCTCCTTAATAGAGTTCATTCATCTGGCATGTGGCCTTCCTGTCTTCCTACTTCCTTCCACATTTCCAAGCATTATTATCTTTTCCAATGAATCCTCATGATATTTCCAAAGCACAACAGCCTTAGTTGGTCATCTTGGCTTCCAGGGAGGTTTCTGATCTGCTCTAGGACCCATTTGTTTGTCCTTTTTGCTGTTCACAGGATCTTCAGCACTCTTCTCCAGCACCACATCTCAAAGTAATTGATTTTCTTCCTATCATCTTTCTTAACTGTCCAGCTCTCACATCCATACATGGTAATAGGGAATATGATGGCTTGTATGATTGTGCTCAGTTGTATATCTTTGCATGTTATAATCTTTTCTAGTTCTTTCATGGCTGCCTTCTCCATTCTTAGACTTCTTTTGATTTCCTGACTGCAGTCCTCATTTCTATCAATGTTTGATCCTAGGTATGTGAATTCATTTACTATGTCTATTTCATGATCTATGCAGTCAAAGGCTTTGCTATAGTCTATAAAGCACATGCTGATTTTCTTTTGGAATTCCTTGTTGAGCTCCATTAGCCATCATATGTTTGCAATGTGGTCCCTAGTGCCTCTTCCTTTCCTGAACCCCACTTGGACCTCTGGGAATTCTCTCTCCATGCATGGTTGGAGTCTGTGTTGCAGAATTTTGAGCATAATTTTGCTTGCATGAGTTATCAGTGCTACGGTCCTATAGTTGCTGCAATATTTTGTATCTCCTTTTATTGCATTGTACTACATAAAATTTCAAAAGGCTAGGGATCATTGAAAAATAAGTATTTGAAATGGAGGGAGAAAGTTTTTATTCCAAGTAAAAGGCTAGTAAGGCTTGATACACATACCCTTCATCATCCTCACTTTGAGAGAAGTGATACGAATGTGGGAATTTGTTGATGCTGTGATGTGCCTTCAAGTAGTTTCTGATTTATGGCGACCCTCAGGTGATGGGGTTTTCTGGGGCTAGGAGTGACTAGGAGGACCTTTTCCAAGAAGTAATATGAATTGCTACAAAGGTTTAGGATAAAAAAAGGTACAAATTGTATAAAACAGGAGCATTCACAACCAAGAGAAGTATATATCTGAATGTGGATTTACTCTTAGATACAATATCAAAACAATATAGATGACACTTGGCTGTAGTGAATGCTGGAGACTAACAATGATGTTTACTCTAGTGCAGGGCTTGGAAAAGTTTCTTTAGGGGATTACAACTGGTTTTGCTAGCTGTGGCCTTCTGGCAGCTGAATGTTGTATATTTATCATTCAATAATTTCTTGTTATCACCCACCTACTCACTATAGTGTTTATTTTTTTTTTAAAAAAAATGCACACCATGGTTTACTCCATAAAATCATTAGCATACATAAGAGATTTGGAAGTTAAATATAGGCATTGCCATTCTGCTTTCCCTTTAGCCCTTTGAAATGCATAGGTTTGTTTGGTCCGACTTTCTACTAATTCATGCAAAACATGCCTTGGAAACTTCAGGCTCCCTTCTACAGAACACTGATTCTGTGCCAGAGGAAGCCTCTGGCCATTCCCAGACATTGTTTATGACCAGAGTTCAAAGGGAACTCAGCCAGCTGTCTTAGCTGTTTGTACTATTTATCTCCCTTGCCCCCATTTGATTTTTCACATTTTCCATTCTTTAAAAAAAACAACACATCCTTTCAGGCACACTGTAATGCACTCTACGCAGTCTAATTTTCTTTTCAAGTGAGCACTCCTTGCCCAGAGCATTGAAAAGTTACTTTTTGAACCAAATGCTGGCTGGGGAATTCTTAAAGTTGTAATCCAAAAGTAACTTTCTCCAAACCCTCCCATGAAGAACAGAACAGATGAAGCTTTTCATGCATGGGGTTTGTCAATGAAAGTTTACACTCATATTTTCAATTTTTTAAAAAACTTATCATTGGTGTGTGTGTGTTGTCCTTGGATCATTCAAGATAAGAATCCTCTGGGACATGTCATCTTGGCATGGACTGGACTGCCCTGTTGACTTCAACTCTGGGTTCCAAAATAAGTAAAAATGTAAATTTATCAGTTAATTAGATTTCTGGTTATAGTCATGTATCTTTTGATTTTTGGTTTCTCCACCTCACCCCCACAATAAGTATCTATAATTTCAGTCTTCAGAGAATATGTAGTGTTTAGTACACATGAGAGCCAGCGTAGTGTAGCAGTTTGAGTGTTGGACTATGACTCTGGAGATAAGGGTTCGATTCCCTGCTCAGCCATAAAATCCACTGGGTGATCTTGGGCAAGTCACATGCTCTCAGCCTCAAAGACTTGCAAAGAAAACCCTGTCATAGGTTCACCTTAGGGTCACCATAAGTTGGAAATAATTGAAGGTACACAACAACAGCAACAACAACAACAACACATCTTTGTGGGCAAGGGGCTGCATGTTCATTATTCCAACAACCCATGCAGCAGCACTCTAAAACAAGCCAGTGTAGTTGCCATCATCATTATTTTGCAGATGGAATTCTAATGTTAAACCATCATGGCTTTTTGATGGATTAGACAATATCAGGAGAGATGCGTGGCTCTTAAATCAATGGAATGTTGAATTTCCTCTGGTTTTAATGTGACACTGAAAGGAACTAGCCAATGTTTTTCCCTAAATACCTCTAGCAATTGGATAGCTTTTTGAAAGTTCAAACTAAAACACAGAGTGGATTCATTGCTTCCCTCCCTTTACAAATAATATTTCGATGGATATGGTGTTAAATATTCAAGACTTCATAATAGGAAGCAGAATGCTAAACTAATTGGGCTGATCTAACCAGATGACTATTCATTCATTATTTATGTATGATTCCTTGTACTTATTTAGTAATCTGCTTAAGTAAATAAATGCTCTTTGTATATTGAAAATGGTGTGGGAAGTCCCTAGTTCAAATCTTGCTTGAGCAATGACATAATTGGCTGAACCTCGATCTCAGCTCGGTCTCAGCTTCCCATTTGCAAAATGATTATCTGCAAAAACAATTGTATATTTCTAGTGTAATGTGTTTGTTTATGAAGACCCTTGTAGTGAATATTTCCTCCCTTCTATTTGCATTGGTGCATTTTTAATTTTTTATTATTTAACATTTACAATGTTTTGAATTGTCTTTTAATACTGTAGTATATATATTTTGATGTAAAGTGGTTAGAAAATCTATATATTAAGTGGTGTATAAATGCCAGTAATAAGTATTATGAAGTACTTATGGAGCAATTCTGGGGCTCATGGAGTTGTCCGATTCCTAGAATTGCAATGAGTTGAAGGCAACTTGATGACAAACAACAACAAATTATGAAGCATTTATATACTAGTTTTTGTCTTTAGAAAGAGACCCAGGTCAGCTAAAAATCTTAGCAGTATCTTGAAATCAGATCACATTTTTATATATAATAATAATTAGAATCAGATAAAACCAGCCAAGAAATCCTATTCTATTCCCCATAAAAATGCTTTATGAAAGAGAATAGACATGTTAGGCATACGTAAATACAAAGGAAGCAGTCCTGACCCATTAGAAATGATGCTGAATTGTGCATAGTGGAAGAGATACTATATACATAATGACTGTTTATCTTCTAATTATGCTAATTGTTTTAAGGATACATGGAAATGAAATGTTGATGGGTATACAGTGACTACTGTGTATGTTTCTTAACTTAAAAAGCAGAATCTGTGGTCAGTTCATTCCACCAGCTGAAAAGGAAAGGAGGTGATCACCATTCTCTGCTTGTTATGCAAAATATATCTCTCTTTTCTGTTCAAAAATGTTACTCTCACATAGATAGCAATATTGTCTTATCTCACACACATGATTTTTCTCACACACCAAAAACAAAACAAAAGAAAACAAAAAACCCAGATGCAAAATATGTCATGGCATTTGTCCATTTTCTTGATGGGATGTCTCCATGTGTCATCATTCCTCCTCAATCAGGATGAGAATATCACCCAGATTCTTTCCAACTCTGTGTCCAATAGATTTGAAAATAGAGGTCTAAATTGTCTAAAAGGTTTTAGATGCTATAATTACAAAGCTAAATTGGGGTTTGATATCAATGCTCAAACAGGACCAAATGTTGTCTAAGGAGATATTTCATCACACTTTTGTGACACGTATGCTTGAGTGTGTCTATTTTGATTTGTAAAGGATAAAGCTACAAATAGATTCTACCCTAGTATGAATCGCTGGAGGGACACTGAAATATTTTCTCCCTGTCAGGTAAATCTGGGTTGCCTGTTCTTTATGCTTCTGCTGGCAGGCAATATTCTTTCTACCCGCCTGCCTGTCTATCATGTCTGGTCATATAGAATTTAACCTGGGATCCTGCTGAATGGTTTTAACTGGTTGGATGCTGTTATTTCTTTTTTCTTTTTTAAAAAAGGTGTACTTTTAATTGTGTTTTTAATCTACTTTGGTATTTTAATTTCATATATTTTGTTTGATTTTTTTAAAATTATTTTTTTAAAGAAAGTTTATTATTAAAACCAACAAACAGACATTAAACCACTAAACACACATCCAATACCAGATAGCAGTTAATAAAAAATACAAATACAAATAACAAGTTTTTTTCTATTACCGCTTTCAAAATCCCTTCCAAAATCATTCTTACCAACATACTCCAAAACATTTCAAACTACATTCTACCAAGTTGTTACACATGTTGTTAACCATCTTGATCATATCAGTCAATCATTCTCTTATTTCCCCCTCCTTATATTTAATCTTTCCTACTGACTTTCTCTTTCCTTCTTATTCACTTTCTATTCAATTTCCTTTACCCTTACATCCTTTTTCTTTCCTCCCCTCATCCCTCTTACCATCTTTCTTTCCTTTTCTCTCTCTTCTTTCCTTTTCCTCCACTCTCCCCCCTCTCCTCTCTCCTTCCTTCCATATCCTCTTCCTTCCCATTCCATATCTTCTCCTCCCCCTCCATATCTTCTTCCACATACTCATATCTTCTACACTTTGTCCCTCTTCATTCTCTTTCTCATTTTTTTCTCCTCTCTATACACATTCCCCATTCACTTCTTCCTTCCAAATTTCCCCTTTCATAGGACCTTATCACATGGGGCCCAATCCAGACAGAATCCAAATGAA
>CM034701.1:271030005-271045119 GCA_020142125.1 Phrynosoma platyrhinos | reverse complement strand
TTTCACTTTATTATCGCTTTGTGGCCCGCATGTGATAAGGTCCATACTAACTTCATACTGAATTTTGATGTGCTACCTTAACTGCCATATCGTTCAGCTGAAAGATAGTCAATAAAGTTAACAAATAAATGAAAACAAGAGCAGTAAGGATGTATTTCTCTCATGTCCTGCTTGTGTATTTCTCACAGGCATCTGGGTGGTTGCAGAATGCTGGATTTTTTGGTTGGGTCACATCAAGATATTCTTATGAAGTAGGGTAGATGGAAGAAATCCAGGGATGGATTGAAATTAAAATGAGAGACAAAAGTCAGTGTTGTGTCTTCCTAGCAGCTGCCAATTAAAGGTGAGCACTTTATCTTAAAGTCTCCAAGAACAAGGTCCACAAGGCACAAGAGAGTGTCTCTCTCTTTTGGCCCCCAACACCACAACACTTTATAAATGAGGCTGTAAACCTTGTAAGAGAGCATTTGGGTTCAGGGCTAAATAGCAATAGCAGCTTCATTTATATACTGCTTCATAACACATTAAACAGTCTCCAAAGTGGTTTACAACTGTAAGCTAATTGCACCCAATAAGTTGGGTACTCATTTTAGTGACCTCGGAAGGATGTCAGGCTGAGTCAGCCCTGAGCCCCTGGCTGGGATTGAGCTCACAGCATTGTAGTTTGTGAGTGAGTAGCTGCAGTACAGGAATTTAACCACTGCATCTCCAGGCTCTACCATTGCACCACCAGAGCTCTAAATGTGGGCAGGAGTTCTACTCAAAGAGCTGGTCTTTCCTTCCCCAGTCTCTGGTACTCCCTGATACTCCCGATGGTAAGAAAGTATAGCTTGGCCATGCTGGCTTAGGAATTCTAGTCATTCTAGTGTAAAAAGAAGAATAAAACATAGGAGAAGAGGGGTTCTTTCAATCCTACGCATTTCTGTTCATTGCCCTTTTAACATGACTTTTTCCTGCAAAAAGAAAACGAAATCTTCTCACATGTCAATTAGGAAAGGAACTTTGGAGCATGGCCTCTACAGTATACTTATAGTTTATGATCCTGATAGCCATCTTTGGTTAGTAAAAATGTTTTGGGAAAGGTTTGGAGGAAGTGCTATATTCTTTACAGAAACTAACATAATTGCTGTGCAACTGTACTTGAGATTTGTGATTTATTTTTATCAGTCTCATCATCTGTACTTGAGGAATCTTAGATATAAAAGCAGATCTCATAACTTGGATGTACTCATATTCACAAGCATACTTGCTTTATACTATACTCTTAACAGTGAGAAGGGTCCTGGTGAATTTATTATACAGCAGATGCCATTTCAAAAGAATAACAAAGGGTTTTAATGCAGCAAGCCCTCCATGAACTGAGATTAAGCAATATTAAACTCAATTGGACATTTCTGAGTGGAAAATAAATGGCTTTATTCTAAGTTTGGGTCATCCTGTAGTTTTGACCCCAGAAACTACAGAAATCTGATGGGCCAGAAATCTGATGGGCCATTGATCAGTTCTATTTTGTTTTGATTAAATGATGAAAAAAAGCACACCATACATACACTTTCATAGAATCACAAAAATCCCATTGACAATTGTCAGGATTCCTCCCAACTCTCATTTTTATCCACACTGATTTTATTCAATGTTTATCTTTCAGTATATTTATTAAATTTGTAAGCTGCCTTGAGTCTTTCTATTCTTATCAAGAAAGGCAGGATGGATTACTTTTTCTTTGTAAACAAACAAAAAATATACGTGGTACAAAAATCAACCAAGGTAGTTGGATTTTTAAAAAAAACTTTGTGAAGATATATCTAAATGAATCCAAAATTTAACAACCCAGTGAGTTGCAAGCTGATGTTGCTTAGCTGACTTTAAAAACAAAGTCCTGCATGGCAGGAGGATGGATGAGATGGCTCTTGTGGTCTCTTCCAACTCCATGATTCTATGAATTAATAAAATTCTTGAGTTCAGGTTTCGGAGTTACTCTCATAAAGGTAAAAGTAAAGGTAGTCCCTTGACATGAATGTCTAGTCATAACTGACTGTAGGGGGTAGTGCTCATCTCCATTACTAAGTCAAAGAGCCAGCATTGTCCCAAGATGACTCCAGGGGTCATGTGGCCAGCATGACTGCACCAAATGCTGTTACCTTTTAACTGAAATGGTACATATTTATCTACTTGTATTTGCATGCTTTCAAACTGCTAGGTTGGCAGAAGCTGTGATTAGTGACAGGAGCTCAGCCTATCATGCAACACTTGGGCCTTGAACTGTCAACCTTCATCAGAATTGGTGTCTTAACTACTAAGCCACCACATCCCATACTCTCATACAAGACAGTTACTTATTTGCTTATTTGTTTAATTATAGCTTAATTGTAAATCAAAGTGGTTTACAACATTTTAGTAGTAAAAAACTGAATATACAATAAACCCAAGTAATAAAACAGTGGTGCATGGGAAATAAGAAAACAAGAAAATATTGCATTGAAATTAGTAAAACCATGACAAGTACCTGACTGTGAAGTTGTCTAAATAGGCAAAAAACTCTGTCCTTACACCAAGGCTAGTGCTACTGGTTTGCATGAAATAGGGCAAGTTTCAAGCAGAATACTGTGGGCTTTTCCCATTAAACCCAACTTTACTTTGGAGTTTGTAAAGTTGAGAAAATCCTAGTGTTTCCCTGAATCCCCACATTGAATGCAAAATTTTCTGGCATGCAATCAATTGGACTGAAGCTGAATTGGGCCAATTCTGGGCTGAGCAGTGCAGAGAAATGGGATGGCCTTTCTCTGGAGCTGCTGATGCTGCTTCCATACCCTCAGGAATTCTGTGGACAGGCCACCTGGCACACAACTGCTTCTCCTGAGGGTGGGCTCACCTGTGCAACCAATGAAAAGAGAGGGTAGAGTAACACCACCCAATCGCATGGTTGGGGTCTCCAGAGGAATTCTGGGATGTGACATGAATCTTTTATTTTATCCAACAAGACTGTGCTTATGTTCCTAATGGTTGTTGAGAACAGTAAAAGGGAAGATCTGCAATCCTTTGCATGTCCGTGACAATAAGCATGCTTACTAATGTCTTGCTAATTTTTGTTCCACCGTATTGTGCTCTTTTGTACGGTAGCTGTCCAGATGAGCAGTGGCTCTTTCTAGCTGTCTGTTTTTCTGTTCATCCATGGCATTTGTAATGTTACAATTATGGCACACAGTATCCCAGAGCCAAGAGTATTTTTATTTAATGCCCCTTATGTGGTACACTTGACAGGAAAATTTGTGCAATAACTATCTTGTGTACACTCAGAAATGTGGTTTATTATATTTGCCTCAGTAAATGGCAGTGTAATTGAAGTTGCCATGATCAATGTTCAGGTTTTTTACAACTCTTCTTTAAACATATAAATGCTTCCTGTTCTTTCTCCTAATCATTCCCAGGAGATCTATAAGTGTTTCCTATAATTGCCTTTCTTCTTCTTCTTCTTCTTCTTCTTCTTCTTCTTCTTCTTCTTCTTCTTCTTCTTCTTCTTCTTCACTATTTCCTTCTCTCATCTCATTCCAAATTATCTCAGCTGTAGTAAGCATGCTATATTTATGTAGAGTTGATTCCTTTCCAAACGTATGTGCTGGTTTTCTTCTCTCCCTTCCCTTGTTTCAAAGATATGGTCAGACTGTGACTAGTGCTTGGCTTTCCCACTCAATATTTCTCACTCAGAGTTTCAGCTCCCTTACCCCCCCCCCCCACTACAGTAGGGCAGCTGGAGTGAAAAAAATGTTGGCAGGAAAGGGCAAAGCAGTCCTTCTGTTTACTATTTATCATTCAGATTAACAGTCTTCCATGAATGCTTTTCAACCAACCAACCAACAGCTATATGTGCTCAAAATGTTTTTTGCTGTTTTTCAAACTGCCTTTGAGTCATTCTTGACTCATGGTGACACTATGGATGAGACATCTCTGAGACTATCTATCCTCCACTGTTCTGTTTGGGTCTTGCAAAATCATACCCATGACCTCCTTAACAGAGCCCATGTGGTCTTCCTTTCTTTCTACATCCCTCCACCTTTCCTAGCATTATTGTCTTTTCCAATGAGTCATGGTGTCTCATGATATGGCCAACCTCAATTTTGGATATTATCGCACTGCTTTCCCCTCATTCTGGGCAGGAGCTGAGACCGGGCTGGGACCATGTGTTATTGCACAGCTCCATGTCCAGATCAGCGGTATCCCATTCCTGATCAGAATGGTTCCCATTACTTTGCTAAGAACAGAAAAGACTCATTCTTAGCTGAGTATGAGAGAAGTCCCAATCTGGTATCGGATATGTCCGATATAGGCACAAAGCTGTGTGATAAGACACGGACCCAGCCCGGTCCCAGCCTGTGCCCAGGTTGGGAAAAGTACTATATGGCTAGTACTATAATCTCCTTCATCATCTTGGCTTCCTGGGAGATTTCAGGTTTGATATTTTCTGGGGACCCTTCTTAGCTGTCCATAGTATCCTCAACACTCTTCTCTGGCACCCCATTTCAAATGAATTTATTTTTCTCTTATCTGCTTTCCTCACTTTCTATCTCTCTGATCCATACATGATAACATGGAATACTATGGTTTGGACAAATCTAACTTTGGTGCTCAGTTGTATATCTTTACACTCTAGGATCTTTTCTAGTTCTTTCATAGCTGCTCTCCCCATTCCTAGGGCCTAGTGCACATTAAATTGAGGCACTGCCCTGGCTCAGTGCTAGGGAATCATGGGAACTGTAATTTATTGTGGCACCAGAGCTCTCTGACAGAGAAGGTTCAATGTCTCAGAAAAAAATACAATTCCCATGACTCCCTAGCACTGAGCCAGGGCAGTGGCTCAATTTAATGTGCACTATTTCTGGCAGTCTGCAAAGGCCCCTAGTCTTCTTCTGATCTCTTGACTGCAGTCCTTATTCTGATCAATGTTTGAGCCAATGTATGGGAAGTCTTTCACTATTTCAATTTCCTCATTGTCTAAGTTGAATTTGTGTAGATCCTCCATGGTCATTCTTTTTGGTTTCTTTGTGTTCAGCAGTAAGCCTGCTAGTTTAACATGCAATCTGTGCCAGTTAGTTTGATCACCATAGCATATGCAGATAGCACTGAAGTGGGATGGATACATGTAGATAGCATGGGAGTTGGGAAGGAATGATAATCTGCTATGTGTAATAGAATAGTATATATCTTTATATTCAACCAAACAACCCAAATCATTATTTTCCTAATGTAAGCAACCCCAGTTTTCTCTCATCAGCCAAGCTTAACATATTTGAACAAGTAATAATCCAGCTGTACCAAGTGGGTGGGTGTTGATTAGGCTGAAATAGAAATGATGGGAGAGAGATTGTGGGAAGGATGATCACAACATGGATGTGTCTTTATTGTTGCTGTGTGCTCTTAAGTCATTTCTAACTTATGCTGACCTTAAGGCAAACCTACCACAGTGGTTGTCTTACATAGAGGTAAATATAGCACATTGTTTATGAGCTGTGAAAATTACTATCAAGGGAAAATGTAGATATCAAAAAACATACAATTTCTGAGATTTTGAATTCACCTCAACTAATCCATACATTCATGTTGGTCAGTGTGTTTCCTATACCCCAGCTCTATAATTGCTGGATTCTTATATGCTGACATTTTTCATATTAGCATAAATTAATTGTACCGTATATATGGGGAGGTACAAGAAAGGGATAAACCCCAGAACCCACCTCAAAAGTACTAGAAACCAGTGACAAAACTAGGGTTAAGGTCTATGCATCCTGCATTAAATGGCATGATACCAGATATTTAATAGCATTTAAATCTTAGTTTTGTTGTTAATATTTGGGGAGGTCCCAATGCTATGAAACAAGACTAGTGATCTGAAGATGTGTTGCAGATTTTTTTCACTTCTCACATTGGTCTGCTGGTATGGGATGTTCTGCCTTGTTGGACAATCTTAAAGTCACAGTGAAGTCTATAGTTCTTGGTTTCATGCCATTTAATGCAGGATGGGTTATCAAGTCACAGTTTATGCTCATACATTCTGATGAAATGGCACTGTGTACATATAGTCATGTGAGGAAACCAACTTGTCCTCTCAACCCTTGCCCATCATGGCTGGCCGTCCGGGGGGGATGCACTGAGGAGGTTCCTTATGGACATCATCAACACATCCTTCAGGGAAGGACATATTCCATCATGTCTAAAGGAAACTGTGGTTATGCCGCTTTTGAAAACACCTTCCCTGGATCCCCTGGATATGAATAATTATAGGGCAGTCTCTCTATTATCATTTCTGAGCAAGGTGATCGAGAGGGCGGTTGCTCTTCAACTCCAAGTTGTCTTGGATGAAACAGATTATCTAGACCCATTTCAAACTGGTTTCAGGACAGGCTTTGGGGTTGAGACTGCCATGGGTGCCTTGACCAATGATCTGCATCTGAACATCGACAGGGGTAGTGTGACCCTGTTGGTGCTCCTAGACCTCTCAGTGGCTTTTGATACAATAGATCATGGCATCCTCTTGGACCGCCTGAGAAGTTTAGGCATCGGAGGCACTGCTTTTACAGGCAAAGAGATTGGCCTGTAATTGTTCATATCCAGGGGGTCCAGGGAAGGTTTTTTTCAGAAGAGGTCTAACAACCACCCTAAAGCAAGCCAGGTTGGTGTCCTCATCCAGAAGAAGGTTGTAAATAATATGAGTTTTATTTTTATCCGACCTGGCATTGCAGAGGAGCAAAGTAAGGTTCTGTGGAATAGTAGGTATGCTCTCCTGTCCATTCTGGGAAACAGAGTGAACTGAAGATGGAATAGCTTTCAAATAGCGATCCCGCTTTCTTTTTGTAACATCTGTTCACTTTGTTCCAACCATACCTCCCTTTCCCCTGCACAACTCTGATTTCCACCCCCAACACATTCCCAGCCTCAACCAGTGGAGAACTTAATAGAGCCACGTAACCCTCCCAGCACTACGGTTGTCCCTGCTGCTGGAAGGGCAGGGTGGGCTAGAAGGAAAAAGCCCCTCCCAGCACAGCTCTTAGCCTCATCACCACTGCTGCTGGAGGTCAGAGGGTATAAACAAATTACAGATGGTGTTCTGAGGTGGTTTTAAAATTTCCTCTGTCTCTCCGGGCCTCGAGCTTTCCAGCTGCAGCTGGTTGATAAAAAAATCTCTCTAGAAATTGGTTGATAAAAAACTCTCTAGAAATCTCTAGGTCCTTCAGTGCAAGTTTTGATTAAAGTTGACCATAGAGTTGCACTGGAGGACCTAGATATTCCTAGAGAGAACATATTACGTAATAAAATCTGTGAATAATAAAATCTGAAAAAGTCAAAGCCTCAAATGTGGAGGGATAAATGTATTATGTTTGTTAGGTTATTAGGAGAGGTTATGTTATGTCATATGAGCCAGTATGGCATAGTGGTTGGAGTGTTGAACTTTGACTAGAAACTCACTGGGTGACCTTGGGCAAGTCCATGCTTCCTATCTCAGGAGACAGCAATATCAAACCTCCTTTGAACAATCATGCCAAGAAAAACCCACAATAGGTTCACCTTAGGGTCTCCATTATTCGGAAATGACTTGAAGGCACACAACAACAAAATGTTATGTCTTATCTGTTATGATTTGTTATTGTCTGATGACTGATTTTAAATAAGAATATTATATACCGTAATCAATGCATATAATTAGAAAGAAAGAAAGCTGGGGGAAGGGGAGGGAACTTTGATTGTTGCATTCAGTAAAGAATTTACCTCCACAATGACCAAAAAATAAAAAGGAGGAAGGGAGGGGGAGAAAAAAAATGGCTTGTGGTGGAACCTTTAAGAAACTGGTTTTTATTTTAACATGACCTTTTGTGGATTAAAAATCCTCTTCTTCAGATGCAATACCAAATAATATTAAAGCCCCAGGTTATGAAGCATATTTACACATTTGTGGAAGTGGAATAAACTGTAATAAAATACAGAAAGATAAAAATAATGTCCTTTGATCTACCTTTTCAAAGGACTAGTTGAGGTGATACTTCTTTATCACTGGGCAGCTCCACACATGTGAAAAAAGGTTCCTTGTGTTTTGTTGCATTTCCAACATTTCAGATCAACTGCTTTATACATGTTATTTAGATTTACTGGGGTTAGGTACTAAGTATTAAGTAATTAAGTAAAGAGTATTAAGTAATTTTCTTTAAGGTCCTGTGATCTTGTAAATTTTTGTGTCTTCTTCCATGAGTTTTCTCATTGGTTCAGTGTCAACTGTTGATTGCAAGATCGGCAGGTTGGCAGCTTGGGGCCCAGGTGCTGCATGATGGGTGAGCTCCTGCCACTAGTCCTGTAATCGAAGTAATGGTAAAATGGGCTCAAAATATCAGGAATATATAGACACAGGTAAAAAGTTAAAGGTATTCCCCATTGACAAGGTTGTCAAGTCATGTCCAACCATAGGGGGCAGTGCTTATCTCCGTTACTAAGCCGAAGAGCCAGTGTTGTCAGAGACTACTCTGTGATCATATGGCCAACATGATTGCACAGAATGCTGTTTACCTTCCCACCAAAGTGTTACCTATTTATCTACTTGCATTTGCATGCTTTCGAACTGCTAGGTTGGCAGAAGCTGGGACTAAGTGATGGGAGCTCACCTCATCATGCAGCACCTGGGGCCCGAACTGCCAACCTGCCGATCTTGCAATAAACAGAGTCAGCATCTTAACCACTTGAGCCACTGCATCCCTTCTACAAAAAGGGGGATATGGCTAAAATGATCCATGCTGCTCCAAACAATTAAGTCAAACAAAGATCGAAGTTAAACTGCATTCTATTTAATATTCCTGGCTGAAAAAGTAAAAAGATATCCTGCCCCATCCCCACACAAACCTTCCCCAAGGAGTTACAGAAATGTTCTATTTGCTACATGGGTGTTGCTTGTTTTGCACCAAGAAGCATATTCATTTTCTTTGTATGGCTTCATGTTTTGAAAATCAGCTGAACAATGGCAATTCCATCAACCACATTAGACCAAAGGGGATTTAAAAAAAAAAAAAGAAAGAAGAAGAATCTCTTTCCATTTAACCCAGACGTTTTGTGGATATGATAAGGCTGGTGATTTGCAATGCTCACTACAGTATATATCCATGGTATTATTATTATTATTATTATTATTATTATTATTATTATTATTTTGTCTTAGAAAAGATTAAAGAACAAGGTGCCTTTAGAGAACTTCTGGTTGGAATGAAAAGTATGTGTGAGTGGTTCCAAACTTACAAAGTTATGTATTGATGTTTGTTGGTTATTTAAAATAAGGGAATGACTTATTCTTAATTCTTGAACCAAAAGAGTCATTGCATCAAGTAGCCTGTATTGATACTCTGACAATCTATTTTTCTAGCAGGAAACATAGCTTCAGGGCCAACTGAGTGGGATCAGAGATATGGTGAGAATGCAGCAAATATATAACTGGAAGGAACCCTGCAGGAAGGAGAGAGTGGGAGGTTATTTGGAGGAAAGAACTGCCAAGTGGTGAAAGGGTTAGGCAGTGCCTTCCAAAGAGTCTTTCCTGTTAAAAAAGAGATGTTGAGCTGCTACACTACAGGGATCTGCATGTACTATAGCATGGCTGTTCCCAATGAAGTGTTGTCTGGGCTGTACCACTTCAGAAGACAAACATGTTTCATTTGATGGAATATTCCTCCATTTAAAGCAGAACAAAACTAAACTAAAAACGTTTTGACACAGGAAAGCAAATGCCAGATGGAGAATGCTTTTAGTACCATCAAACTCCTATATGAAATTTTAAATGTAAGACATTTTATTTAATGTATGAGATGGCAGACCATATTTAGAGCTGTCAGCTAGCATCTGAAGTGGTTCAGGGCCTTTGCAGACTGCCAGAAATAGTGCACATTAAATTGAGGCACTGCCCTGGCTCAGTGCTAGGGAATCATGGGAACTGTAATTTATTGTGGCACAGAGCTCTCTGACAGAGAAGGCTCAATGTCTCAGAAAAAAAATACAATTCCCATGACTCCCTAGCACTGAGCCAGGGCAGTGCCTCAATTTAATGTGCACTATTTCTGGCAGCCTTGCACTGAGCTGAACTTTGACTTCGACAAGTGAGGAAAGTAGGCCTACATCATTAGAAACACCACGGGAAGCAAACATATTTTGGCATTGGATGTAAGGCAATGAAAGGAGAAAGGAGATACTGGATTAATGTTTTCAATTTAATCTTTAATCTGAATTAAATGGGTATAATTAAAATTGTTTACTGAATGCTAGAGATGAACAAGGGTGGCTAGATGACTTATCAATTTCAGTAACCATTCTCTGAATAAGAAGAAACGGGGGGAGTAGCAAAGCAAAAGCAGCTTCATTTATATACCGCTTCATATCACGCTATGGGATGTCTAAGCGGTTTACAACTGTGAGCTGATTGCCCCCCAACAGCTGGGTACTCATTTTAGCGACCTCGGAAGGATGCAGGCCTGAGTCGAGCCTCAGCCCTGGCTGGTACTGAACTCGCAACCTTGTGGTCTATGAGTGAGTGGCTGCAGTACAGGCATTTAACCACTGCGCCACCAGAGTAGGGATCTAGAACCAGCTTTGAGACTATTTGACATATTTCAGCACAAACGTTTGTGGACTAGATTTCACTTTATCAAAAAGTTTTTCCAGAGATAGAGTAGTTAATATCAAAAGTGCTACTATTTTCCCCCCTTTTATTCTTAATACAGAAACAGAATAATTGATATAGTACAGCAGTTAGAGTCCCTAGGGAGCAAAGGCATCAATGGCTTAGAGAAACAAGTAAAGGCTTTATTTAATAGAAACTCCATTCTAAAGATAGGAAAGCTACTCAATCTAATCTAGTTACATTAGGGAAGAGATGAGAGAGGACTCTGAGAAGAATAAGAGGTGGAAAAATCTATAGGAGTAGTATTTTACATTAAAAAGAGAATAGGATAGGTAGACAAGGGCTGCATCTGCACTACAGAATTAATCCAGTTTGAAACTGCTTTAACTGCCAGGGCTCAATGCTATAAAAGTCTGGGAATTGTAGCCTGTTTGTTGTGCCACTAGAGCACTCAGATAAAGAAGGCTAAGGGCCTAAGCAGACGGGCGGCCGTGGGTCGCCCTGGGAAGGTGCGCCACGAGACTGAGGCATCCCCATGCTTCGATCCTGCGGTGCACCATCGTTGCTTCTGGAAAGGATCGCTAAAATAGCGCTCATTTCATATGTTGCCAAAAGTGCACCACAAAAGGTTGCGGCGCACTTTCGGTGACTTTTCTGCCGCAGCGTGTCCGGACACTGCGGCGGGAGGTCCTCCTTGGAGCGCTGGCCATGGGGAAGGCCGGCGGCTCCAAGGACGACCTCAGGAGGGGGAGGGGGTGCCGAGCGTGCGGCTGCCCCTCCCCTTCCCTGCGCCGAAGACGGCCCAATAAGCCTACTGCTTAGGCCCTAAATGTCTCACAAAACTACAATTACTAGAATTTCATAGCATTGAGCCATGACAGGAGACTATTGCTCTACACTTTTAAAAGGGGGCTAAGTCATTTTAACTGCTCTGGCTGCCTCCTGTTGCATTCTGGAACTTGTAGTTTAGGAAGGGGCATTTAGAATATTCAGCCAGAGAACCTTTAAGCCTCACTGAACTACAAACCCCAAAATGCAACAGGAGGCAGTTAGAGCAGTTAAAGCAACCTAGCCCCGTTTTAAGAGTGTGGTGTGATAAGCTCGACAGTTAAAGTAGTGTCAAACTGGATTATTTCTTCAGTGCAGATGCAGCCAAGGAGGGAAGACACTTTGGGTCATTCAAACTGTCCAACCTGCCTGCTGTGAGATATTCTTGACTCTTCAGTGTTAAGTGCTGTTGCACTTTCAATAATAATATTTTCTTGAAATCTTTCTGAGAACAATATCGCTTCATATTTCATATTTTTGGGGAATTGCATAAGAATGGGGGGGGGGGTCTAAAAACTGGATTACATCATGTTTGCCAGGGTGATGCCACCAAAAATGATACTGCTATGGCATGCTTGCACATACCCTACCACAATGCTTAAAAAACTACTCTCGCTGCATTGCAGTGAATATCAGTGATCTATTCTGCCTTTATGATAGCCCTGGCATGTTGCTGCCAGTTGAAGCATATGCTCTAAATGGTTTGCTGTAACTGAGCTATGGAACTGTATTCCTTCCTTTTCTCCAAATGGAAAATAGGTTATCAAATGCAAATCAGATAAATTTTGCCCGGTAGGAAAAAAACCACACTTTTAACCACCATAGCAATAGATCAGACTGTGGTTAGGTGTCTGTGTAAGGTTGCAGTGGATTCAAAATGGGAGTCAACTGAGGATGCAGTGGATTCAAAATGGGAGTCAAATGGGAGTCAACTGAGGACTTATGAGAAGACCTGACGTCAGTTGGCTAATGTCAAAGCTTTCCAACTTTTGGAATTGCCCATTATCTTGATGTTCCCAAATACATCTGAGTTGGTTCTCAGAAATGAGACTAATTTGGTTTATTTTTGGCACTTGCTGTGCCTCAGCTTACTTACTTGATGGTTTTGTGCTATAAGAAATATAGTCCTGTCCAAATTCAAATCATTGCTTTTGAATTTTCTTTCTAGTGAAAAGAAAACTATTGCAATTGATAAACGTTAATATCAGTAGCCTAGTTCAGTAGATGCTTTCTAGATCCCTCAGTTTAAAGTGGAAAAGATTCATAACGTTTAACTTAATACATTGTTAATGTATCCTCTGAAAAAAAATTATAGACTGTGGGGGAAGGGAGACATTGCAGAAAGGAAACAACTCTACAGATGATGCTTTGCACTGTTTTGCAGGCAGGGAAGTGGAGGGGCAGCCACACGCTGGGAGCCTCAAGCCTTCCCCAAGGACGCCATGGTAGTGCATGCCATTATGCATGGCATGCACCATCAAGACGTCCTTCTAGTGCAGCGTCTTGACATGCTGCGCCAGAAGAGACACAGAAGAGCCGTGTGGCGGCTCTTGATGTGTCCCTTCTGTCAGCTCCAAAAGGAGCGGCATTTTAGCACTCCTTTCAGGGCTGGCAGAAGGGAGGATTTGGGCCAAGGCAGGCCCCAATCCTCCGCTTCCCAGGGCGACCCATGGCCACCCATCTGCATCCCCCCGTGACACATGGTTGGTAGGAAAGGCCAAAACTTTATTGAATACAGCTGACTGGTAGGGTTGGCCCAAATGCATGGGTCTCGATCTGGTGTTGACCCCCTGCCTTTTGCTCAATGAACCAAATGGCCCAGTCATGGCTGGGCTTTGGGATGACAGAAAAGGAGTAATCAACCTTTGTCACTGGGGGATGCTGTTCAGGAGTTGTCCCTGCAATGGCAACTCCTCACCACTCCTAGCACTCCCAGGTCCCCATGGGACTCCCGATCCTGTGCTCCGCAGTACAGGAAACCATGCCCACCAGATGCTACTGCTCCTAAAAGTTGTGACAGCACCAGAACCCAATCTTTAAGTAGAGGGAGGGAGGGTGGAATGGCACCAGTCATTCTCAGCCACTTGACTTTAAATAGGCCCATCTACCAATAAGTAACCAGGGTGGGCAGATCTCCCACCCCTTCGCTGCCTCCCAACCAATCAGGAAGGCTGCCCGCCAGGGCAAGGGGCTGGGCTTCCAGCTGCAAAGGCCACTGAGACTTGTAGTCTCCAGCAGCTCCTGGAAGTCCCACCTCCCCAACAGCCCAGACAGCCAATCTGGGCTGCAGAAATCACTCCCAGGCCTCTGGGAGACAACCACCCTCCCCCAGCTTGGCAGGATAACTCTGCAAGCCTGATGCCTCCTCTCCAGCAACCTGGCTGGCCCGGTTAGTCAGGGTGGCCCAATTTCCAACCTTGCTGATTTAGATTGTAAAATTACCCTTGCTAAGTATTCATAGGCTCTCTGCAGACGGGTGGCACAGAGCCACCCCAGAAAGCAGCAGATCAGGGGATGGCAACCCCACACTGCAGCCACGATCCTCCCTTTTGCCGCCCTGATAAGAGTGCCAAAATGCCACTCCTTTTAAGGGCGGCAAACAGCCACCCTAAGGGCCGGTGCCGAGGCTCTTCCTTGTCCTTTTGGCACAGCGTGTTTAAATGCTGTGCCAGGAGGGTATCCTGACACCATGCACCATGCATAACAGTATGCAATTTCAGGATGGCATTGGTGTGGGGTTGAGGCATCCGGTATGTGGCTCCCCTGCCCCAATCCTACCTCCAGGCCAGCTCTTTGGGCCAGTCTGCAGAAATAGTGCACATTAAATTGAGGCACTGCCCTGGCTCAGTGCTAGGGAATCATGGGAACTGTAATTTATTGTGGCACTAGAGCTTTCTGACGGAGAAGGCTCAATGTCTCAAAAAAAAAAAAAACAAAAAACAAAAAACAATTCCCATGACTCCCTAGCACTGAGGCAGGGCAGTGCCTCAATTTAATGTGCACTATTTCTGGCAGTCTGCAAAGACCCATAGTTTACTTATTTTTTTTACTTTTCAAGCTTAAAAGCACATGGTTCCTTTAAAAATTTCTTAGAGATCTGTGGGACCAAGTGTTCCATGAGTGATACCCAATGAAAGTGGATAATGTTGATGTGAGATTAATTACACAAATGCAATTAATATTTAATTTTTTGTTATTTATAGAAAGCCTGAGGAGCAGTAAAAAGAGAAAGCTTATCATTATGGTAGATGTGTTCTAGGACTAATAAGAGCATCTCCACCACCAGCATTCTGATTCCCCTGAGCTTTAGAAGCCACCAGAGATATTACCTGGATCCACAGAGTTGGCACGAACCTTATAGGAAGTGTAGGAATGTATCAAAATAAGGGTCCTTCACCCTCCAAGAAAAATGCAAAACCCTAGGAAAGTCCCCCATTCATGCATCATTGTATGAGAGCAACTGGCCAGAGGCCAGTTTCAAGTCAGTTTCGGCCAGGATAGGGGAAGGAGGAGGAGGAGGCTCTCCAGGCCAGTTTCTAACAGAAAGGAGAAAGAGAAAGAGGCTTTCTAGGCAGTTTCTGCCAGGAAACGGGACAGAGAAGGCGGCTTTCCAGGCCAGTTCCTGCTAGGAAAGAGGAAGAAAGCAGTTT
>CM034701.1:271010953-271021006 GCA_020142125.1 Phrynosoma platyrhinos | reverse complement strand
ACAGCCAGAGGGAGTGGGTTTCATATGAATGTCCTTCCTGTGAACACTAATGAGTAGGAACCAGCAAAACGTTGTTGAGAAATGAGTGAGAAAGAAACACTGAACAAATAATGGATACTAGCCTAGGTGACTGCATAAGAAATATAATCATTTCCTTCAGAAAGAAGAGGGTCAGATTGACTAGTATCAGGACATGAGTAGAAATGGAGGAGTTTAAATTCTTAGTCATGCAGATAGGAGAAGTTCAGAATACTGATCTCAGCAATAATCAGTCATCTGGGTTGATACATTGAAACTCATATATAGTTGATTATATAGATACATCTGCTCTATATGTGCACTGGAATTATGAACAGAATAGATTTCCTCCTCAAATCACTCAAGTTTGAGTTTTGATGGCATCACTAATTAAAACACTAGAGGCATGAGAAAGAGAAAGATTGAGCTCCCCATTCACCCCCTCTCTCCAGTCCCTCTCTCACTGTTTCAGAGTTGGATGTCAACAATACACTGATCAATATACTGATGACACTTTGTTCCAAATCCTCTGATGACCATTCCTGAGTGACTTCATATAGGTGAAATGTACTATAGCAGAAACACCACTCAACAAGCCTTTCCCCATCATTACTCTTTGTCCTATAGGAAAGGAACCACTGAAGTGCAGTGCCCCTGATACCCACCCCAGTGAACCAGAAGGATACTGTGGCTGATGATATAAAAATCTATGTAGACCTCACCCTGGAAGAACAGGCTTGTCCTCTCTTTGTTTCTCTTAAGCATCAGGATGGTGAAGGCTGATTCAGTCTGAAATGACAAGCTTGCAATAGCAAGATTGTTATGCAACACAATCAAAGCATCATGTGACATCTTTGCAAGTGTTCCTCTATGCAAGTCTATAGTAATCTCTTTAGCAGAGTTATCTCTCACACAGTCCAAATCTCACATATATACATTAGTAGACTTCATACATGAAACTTCATAAATAGACGATAGGGCTTCATATATAGACTGATTCATGAACATAGAGCTTCCTACATAGATGTCCATGTAAGAGTTAAAATCTTTTTCTTGTAAGACAATTGGCTTAAATACTGGCAGCTTCTAGTCCATATATGTGTATATGTATGTGTGTGTATGCTCACATGCACCTTCCTGACATTTTGCATTGACCCTCCACTCACACTTAGACCACAGGTCACCCCTGGGCTTGTATGCAGTGTACTAAAAACCAAAGTGAAAAAACTGGTGATGCTTAAGACCAGTGCATGTGGCAGAAAAACAATGATATTACTGAACAGGTTAGAGTAGCCTTTGAAACTAGTGCCTTTCTAATATTTTGTCATTTTCCTCCCATGATCTCTCAGTACTGCCCACTTTAACTGGGGCAGACAGAATTTGACATTCAGTGCACCAGGAGCTCTCCAGGTTGGGGAGGCCTGGTTTTGAATAATTTAATTGTGGAAAGTCCTCCATTGATCTCTCAACTTCTCCATGAATGTCTAATCTGAACACATGCAAAGAAACAGAAAGTTAAATTAAAATTAAAAAGTTAAGAAAGAATAGGGATAGGCTCCTGAAAATAGTGGCTCAATATGTTTCAACAATATGTTTGTATGAAATGAAACAAGCAGGTAAGGTAAGCTCTGCAGAAGTAAAGAAAAACATATAAGACCACTTGAAAGCTTCTTCCAAAAGGCATTCATGTATGATTTTTTTTTTCTTCCACCAGCTTCTATTTTTCTCATATTTTCCACCTGGGTAGCAACCTTTTAGATCAGTGATGTGAACCTTTTAGAGGCCAAGTGCGCAAACTTAAAGGTGTTCTGCCACTGGGTGTTATCTGGTGCTGGGGGTGGGACTTCTGGGAGGATGGGATTTCTGGAGGGCTGGAGTTCCACCTTCTGGGAGTGGGACTTCCACCTTCCGGTGGGACCCCCTCTTCCCCTGCCCGGGCCCTCAGCTGCCTCTCTTCCCCCACCCTCCTATCTCTCTGTGTGCCCTCCAAAATGATTTTGTATGCCATAGGTTCACCAACATGGTTTTAGATTATGTTTTTTAAACATGCTAGTGAAACAGATTTATCTGCTCTCCCTTTTTCTCTCTGTTTTTATGTTCACGCATGCTCAGTAAGATATTATGGCTGCAGCCTCTGTTTACCTCTCCTGTTGTGGGAGACCCAGACTGCTGTTGTAGGATCAGCTGAAAGATACTCCTGTTCTTTCCCTTCTAAAGCTTTATTGCATTGTTTACTGTAGGCACACTGCTGCAATGTGGCCTCAAAAGTCTGTTTCCCTTAGCACTCCTTCATCATCCTTCCAGTTCTGATACTACTGAAAAATTTCCAGCTAGACAGAGGTAAAGTAGAAGGTGGGGGCTGGAGAGCATTAAACATTTTGCAAAGCAGAGCTTCATTATCAGAGGCTTTGTTGACTGAGTTATTGACTGAGGCATACCTCAGTTAACAAAGCCTCTGATGGTGAAGCTCTCCTTTGCAGAATCTTCCATCTTCAGTTACTTGAAAAAGCTCCACTGCATGGTTTCCTGTAAGGATGGTGTGGAGAAGACTACCTTCACCAGTAAGCACTTCCATTGAGTAAGCCTTCAAATGAGTTTTATCTTGCTTTCTGTCAGACTTGGCTCAGGTTCACTACCAACGTTCTACTAGTTGCCATCTGTCTTGTTTCATCATTTTCCCCTTCCTAGAAAACCAGAAAACTCATTTGCCTCCATTCTACTTGGGGAATGCTCATGCTCAGAAGAAGTGTCTATACAGTCTGGGCTCTTTCTTTTTTTCCAAACAGGTCAACCAAAGCTTTGAAGAAAATGCCTGGTGATGTGACAGAAACAATAGCCAGCATGGTGGTTTGAGTATCCAGGAGACCAAATTTCAAATCCTTGCTCTGCCATGGAAACCCACTGGGCAGGTCACACTTTCTCAGACTCAGAGAAAGTCTGAACAAATTTTGAAAGAAAAACCCACAATAGGTTCACTTTAGGGTTTCCATAAGCTGGAAATGACTTGAAGGGACACAACACGAATGACAGAAATACTCTGAAGAGCCATCAGAAAAGCCATCCAGATCTTATTTTTGTGAAGTAAGATTCTGAATCATCAAGAGCTGTAAAATATACACTTCCACGTGGCAGCTTCCTTGAGCTGGCAACTTTTCTTGCTTACAATAGCACTTATGTTTCTTTACTTCATAATAACTTAATCCAGGTGTTTTGTTTGCTTTATCACCAACAAGCATTTTTTGTCAAAAAAGAGAAGAGGATGAGAGGCCAGATGTTTTGATCCAGGCTTCTTCTGGCTTTAACATGCTTGGCATCTGAAGTCAAATCAGCCTCAAATGTATTGTGATGGTAGTTTCCCCAAAGAAAATGCCGGCAACCCTGTCATCACAGTTTAGTAGAGAAGGTTATTTAAAACATAACAACATCCTTAGATTTAAACATTGTTGAAAGATGGTTTTGAAAATCTGTAAATGATTTTGACAACCGATCTCTCCACAATGAGGGTAAAAGCACCACCAGCATCACCATCATTGCCAAATTCAGTCACTAGGGAAAGTTTTCTTCTTTTTTAATTGAACACATGCATATTAGCCTATGATTAATGCAGGTGATTCAAGATTTGGAAGTGCTGTGCAATAATCACAAGGGTTTTTTTTTTTTTTTAGAAAGGCATATTGGGTGACTTCCAATCTTGCATATGTGTACTTCTGCTCATACAACAGAATTTCACTTTCAGCTTCTCTCTCTGTAGCACCTAAAATCTACTCCAGGAGGTCCCCCTTCCAATGGGGATCTGTCAGATTATGTAAGGGATAGCATATAACAAACTAACTAAATTTGGGGTGATGGATACCTGTTTTTATTTTGCACTGCCTGCTTCTTTTTAATGATTATATTTGCAGTGTGTTGCATAGTTTTAAATATTTTGTTCATGTTTACTGAGTGACTGTTTTATTTTATAACCCACTTTCATCCCAGTGTGACATGGAAAAGAATACAGTTGAAAACAAATCCATGAGGAAGGAGGGCTACAGTTCAAAGGGATCCCAAGGACCACATATTCCAAACTCCTGCTAGTACAAGAATCAAACACATCTCTGAGTGGTGGTCATCCAGCCTCTGTTTTAAAATATCCAATGAAGAAAGTTTACAGTTTCCAAGATAGTCTAACACTATTGTAACATAGCTTTTACCAGCAGGACATTTTTAAAATGTGTAGTCAGAATCTCCTTTCTTGTAATTTGAATTCATTAATTCAAGTCTTATCACCTGGAACAGTAGAAAAGAAGCTCGCTCCATCTTTCACCTGATGTCTCTATAGATCTTTAAAGTTAGCTATTAAATCTCATCCTTTTTTTCTCCATGCCCAGTTTTCTTATCTGTTCCTCAGTTAAGGGTGGAACTATTGCTTCCCTTGATCTGGACACTGTACTTCTATTGATGCAACCTAGATTTGCATTGGTCTTTTTTGCAGCAGCATCACATTACTGACTCATGTTTAACTTGTCGTATATTCAGACCCCTAGATTCCTTTCCTGTCAAGTACTGGCAGGACGGATGTTACCCATTCTATATCCGTGCATCTAATGTTTTCCTCACTAAATGTAGTGGCTTATATTTATCCCTGTTGACCTTCATTTTATTAGTATTGTCCCTGTACACCAAGGTCCTCTTGAACCCAAGTTTGCTTTTTGATGTATTAGCTATCCTCTCAGTTTAGTGTCATCAGGAAATTTGATGGGCATGCCCTGAATTGTTTTATTTGTGTCATTTATAAAGATGTGGAACTACTGTATGCCCACTGAAGAATAATTCTATAAAAAAATTAAATCAACTGTTGCAATTTCATTACCTCTGTATACAATTTGCCCTTCTTATTCACTGATTTTTTTATTTACAGATTTGAGCAATCATGGCTTGAAAATATTCCAAAAAAAAGTATAAATTCCAAATAGCAAACTTTGATTTTCCATTTTATATAAGGGACACCATTTTGCTATGCCATTGTTTTGGAACCAAACCCAGCAGATAACAAGGACCCACTGTATTTCCTCTTGGTTAAACACACTGGTCTTTTTTAGAAAATGCAAGACATAAATGTTTTAATTAAATATGTATCTTTGTCTCATTTTAATTATGCAATCAGAAAGATTTCAGGCAGTTTGTGATGTAGGCAAGGGATTTTTCAGCCACTTACAAAGGATCTAAATAGTCAATGCATACTTGTGCTTTCTAAACCCCCAATATAAATACTCAAATGGGAGTATACCATCCCCTCACCTCATAACCATCTGACAGATTTATATACATGGCAGCTTTTCACAAATATGAATCTTCTTGAAAATATGGCACAGCATCTTCTAAACTAAAAATAAGGAGTGGGGAAAGCAGCATCCTTCACATTGGTACTAAGCTTTGATGCTGGCAGTGGGTATGTAAATTCACTTCCAAACCCGTCATAGTTGCCAATTTATCCAGGCAGCTGTAAGATCCTATAGCACATATGTGCTAAAGTGGAAACAAATAACTTGAAAGACCCAATATACAGAATACAGGCATTATTATGAGAACTATGAGAAATTGCATTAAATGTAAAAAGGAGGGGAAAACCTTCATAATTGGTAAATTTTTCACAAACAAGTAAGAAAAATAGATGTTATTTTATATCTCCTGCAAAACACATGTATACATATACCAGGATTTATATATGTTCCTGTATAAATCTGCAGAGAGAGTTCCTAAAATGCTGATTGATTCATTGATTCAGCTGTTGTTGAAGGGACTACAGATATTGGCTGCAACAAGAGAGCAACAGATATCCATTGAGAAAAATAGATACACAGAAATTGGGTGTAGATACATTGGAATCATTGAATTTATCAAAGAAAAACACTCCTGTACTACTTTCATCTTGCTTCTCTGCTTTAATTTTGTTCTTATTTTTCTCGGCAGTATTGTGTGTCTGATATACTAAAGGTATATAAGAAAGGAGCTAAACTGTTACAAAGCAAGACTTACTTTGACCCTATATAGAAGGTAAATCCTCTTGACCTCAATGAGAAATTAAAGTGAATATAATCAAGCCGAAAATTCTGTACATAGTATTTTCTTTACTGTAGCCACTCTGGATCCCATTTTGGGAGAAAGGTGGGCTATGAATTAAATAAATAAATAAAATAAAAACTGCAACAGAAGACACATATAGAACATTTATATTTTGGAAACTAGATGCTTTATAATAGGAATATTTATAATGGCTATATTTTTATACTTTAAGATAAATATACATAGGCAGTAATTTCCCCTTGCCTACTCACCCTTCCAAAAACACCCTTTGGATGTTTAATTTCTGAGATAAAATACTCTGCATGGATTTTATTTGCATTGAGCAGATTTATAATTATTTCTGTTCCAACATTCCATGAAACTTTTCCAATAAAATATAGGATGTTCATTCTAATGCTGTTGTTGCTCATTATTTAAGTAAACAGAGTTAGATGATGTCTAATATTATTAAGCCACAGAGATTAATAGTCTCCAAAGCAAGGCTATGGTCAGGGTTATTGTAAGAAAATCCATAGTATCTTATTCATTAAGATTCATGAATAGTTTGCTTTGGAATGCCATGGTATTATTGTAACCATTTCTCCCTTTTTGCCTTCCAGTGTTTAACACTGTCTGCTAACAAAAGATTTTAAAAGAGTATATTTTAATTTAGAAAACATAGTCTTTAGTTGGAAGGCATCTGGTGTATTCTGAGGAACCAAAGAGAAAGTGCTTGGATATGGAACGTAAAAGATATTAACACCTTCCCCTTGAATTTAGGGAGAGACTGCATATGCTCAGTACAAAATGTGTTAATCTGATTACAGTGGCCCATTTGAGTAACTCAAGTTCTTGCTCAGATAAGAAATGGTTAAATAGGTGGCTCAAAGTAGTTGTTCCACTGCATGGATGTAAAGTTCTGACAGTCTGTTACAACAAAGGACAAATAGATTAGTTTTGCTCAGTTCATAGATACATAAATATATAGAGAGACCTGAAATGAAACACTATTAAAAATTTAGCAAGATGTATCTTTGGGAATCATTGCATCACTGATCAGAAGCATTTGATAATTTTTAAAACCAGTGTTGTCTGCTTTGGTGCTAGCCTGTACCCTTCCACTCAAGAAATATTTCTAAATAAGCATATTTGTTCAACTTGTGTATTTCTGAGTAAACAGGTATATTAGAGAAACTCTGGACATGCCCATTTCGATTTATAATGCCCACTCATCCCTGCCTTTCTGCAAGAGATTCTCATTCTGTATCCTTCAAATGCAACTGCCATTATTTTCAGCCATAACAAAAACTTTGTATATGTCTTGGGAACTGCTGCTGCTTGAGAGGCACTAGCTCAAAATCTGGTGATGGCTAGTTTTACTCTCAGCATAAGAGCTATCCAAGGTGTTGAAACTTTTGGAGGACCTTGGGAGTATCCTTTAAAGTTGAGATTAAAACCCACAGTGGATTCACCATTTCACTGACAACAGAGCCACTAATGGTCACTGTCAAAAACCCCTTTGAGCTTATCAAACTAGTTGTTTGGTTTTTTGGGCTTCACCTTTCAATCTCCAATGTTGTTGCCACACAGACAAAATGATCACGCAAGACGAAGTCTTGCAGTGGGAAATAAGGAGTAATAGAGGGCACAGGATGCAATGTTACACATTTACTGAAACATAGAATATGTTTACATAATACATTATATGTTTACATAAAACAAGAGTAGATCCAACTAAAGAACGTGTCCTTTGGCAAGTAAAGAAACATAGGATCATGGTGTTGGAAGGCTAGCTGGGCAATCTTGTGCACACTTACCAGTGAGTGGAACTTTTAAGTAAACAGGCAGATGATTTGCATTGAATTTTGTTCAATAAGTAAATAGTCCAAGGATGTGATTTTAAAAATTGCCTTTTACATCTGTATGGAACCTTGGAGAAAATGTTGGTATAATTATTTCTTGTTCCCTCCACCCTTTAAAAAAGTTTGATGTTATTCTTCACAAAAAAGGCTTTGTATTCCATTACAACTTATCAAGTGAAATAATGGGCCTTTGCAGACTGCTAGAAATAGTGCCAATTGAGTCCACTTTAACTGCCCTGGCTCAGTCCTGGGGAATCATGGGAATTGTATTTTTTTCTGAGACATTGAGCCTTCTCTGTCAGAGAGCTCTGGTGCCACAATAAACTACAGTTCCCATGTTTCCCTAGCACTGAGTCAGGGCAGTTAAAGTGAACTCAGTTTTCACTATTTCTGGCAGTCTGCAAAGGCCCAACAGTTGGTGCTTTATTGATTTCAGGGAGGGGACTTTGCCCCCTGACATTCTAGCTAGGGAGTCAACATCATTGCCATCATGTTTGCCAATAACTTAAATCAATATGGCAAAAAATTAAAATAAAAGAGAAAACATGAAAAATCAACATATGAGGCTCATTAATGATGTTTGTATGAGGCTGGTCTTGGCTTGTGATTTTTTCCCTAGAATGTTACTAACTCTCCAAGTTTAGATTTATGATCCAAGTTTATATGAAGGTAAAAATATCCTTCATGGATTTTCCCCCCCAGGAAATCTGTATGCAATCAAAGGTGTTCTACATTTTCTGAAGCTGAATGGACACTCTAGTGTCCAATATATCACATCAACAGGAGTGACTCTAGCTGTCAAATCTCTCACCATTTCATGTTATAGTTTAAAACAGTATCATTTAAAATTGTTAACTGAAATATTTAAGCCTTTATAAATTTTAATAAAAATGCATTCAAATGATTTTTTTTAAAAAAACACGCACATCATTGTATAGTTTTGTTTAGAATATATATATTGTCCTTCTACTTAAAGTCATCATACTTTTCAAAATCATCTAGCCAGTGAATTTCCAGACAGTTTCCATGACAAACTAATGGCAATATTATGTAAAATATTTAATTTTTAACTGCTACTATTTTATTATTATTATTCTGTTCTTATTATTCTGTTTATTTATATCCCACCTTCCTCTTAGTATACTGACTCAAGGCAGCTAACAAATCATTATTGCAGTTGTTTGTTTTTAAATGTTGTTGTTTCACATTGCAAGACTAGTTTTTTTTACCCAGACCTATTTTGATTTAAGTTTTAATTTAAAAAACAGGGTATAAATAATAAGCTAAGCTAAATAACAGCAAGCTGTGATTAATGTGCTCGTTCACTAAACACAATTAACTTAAAACATATTTGACATGATATATAAGTGGTGTTCATATAGGAATTATCATCCTATGAGAACTTTGATTGATGTGGTTGCTGGTGTGTAACGAAAATAATTGAATATAGTAGTTAAAATCTAAATGATGTCATATTGAATGCATGTTGTGAAAGAGAAAGTTTATTAAGTGGGCACTTTTAAGCTTGGCTGAATTGTAAGAAGAAGAAAGGAAGAAAATGGGAAGCCATTTATTAAAATGGACTTCTAGCCAAGGGATGGGTGATCTGTGTTGTCCCTGGGGGACTGCCAGACCTGTCACAGTTGTCACAAGTATGGTAAAGAATGGTTTATTAATGTAACTCTTTTGAAGAGTGATAAAATTGTGGTGTTCTGCTATGTTAAAGTTGCTAGGTATAAATTTCTACCTCAAATGTTTTTTGTAGTAAGCTGTGATATCAGCAAAGGTAAGAAATCTGTTGGACACTTTGTAAAAACTATCTGGGAATCAATATTTCACTATTTCATCCTCACATGTGAGGACAAATAATTTCTTGAAATGATCCCTGCTATAGGAGAAACAATGTCTGTATAGTTGTCATCCAGTCTGCATATAACTCATAGTTTTTTAGGAAATTATTCTGTGCAGAAATATGTATCCCCCCCCATTCTTTTTAGTGCAAGACATGTCTTTCCAAATAGGCACTGGATTTTGTGTGTGTGCAAAATTGCATTAAAAATGTGGGTATCTGGAATGTGTTTCCTGAATGAAAAATGTGCTTTTTCTGCTCCCCATTTTTCACACACAC
>CM034701.1:270970633-270988570 GCA_020142125.1 Phrynosoma platyrhinos | reverse complement strand
GTTCTTCTGAGAAGGGGGTGGGTGAGGGGTCTGCTCCAGGTGCCAGTTGACAGAACTTGGCCTCCTGAAAATAAGAGAGTGTCTGCAATGTTATTTTTGAGGGCAGGCACAAAATGGGCCTTGAAGGTTATGTTGTTGCGGAGACACAGCAGAACAAACTGCATCAGAATAGAGGTTTTGCAATGGGGGAGGGCTGGGATCACTCTGGAGGCAGGATACTCTGGGCTGCCCTGCACTGATGCACACAGGGCCTTTAACTACTTGCTGTGTCACCAAAATATTTAGAGAAGCACCCTGATTCATAGTACCCTTTCTGTGGGAAAGAAGTCTTCTGTTACCATAATCCCTGCTAGACTGGCAACCCCTGACAGAATTCTTGCCATTGGATATCAATCAAGTGTGTTGGGTGCAGTGTGCAGGCCACATATGGGCCCTGAATCCCACTTTTGTGGCCTCTGAAGTTGCCTGTAACTTCCCCAAAGCCTCCTGAACCCCTCCAATTTTTTGATCAGTCATATTGTTAGTTAATGCGATAATCTCCTAGAGGTTTGAGCATATAGCAGCATACACCCAACATACTTTCGTTCTGAGGAGTTTTTGCACTGAGTTCCATGTTTCATTTTTAAGCTAATACACCCAGATGAGATGTAGAAGCTTGTAATAACACTCTTCTGCAGCCTTTTAAAAAGATTATTAATTCTACTAGTACAATGATTAGGAATTCTACTAGTACAATGATTAGGAATAACCATCTCAGGCATTCACTGGATTATTATTATTTTATGACCACCCAAAACAGAACTTTGGGAGAAAAATTACTTCTAATTTATTTCTTCTGTTTGAAGTAGACCTTTAAATATTGGTTCATGGAATTCAGGGGAACAAAAAAGAGATCTTTAAAGTGTTCAACAGCTAATTCTACAATGTGGTGGGCCAGTTCATTCTTTTCTATTAGAAATAATTTCAGACAGCTCTGGAAAATTATCAGTATCATATGGAGCACAGATGAGAATACCATTTTCTCGCTATTTTTTGTATGACTAGCTTGGTTTTTCAGATAAAACTATGAAGACAGAGAAACTCCCTTTGCTTTGATTATCCCTTCTACAAAGCTCAGAACTATATCTCAAACCTCGACACATTGACTTGGAAGTAAACGTACAGAATTCCAAGAAACACAGATGGGCTTTCCTGTCTAAGTTTATTTGCCTTGGTTGAATGCCTACTTTTGTACTATATCCAGCAGAATTAAATGTCAAAATCTTTCCCAAAATGTACCACTTGTCACTAGATTGAGACTGGGGATCACAAGACTATATATTTCCCTATTAAGAAAACAATAATGCACATCTAAAAGTAGTCTGCCAAAAAGAAACATCTGGCCTAGTCTTTCCCTGATACACTATTTTTTCTATACACAGGGAGGGTTTACTTTTTAATGGTAGAGGTCCCAGACCTGATACCCACAACTTCAGTCCACAACCTGGACCCTATACGGCTTGGATCCAGGCTATTTGAAGGACTGTTTCTCCCTGTACAAGCCCCCCAGAGTATTGAGATCATTGGGAGAGGCCCTTCTTTCTGTCCCACCACCCTCTCAGATGTGTTTGGTGGGAACAAAAGAGAGGGCCTTCTCCATGGGTGCTTCTAAGCTTTGGAACTCTCTCCCTAGGGAGGCCAGGATGGCTCCATCCCTGCTTTCCTCCAGCAGCAGATAAAGACATTCTTGTGCTGGCAGGCCTTTGCAAACTGATAAGACTGGATTTTTAACATTGTACGATATAAATTTTAATGGTTTGCATTTTAACATGCTATATTTTAATTTATAACTGTTTTAACTCTTAAAATTGTTTAATTGGTTTTTAAATTTTATATTTATATATTATAATATTGTTGTATTGTTTTTAAATTGTATTGTTTTATACTTGCTTGCTGCCTTGAGTCTCTATATTGGGAGAAAGGTGGAATATAATAATGATGATGATGATGATGATGATGATGATAACAATAACAATAATAATAGAGATAGATGATGCACCAGCGGATTCTGATATCCATGGAATTCTGAAATTAAAAAAAGTCATCTAGGAGGGGGAAACCCACGGGTAAGTTGGAAAATCCTGATAGATCTAAAAATCAATGGTGTCTGTGCCCTTCCCAATTTGGAAACCTATTATCAAGCCAATGTACTTTCATATGCCATAGATGGGATTAGACTAGAAAATGAAAAAATACTTAATCACAAGGGGTTTAACCTTCAATTTGGATGGCATGCCTATCTATGATATAAGAAAACAAAGGTTCATAAAGAATTTACACACTACTTCATAAGTAAAGTCATCATAAGAACCTGGGATGAGATTAGAAATTTATTTTACAGAGAAATTCCAGATTGGGTTTATCCCCAGGAAGCCTTCTTTTGAAGAATCAAAATGGAGAATGACTAGTTAAGATATAATGATTTAATAAGAAAAAACTAAAAATTCTTGGGAAATAAAACCAATACAAGAAATTAAAAACTTAAATCTAGAACATCACTGGTTTCTACTGAACCAACTACAACAAAAATTTTAAAAGGATTTGAAAGAAGGATTCACCCAAACACAAAATGAATTGGATAAAATTTTAGAAAAAGGTGAAGAAAAAATAATTTCCAAACAATATAAACTCTTATTGGAAAGAAAATTAGAGACAGAAGCAATTAAAAAAAAAAACATTACGGTCATATGGGCAAAAGACATTGGCAGACCACTAGAATTAAACAACTGGCATTTAACAAGAGTTTTAAGACCTTTCAATTTACAAAATGCCAAAGATTTCAAGCAAATTATCTTAAAATGGCTTATTGCTGGCATCTGGCCCCAGAAAGAATTGCAAAAATATACAAAAAGAAGCAATACAATTGCTGGAAATGTGGAATCACTGAAGGTTCCTGAATTCACATGTGGTGGTACTGCCCAAAATCAAGGGGTTTCTTGAAAGATATTCATATCATTATCTGTAAAATATTAAAGATAAAGTAGAAAATGAATCCAGAACTTTATTTCCTAAATATGACAGATAAGACAAACAACATACAGGCAAGGGGGGAAAAAGGAAGATAATCTTATATTTGATTTCAATCATGAGAAATTAACTTTGCTAAAAATGGAAAAATAAAGAGACCCCGGAAATCAATGAATGGCTAAAAGATGCTCTAGACTAGAAGCTGCAGAAATGGACAAATTAACATGTTCACTCAATAAGAAATCCATTGGAAAAAACAGCAAAAGATTGCGAAGAACTAAGAAATTTTTATCAAAACAAGTAGAAATACACAAAAATGAGGAATGGTCAAACTAAGTACAAAACATATGAAGATCTCACTGTAATATAAGATAGCAGAAATCCCTGAGGATTACATTCACCATAACACAGAGAAGAGAAGTTGTCAAGCATCAGAATTTATGTTTTACTATACAGAGAAACTTAAGGAAGAAAAAAAATACTTAAAGAAGTAATGTAACCAAATCAACTACCAGTGTTTATGTTTAAGTTTATCTTAAAATGACATATAAGTAGCTTAGGTGAAGAAAGCAAAAACTTATGAAAATTATGTAATCTATTTATCGCAGCTAAAAATATGTTACAAGGAAACTTTGGGAAATTAAATTAAGAATAAAAATAAATATTTTTTAATGTGCAGAAAATAATATTTCCACACAGAAACATATTTTCTGTGCAGACAAAGTTGTTTCCTGTGTGGAAAACACCATTGTGTGTGCAAAACAACCATACACAAATTCTGTGCAGAATAATCTCTAACTCCAAAATTTCTTATCAGCCCAAGACTCTTCTTGTCAGGGTTTCTTGATATTTGAAAAAAAAAAAAAACACATTTTCTTCTATAATTTTTCAAATATTTTTGAATCTCCTTGTCATCGCTAGTGATTAGTTTCAAGATTTGGGCCTGCTCTGAAACTAGTTCAAACTGAATGCTTGATTGTCATGGCAATGTTGTCATTTTCTGATAAGTGTGTTTCTGATCTGTCTAACATGATTAATAGGTTGTCATCTACTTCCACATTTTAAATCAAGATGATTTCAGATAAAATTTGCTTCAAGAGCCTTTCAGAGCTAACTCTTTTGGCCTAGAACAAGAATGAGACCAAATCCTGTGTTAAACCCCACTCCCTTTCACTAACTCTTGATTTATCACCCTTAAATTTTTTTAGGTAAAGGTAAAATAGATGTCTGGCTTACACACCAATGGACCTCCTCACAGACCACCATTTCTTCCTTTGCTTCCCTCTTTGAATCTACAAATGTCAAGGCAGCTTACAAAAATTAAAAGCAATGAAGCAATTTAAATACATGTAAGTAAAACATACAAAAAATAATTGCCATAACACATATAGCAATTCATCTATAGAATTAAAATAATTCTAAAACATATCCATGAAAAAGACAACCAATAAAAATAAAAATGACGCTAGGTGCCTCTTTTTTTGGAGAACCAAAGAGCCAGAGTCCCTAATTCCTAACAATATTGTTGTTGTATTACCTCTTTGGGTGAAGGAAAGAAGACCCCATGTGATCACATTGGAAATTAGCCAAACAAGGCCTTAGAACAAAGTTAGGATACTATAGTTTTGCACTATAGTTCCCAGACTCTCCTAGCATGACTAGGGTGTTCTGGGAGTTCAGTCCAAGAAAGTAGCTTTTCCAACTCTGCCTAAAGTTGAGTGGAAACCTGTGTGGGAGACAGCAATGGTAAAAATGTTGAAGTACCATCCCTTGGGGGGAAATTTTGCATCTTTTTGCTCCTTTGATTTGCTTTACCACTCTGCTGATGTTTTAGTTATCTGCTCACTCAATATCTTTCATTTCATTCATAGAAAGGAGAGGGAGCAGCTAATGGATTTTTACATTAGTACAGTAGGCTTAATGAGCTGTGTAAGTAAAGATGCAGATGCAAGGCTGGCATTAAGGGTTCTGCTTGGATATTGTATTAGAAGGATAAACAATATCTTTTCTGAACCTTTTGGATTAACATTTTAAAAAAGATACTAGCCTATTATATATTTTCCTTGGGGCTGGAATACAATTGAATGTATTGATCCATCAGTATGAGAAATGGATGAATTCATTAACTGCAATTTTTTTTTAAAAAAAATCAAAACAAAACAGAACTCTGAAAGGATATTCAAAAGCTCATCTAAGCCATCATTATCCACTCTCCTTAATTCTTGTGAAGTGCCTACTGCTGCAGTTGGCACATTGGGTGTTCTATCTGTGGATAATAGAAACATAGTCCAACACATCTGTAGGACATTGGATTGAGGAAGACGTTTGGATATGATACAAAGGAAATGTGTAGTCTCTAACAAAATCCAGAATTCTGCTGGTGAAATATGCAAGTGTGAGTTGTGCTGTCATGCCATGCTGCTATTTCAAGCATATATAGATAGCCCCTAAAAATAAAATCTTTTATATCTTCTTTTTTCCTCCTTCCCCCTCCCCTATTTTCATTTAGTTTGGTGTTGTATCACCTCTTTGGAGGACAGTATATAATAGCCACTTTTTACTTCCTCGCATATTTTCTATTACCTCCCATTTTCAGTTACAGCATACTTAGGCAGGAATCCTGTTGATGAGTCCCAATTAGAATTAATCTCACTGAAACAATTATTGAATGGTGAGTCAAGATGTAAGTAATCTAATTGATTCAATGGCTCTGCTCTCCTTCAAAATAACAATAAGATTTAAACCCAAATGTTCTAACTTTGATTAATTGTTCATTCCCTAATGTTGGTCTTTGCCACCCCACTGCCTTTTTTCTGGAATCACTCTGTTCTTTTCTGGATCTTTAAAAATTGTGGTAACATTTATAAACTGCTTTGTAAAATTTGTTCATTATGATTTTTAATGTTTGGATGTAAGCTGCTTTGAGAGTGCAGTTGAGGCGTAATGCTTTGAGTGCTAGACTGGAGAGCAGAGTTCAATTCCCAGCTTGGCCATGAAGCCCACTGGTCAAGTCATACTCTCTCAGCCTCAGAGGAAGGCAATGGCAAAACTCCTCTGAACAAATCTTGTAAAAAAAAAACAAAGCCCATGATAGGGTCTAGTATTGTGACAAATTAGACTTTTTCTTCTCGTCAATTGAGAACTAGATAAGATTTTTTTTAAAAAAAAAAATTAAATCCCACTTTCAGAGTTTTATTTTAGGGGGAAGCAGACAGCACAAAGCACCGTCTTCAGGGCAAGGAAGGGGAGGGGCAGCCACACGTTGGGTGCCCCAACCCATTCCTGAAGGCATCGTCGGAGCACCGGACCCTCCGAGGATGCCTGTCCACCGCAGCGCTCTGAGGATGCCTGTCTGCCAGCGCTCCGAGGATGCCGGTGCTCCGAGGCCGGCACTCCAAGGATGCTGGTGCTCTGAGGCCGGCGCTCCGAGGATGCCGGCACTCCGAGGATGCCTGTCCGCCGCAGCGTCCGCACACACTGTGGTGGAAGAGGTGCCGAAGGTGCGCCGGCAGCCTTTTGTGGTGCACCTTTGGCATCTTCCTTCCTGGGGCTGGGATGCGCTCCTTCCTGGGGCTGGGATGCTGTGCCGTGGGGCCGAGGTGTGCGGAAAGCTCAGCCCTGATCTGCAGCTTCCCGGGGCGGCCCATGGCCGCCCGTCTGCTTGCCCAGTTTGTCTCTTCCTGTCAGGGGCAAGAGCAGTATTTTTCACTGATTTCTCAAATGACAATAAAAGACAAGGTGAACATTTACACTAATTACATGTGTTGGTGCTAATTTAATTTGCATTTCAAACTCAATTAGCTATGATGTCAAAAGGAAGTTTGGCAAAGGTTTAAAGAACATTCCTCAGCTTGAAAAAAACTTCAAGGCATGCGTGCACATACACACACACAAATCTCAACAAATACATGTTGGTTGCAGGCCCAACAAGAAATGGTAGAGTTGTAGGAAACTTCAAGGACCATCTAGTCCAACACCCTTCTGCTATGAAGGAATACATAGCAATACATAGGATCCTAGAGGACATGTAGTCTGGCCCCCTGTTCAACATCAGGATGGTAGTGGAGAATGAGATCCTCAGACAAACCTATCACAGGGTTTTCTTGCCATGGACTGCCCTTGAGGCTGAGAAAGTGATTCTGCCATGGAGAAATCCTAACATTGGAAAGGATCCCAGGGGTCATCTAGTCCAATCCCCTTCTACCATGAAGGAATATCTAGGATTCTAGAGTTGGACTTGGAGGCTGAGAGATTAGAACACCATAGAAACTCACTGGGTGACCTTGGCCAAGACACATGCTCTCAGCCTCTAAGTCCAAATCTAGAATCCTAGGTATTCCTTCATGGTAGAAGGGGTTGGGCAAGAATTCCTGCTTGGCAGAAGATCATTGCCATTTGAAGCTGAGACAGTGTGACCTACCCAAGGTTGTCAGGATGGATGGCATCCAGAAGGAAAATGTCCTAGATGCTACAACATAGAACGAGGGTGAAAGGTAGCCTGAGATCAACAAGAAGCTATGATGAGTAAGGATATTGAAGTGTGCTGAGTCAGGAAGATGATGACACACAGGCAGGACATGAGGTCATCACACTTCAATACTGCATAGTCATGGCACATGTGAGACAGGAAACTGTAACACACCAGTTGGGGGTTGGACTAAAACCTCTGCTAGAGATTGTGTATATAAGAAAGGAATACGAATGCTCCACGACTGTAGCTCTTGCACAGATATCTCACAACAGGACTATAATCCATATGATACCACGTCTTGCATCTGTAGTGTCCAAAACATTATGCCTGTTGCAAGACTCCCCTTTCCTGCTGCACACTGGTCTGTGGAGAAAGATCTCTTCTGTGGAATATCCTTTCTTTGGCCAGGGACAGATGCTATGACCCACAGTTTTTCTATAGCCATCTTGTTGTTCCTGGCACTGCTGCTGCTACTGTCATTTTTTAATTTAATTTATACCCTGCTTTTATCCTGCCACAGGAACAAAATCTTACAATAATTTAAAATAAAATTCAGCTAATTTTTTTACAGAAGTAAAAAAAAAAAACTGCAGAAACAACAATTGGCAAGCACTTCTTTTAAAGGCATATGGTTTAAAACACATTTAAAACATACTGTAATTGAAAGGTTGGGAAATTAAAAAACAACACAGCACACCACTTTCAAACCCCCTTATGTCACATGATTTAAGAACCAAACCCTTGCCTGAATAAAAAGATCTTTGTTCACTGGTGGAAAGAGAGCAGACAGGGAGCCAACTGGACCTTCTGTGGAAGAGAGTTCCACAACCTTGAGCAGCCACTCAGAAGGCTGTTTCCTGTGTCCAAATGTGACTGTCATGGTGGTGGAACCAAGACCCTTATTGCACAAGGGAGGAAAGCCTAAACAAAGCAGAAGAATAGCAGAAAAGTTGCAACACTTCAATTCTCTTCTTGAGGGGGATGATAATAAAAGTGTGCCTTTTGTCAAATTGATCTTTCCCGCATGACAAAAGATGCATTCTTATGACCATCTCCCTGGGAAGATTACAAAAGGCATACAATGTTCTGCAGAGAGGCACAGAGAACCATTAGTCTCATGCTCCATTTTGGCTTTTTTTTAAAAAATGTAATAAAGAATCAAGAGAAAGTCCTTCCCCACAAGTCAGTTATTTTTAATTGAAAACCCATGTTACCTGTTTCTTATTCTCTACTGTGACTTGTAATAAATAATTAGGAGTATGACCTGTAATAGGTCTAAAAGATAAAGTGCAAAGACAAACTGTCAGCTGTGGCTTAGCAGGCTAAAACCCTCATATGTTTAGTGCAGCTTCAATGGCCTCGACCCCAAATTTTGGGCATTTTGCCAAGGGAGAATGAAATAAAGCCCAGAGATAAATCACTGGAAATTTGTACTATTTAACTTTGTTAGAGAATAGTCTGTTAAAAGCTAAGACCACCAACTAGGTTTTTGCTGTTCCTTGCATCTCTTTTAACCAAGCCAATGTAGCTTTCAAAAGCAAAGTTATTACTGATATTATGGAGTAGATTATTCAGCAAGAATGGGAGCAGTGGCATTCATTACCCAACAATCTGCACTTGATTTTCAGTACTACCTTATCTAGTTTCCCTGACAAATGTTTTGCCAAAATCTATTGGAAACATATTGGCCTAATTTCACAAGCTGCAAACTTGGTAGGAGTATTAGAACAAACATTTCCAGAAAAAGGGGGAGCTAAGATAAAGTGTTATGAAACTCTGATAGTGAGGAGGGCAATTATATGTTTGAATATGGTACATGTAGAGTCAGCATATTTTGTTGGGGAAAAAATGAAGAAAGAAATGGGGCTAGACTTTTGAATTAGGTACTGAGATATTTTGCAGGGAAATGCCAAAATTTAATTCCTTTCTCACCAATGCATGGCAGCTGGTAGCCAACATTTTAATGGACAGATCAATAAAGCTGTCATTCTATATGGGACCAGGATTGGAAACCAAAAAGCTAGAAAGCAGCTACACTTCCACGCAATTGTGAAAGCTGGTAGCTTCTATGACAGCATGGCAATAAACTTGTTTGAAATTTTAGTTTTTGTTTGAAAGTCGGTATTCAAGATATTGAACTCTATCTCCTTCATAAAGTTCAGAACCTTGGATAGCTCTTAAGTCTTCAGACTAAAGTACAAATAGAACAAATAAGAGGTGTATTTTTTGAAAAGTATTGCCGGTTACTTCTTTTATATCTCTTCAGTGCTAGTGCTGTAGGAAAACTAGATGATAATCCAGACACTGCTATTTAGGCCATTCCCAACAGAAATATATAGAGTTTAAAAAGTTCTTATTAAAAGAATTAGTTACAATTATAGCTCAAAGCTCCCCTTGTACTTTTTAGTTACCGTCTCTAAAACTAATGATTTATGTTCTTATTGCCAAAAGTAATTAAGGAAGTTACTTTTCAAAAAAGTGGTAGATTGCTTGCACTTGTGTGATTCATTTTAATAATGTTTTAATTTATGATTGTTTAATATTTTTTAAGGGGTGGGTGGGTTTGGAATTTGGGATTGTGATTTTATTGTATTGTATTATATTGTAAGCTTATGCTTAATGTTAATGCTGTAAGCCACCCTGATTGCTCTGCAGAGGGGCAGGATATAAATTATTATTATTATTATTATTATTATTATTATTATTATTATTATTATTATTCCAGTCTTATCACCTTCTGACTTTTGGAACAAAATGCAATCTTCTCCCATCCACCTCATCATTCCCTCAATATACTCAAGAGACCATGAGGCAACATGAAGCAGGAACATGAGGCCACCACTTCAAGCATGTAATATTTCTTTGCCATCATTCATTGCAAGCACACTCCAGTTATTATAAAAGTAACTAATGCTATGTAGTTACACCACAAAAATAGTGACATTCACCCTCATTAAGGAACATTCATAATACAATGTAGTTGTATCTACTCCTGGTTTGTGGTCTGAGAAGGGATAATGTGTCTCCCTGCTCAACCCACAGCCAATCCCTGCTTATAAATTTGTTATGAAAAAGGGAATTCATTACAAGAAACTACAGATCTATAATTCATTAGTTCTAAGCTCTGCTTATCCAACCATTTGTGCAGTTTCTATTAAGATAGTTATCTTTGTTCATGCTTTCTGCATTTCACTTCCCATTGACTTCAGTGGTTACTATCTCCATTCCAAGCACATGTACAGTGGGCCCTTGGTATCTGCTAGGGTTTGGTTCCAGGACCCACTGTGGATACCAAAATCTATGGATGCTCTAGTCCCATTAAATACAATGGTATAGTAAAGTGGTGTCCCTTATGTAAAGTGACAAAACCAAGGTTTACCTTTTGGAATTTATATATATATTTATATATTTTCAAGCTGTGGGTGATTGAATCCATGGATAAAGACTCAGTGGATACAGAGGCCAACTGTATATAGATTTGGGATCTTGACAGTTAATGCCATGCATTTAGTGGAGCAGATTGTGTTAACACTTCATTTGATGTTGCAGACATATACTTTATGCCATAAATAAATATGTTTGCCTATAAGATGCTACAGAACTCTGTTATTTTACAACTTAGTAATGAACACAGAGCACATAAATCAAGTACTGATAGGCTCCCTTGTGTTGTCTTACTGTAACAATCTGGCAGCATTGCTGAAATTTCACTCTTATCATTAAATATTACAAGCCGTAGTGATGTGCCCGTAATTATATCAAGGTAACTTTTGATGCAGTTCTGCTTTCCTCAGTTTTACCATCCGACATATGGCAGGCATACTTGGGCCATATTTCCAAGTGTCTGTGAAAAATGTGCCAACCCAAAGTTTGTATGCCAAGGTATTGTGTGTAAACATTGCTATTTCAACTTCCAAAAGGCATTTACTTACTTAAAAGCTAGGCATACAAAGAACATATGGCACATTAGTAGCATTTTTGCTAGCACAAATGGTTCTTATGTAAATACAGCCAGAACCCACATGAATGTAGAGATAACAGTATTCATATAAACATCTTTCCAAGTTCACCTGCATTCACACTCTCACTTTGCTACTCAGCATTGTTGCTCTGTATTTATTCATCATAAATGAATTTACAAGTAGTCATTGATTCAGGTTTGAGAAAATATGTCAGCAAGACCCTTTGAGTGACATGACAAATTAATTATACTAATTAAATAAGAATTTGTTTGTACCACATAGAGTGTGATGCAACACATCCGCTTCTTAAGATTTGGTTCTATTAAGCTGTTTATTCAACATAACGGTTTGCTCCTGGATAGACTGATTGCTTCTTCAGTGCCTGAAGTCAAATATACCTGAGGCCTCAAGATGAGAAAAACAAATATTTACAGTCAATTTAGCCAAAGGAACTCTATGCCCTTTTTTGTTTCTCTTTGGTATTTTTTTTTCCTCCTTTGCCCTTCCAGTTTGGAACATCTGCAGCTGAATCTTATCCCTTCTTTGGATCCAAGTGCCACTGAATTCAACAGGACTTAATCTTCCATTGCCCATATACTTGGGAAATTTCGTCACAGGACCTGATCACATAACCCACAACATTAGAGGCACTTTAGAGGCACTTTCACTTGCTCATGTTCGAATTTGATATACACTATCTGCTGACAACAATGCCCTTCAGCACTCTACATTGGGCAAGCAGGCCAGTCCCTGCATCAGAGGATATATGACCATAAACAAGATATTATGAATGGGAATATACAAAAACCTGTTGCAATACACTTCAGTCTTCCTGGGTATTTCATCTCTGACCTTGAACAAAACAACTTCTAGGAAAAAAAAACTCAAACAAACAAACAACCCTACAAGGGAAGGCTGGAAAGAGAAACAGCTGAACTAGAACATATCCACAAACTCCAATCTGGCAACAGTGGGTTGGACAGATACAATGGCTTCCTTGCTCACTATACTTATAACACTGATTAACACCTCAGTCCCATGAGGATGTTCTTGGCTAGTTCTCATAGTTCCTTTCTAGTTCTCAGCCTGCACAGAACACATTCAAAAATTCCCTCTGCCAGTTGCACAAGGCCAACCACTCACCTTGGCTTTGTGCAACATCATTTACCCTGCCTTTGTCCCTCAACAACTATAGTTAAAACTGAATTTGTCACCTCCTCACCATACCCACAAGTCTTGCATTTTTCTAGTTATTCACATCATTTGATTATAAAGGTCCTTCCTGAACAATAATTTGTGTATCTGAAGAAGTAGACCTAATCTACATAAGTCTGTGCTGCTACTTCTTTCACAAAGTTATAGTCTGAAAGGTGCTACAAGATCCTTTTGCATACTGATCTTTCATTGCCAGTTAGAATTGCAATCCTGTCTAAGATGGTTGAAGGAAAGAGTGAAGAGACATTAGGCCAGTTGAACTTATGCTTAACCCAAACCCCTCCTAGAAGTGTTGGAAATTATGCTTCTCATGCTGTAAAAAGGATACAGGTAACACACTAGTCAAAGGGGAATGCAATCTGGGGATGAATTCCCCCCCCCATCCTTAGTGCATGTGAGTTTTGTGATGAAATAGGTAGAATTCCACCTTTTTTCTGATAGAAAATCAGAAGCAATCAAAAAGGGCATTTCACTTATCTTGTCATTTAACCTGTGTGGGCAATTATCATCTTATCTCCTTACTTTAAGTAAGCAAATGTAGTTAAGAAAAGAAATTAGGTATTTATAGTAATAGAAATTTTCAAACAAAGTGTATAAGGATAAAATATTAAAAAGTAGAGAAAAATGATATATGGTAAAAAGTTGATGTGTACTGATAGATATAACAACAACAACAACATCTAGGTCATATGAAAATTTGATTTATAAATTAAGAATTGATACATGCACACACACACGCACACACACAGAGTTGCCCCTCTGTTTGAAGTCCACAATCTCGGTCTTCAAACCGATGCATGTACATGCAGCACACTCACAGGGCCACAAGCAAGAACACATGGCCATTCAAGCCAATGGGGCTTGAATATCTACGAATTTCCATTTTTGCGGAGGGTGGTGTTGGTGGTCCAGAACAGATCCCGCAGGAAAATAGAAGGTTGACTGTGTGTGTGTGTATTAATTTTGTTGATTACAAAATTATATGTAGAATAACATATAAAGAGAAGTGACAAGCAGTAGAAAAAGTTCAGAGATAAGCACAAAAGATAAGAACAAACCCAGCAATGAAAGTAATGGAGAGGGGGAGGAAATGGGTTTGTAAATAACAAATGAAACCTTTTATTTAGATAACTAATATACAGAGATTGATGGTTGCTTGAGATTATGTATATTAATTAATTTTTTAAAATAAATAAAATAAATAAAGGCATTTCAAGTGAGTCACATTTGGTAGTAATCAGGCAGTCTTTCCCTCAAATGTTGGTGTTCATCTGCAGCCAATGCATCTCTCCATGCTTTTGTTTCATCAGCACACTATATCCTTGTCTCCTTACCATTAAACCATAGTGAACCCAGCCAATGAGGAATTACTTGATTGTGCTGGGCTTTTATTTGTTGCTACTGCTGCTGTTTTAATTTGTTTTAACAGGTTTCAAATTTTATGATGGTTTGGTTTTTCTTTTAACTCTCATATGCTGTTAATTTTTGACTATGTTTGCTTAACTGTTGTAAACCACTTTGGCCTCATCTGCACTGTAGAAATTATACAATATAATAGCAATAACAATAGCAAGTGCATTTCTATACTGCTTCTCAGTGCACTTAAGCAACCCCTAAGTGGTTTACAATTTCCTCCAACAAACTGGGTGCTCATTTTAGTGACCTTGGAAGGATGCCAGGCTGAGGTGACCCTGAGCCCTGGCTGGTATTGAACTCAAAACCTTGTTGTTTGTGAGTGAGTGGCTGCAGTGCAGGCATTTAATCACTGCACCATCACTATCTGTCCTGACTCCATCCTATGGGATCCTGGAATTCATAGTTTTTTTGTGGCACCAGAGCTTACTGACAGAAGGCTAAATGTCTCACAAAACTACAATTCCAAGAATTTAACAGTATTGAGCCATGATAGTTAAAGTGCTGTCAAACTGCATTATTTCTGCAGTGTAGATGAGGCCAATGAGTCATAAATTGAGTTAAAGGCAGGATATAAATTATTGTTATTAATATTATTAATAATCATATAATGCATACATACAATGAACATGGTGAGTTCATGATGGTTCATAGCCAATAATAGGTGTTATAATTGAAAGTAAATGAACCTATGTTAACCTAACAGTGGTGAAATTGCACTGTTCTTCATCACAGTGGACTGAGACACCTTAAAATGAGGTCCTCGTATATTGCCACATCTTGCTTCTGTGATTTCAGGGAGCAAAAACAACAGGTCAGGGAGCAATGGTACAGTTTACTTTGTAACAGTCTCAGAAACATAACTGAAGCCAAGATGGAAGGTGGGGTAGAGAGACCTCCTTTACTGAAAAAATGAGGGCATTTTATAGGAGGAAAGAAAACAGTACCAAAAAATGGGCTGGCGTTTAAACTCATGGGCACAAAAATGTAAATAGATTGCTTAAAAATGATGATGCAAATAGATTGCTTTAATATTGAGGTTCATAACAGTGGGTCTAAAACACAACCTTTGGATGTTGTTTACACTATGCTTAAAACTGCCTGAGACAGTCATGTATTTATGATAGGGGTTTTTCCTTCTAGAAATGAAGTTCATAGCCCAGTTCCATCCCACTGCCTTGTAATTTGTTGCTTTTATCCTCTTGGTAGCCTGAAAGGCTCTTCTAGCCATTTTGAAAGCTATCTACACTTGGGGAATGTTTTTGCTACATTGTTCATTAGAGTTACAAGAAACCTGTTGTTGTTGTTGTTGTTGTTGTTGTTAACTGCCTTCAACCCATGGTGACCCAATGTATGAGGGACCTCCAAGTCACCTTATCCTCAGCCGCCTTGCTCAGCTCCTGCAGACTCATGGCCTTGGCTTCTCTGATTGAATATGATTGCAGTCTTCCATTTTTTCCTATTACCCTCTACTTGCCCAAGCATAATAGTCTTTTCTAGTGAGCTGAATCTTCTTATGATGTGGCCAAAATACAACAAGCTCAATTTGGGGCCTAAGCAGACTGCCAGAAATAGTGCACATTAAATTGAGGCACTGCCCTGGCTCAGTGCTAGGGAATCATGGGAACTGTAATTTATTGTGGGACCAGAGCTCTCTGACAGAGAAGGCTCAATGTCTCAGAAAAAAATACAATTCCCATGACTCCCTAGCACTGAGCCAGGGCAGTGCCTCAATTTAATTTGCACTATTTCTGGCAGTCTGCTTAGGCCTTTAGTCATCTTTGCTTCTGGGGAGAATTTGGACCTGATCTGCTCTAGGACTTATCCATTGGTCTTTTTAGCAGTCTGTTGCATCCTCAGAACTCTTCTCCAGCCCCACATCTCAAAAGATTTTTCCCCCTATCAGCTTCTTCATTGTCCAGTTTTCACAGCCATACATAGAAATGGGAAATACAATGGCGTGGACAATCCTAACTTTAGTATTTAATGATATATCTTTATATTTCAGGATCATGCCTTCATAGCTGCCCTTTCAAGTCCTAGCCTGATAGGCAGGATTTTAGTAGGCTAGATGGATATCAGTGATTGTGAATGAATATGAATGATCCAGTTTCTGGACAAATTGCCAGAAATGGCCAAGAAATGGCAAGAGATTGACAAACATTTCCTCTTTGGACTGAAACTATCATGCTTAAATCCTATTGTTTCCAACTAGAATAGACTTGTTGCATCAATAGGATTTACCGGTATCTATCTGTTGCCTCAAATAAAACAATTGAGCCAGTGGGTCTGCTGTAGTTGGGAACTGCCAGTTGGATTCAGGCCTTGGAGTCCCTAGCAAGCTCCTGGTAATCTTGGCTGGGAATTATAGGCATACTAAAAATACTTTTTCCAAACACTAGCTTTAAAACAAACAAACAAGAGAAATAGTACCCATGACACAGAATCCATTTTATTTTATTTTGCCATGCTGTGGGGCATGAGAAAGGGCCTTCTTAGTGGTTGCTCCCAGATTCTGGGACTCGATTGAGAGAGAATATGTTTATTCCTTGTTCCTCTTCCTGTTGGTAGGCAAAGATATTTGTATCCAGACAGGCCTTTTGGCAAGTTGTCTGCTGTTGATGAGGATCTTTGGTTTGTTGCTACTGCTGTGTTTTAACTGTCTTTTAAATTTATTTTAAAGTTATGTTTTTAATTGAGAATTTGTTTTGGTTTTGTTCACACCCTGTATTAATGCTAGCAGCCTTAATAACCTGTTTGTGTGTAAAGGTGGAGTATGTGTTAAAATAAGTACATAAATAAAATTGTTGGATTATCTCCCAAAGGCAGACTTCCAGTTGTGTAAACAGGTACTTGTTTGTCTGTTTATTTGTTTTAACCAATATGTTATATGGTAAGCATTCGCAATCATAGCTGCTGCAGCACAAACCATTGTTTTAATTGGAGTTTTATCTTCCTGAATTGCCAAGTAAACATTTTCATTTACTTTCCAGGTAACAAGCAACTGATTTAATTAATTTATTTATATTTCAACCTTTCTCCTAGTATGAGAGCCAATGTAGCGCACAATATCAGTTAAAACTAAATACAGTCCAAACAAGGGATAATAGAAATGTTCAAAAAACTATTCAATAAACAACTAGATTAAAAACATTAATTTAAAACTGCTAAAAATGCCGTTAAAACATCAATATGTGTGTGTTTGTCAAACAGGTGTGGATCCCCACCCCTATCTCATAGACCTAGGGACTGAAGGTCCTTGCCAATTGTCAGTTAATCTGGGCTCTTTCTGGGGTCACCTTTATCAATGTCTGATCCTCAAAGTCCCCAATGGTTGGACCAAATATACCAAAGAGGCCAGGTTAACATCAACACTCCATTTAAAAATGTTTAAGTCTTGGAGTCCCGGGACAATTATATAAGAAGGGACAGATTCTTCTGGTACTATTTCAGGTTATTTATTATAAGTATTAATGGATATACATACACATATACATATACATATACATATACATATACATATACATTCACTTCAGAGAGAATCACAGACGTAACAATGTCTGTAAACTTCAGCCTCCATACCATTATATGTAAGGCATTATTATTCCATTATGTTGCATATAAGGCATTTTATATTAAGTCATATAGCTATCACATCATATTAATCAGGAAAGTCATAAGGACTTTCTATTCAGCCCTTCAGTAGGCTTATTCAAGTGATTCATGTAAGAGCATCAGCCTTCTAAACCAGTAAATGTTATCCTTGTATCATCATAATTAGTTTTCCATAGCATCTGCTACATCATTGTACAGATAATTCCTAAAGGCGTTTACACAATCTTGTCCTGTAACATATTTATAGCCATTTTA
>CM034701.1:270909589-270922368 GCA_020142125.1 Phrynosoma platyrhinos | reverse complement strand
ATATTGGATGGTAGACACTTGGCTAGACAACAGTTTATGTGAAAGGGATCTAGGAGTCTTAGACTGACCACAAGCTGAACATGAGCCAACAGTGTGATGTGACAGCTAAAAAAGCTAATGTGATTCTAGACTGCATCAATAGAAGTATAGTGACTAGGCTGAGAGAAGTAATAGTATCACTATTCTGTTTCAGACAGTAATGCTGGGAAAGGTAGAAGGCTGTAGAAAGAGAGGAAGGCTGCATAGCAGATGGCTAAATCAGGGAGATCACAGGCCTAAACCTGCAGCTGCAGGACCTGAGCAGAGTGGTAGAGAATAGAGAATCTTGGAAATATATCATTCACAGGATCACCATGAATCAAGGTCAACTCAAAGGGAGCTAAGAACAAACATCTACTTGATGGAAGGTTTGTTGAAAGGGATGAAGGCTTGTGAGAAAAGGAAACAGAGAAATGAGGGAAGGTAGTACTAATGAGAGAATGGTCTCAAACAAGGCTTTAATGGGTCAAGCTTGGGAGGGAGGCTGATGAATGTTAGAGAGGCTTATTAATTAGGTGATTAAAAGGGAAAATAGCAGATAATAAGATGGAAAATAAGAAATAGGTGAAACAGTTGTTGCTGGAGGTATAGAATAGAACTAAGCAGGAGCCACAGATAAAACTTGTCTGATACTGAAACAAGTGGTCCATGGATAAGTGCTGGTCCCCAAGCTGTTGGATGCCAGTCCTTGCTAAGTTTCCAGGAAAGAAAGGGTTAGACAGTGCAACTGTAAGGTGGATTTTCCAGGGCTACACAAAGCAACTGCTACATGGATTTGTAATTGTTGACCAGCCGAACCCAAAGGGTGATCAGCAATGGCTCCTCTTCAGAGAAGTGACTAGTGGGGTGCCACAGGGTTCTGTCCTGGGCCCAGTGCTATTCAACATCTTTATCAATGACTTGGATGAAGGAATAGAGGGCATGCTTATGAAATTTGCAGATGACACCAAATTAGGAAGAGTAGTTAATATCCCAGAGGAGAGGATCAAAATTCAAAATGATTAATAGATTAGGAAGCTGGGCCCAAACTAACAAAACTAATTTCAACAGGGAGAAATGTAAGGTACTACATGTAGAGATAAAAATGAAATGTGCAGATATAGGATGGGGGGCACCTGGCTTGACAACAATATATGTGAGAGGGATTTGAACATAAATCAACAGTGTGATGCGACAGCTAAAAAAGCCAATGTGATTTTAGTCTGCATCAATAGAAATACAGTATCTAGATCAGGGGAAGTAATAGTACCACTGTATTCTGCTTTGATCAGGCCCCAAAAGTGTGAGTCAAAAGTGTGATGCAGCAGCTAAAAAAGTGTAGGGTAATTTACATTTCCTAAGGCTTCAGCCATTATTATTATTACTGTTTATTTATAAAGCACTGTAGATTTACACAGCGCTGTGCATACAGTCAATAAAATAGATAAAAATAAAGAAAAAAGCCTGCCAATGGCGTACATTCTACAAAATAATAAAATACATATTAATATAAAGAAAGCAACAAATTACAAACATCAAATGTTTGTAAGGAAACAAATTGGTAAGGAAACAAAAATATTGAAATATCGAAAATGTCAAAGCTATTTCTGTTAGGGTCTAGCTTTAAATTAGCAGAGTAGCAGAAGTGTGCTCTTGTCTAACTACAGCTGTATATAGTCCTGGTGTGGTTTTGGACAGACACTTGTAATGCTGTTTTCCTCAAATTACTACAGCATGGGCTTTTGGGCATTATTTTTTTAAACTGATGACAAAAAGGTACAGATCCATGAAAATATAATAGGAAGCCCATGAGAATGACTGCCATTTGACTCACAAGGGAAGATGCAGAGGAAAGTGCAGATGAACTTACAAACTGCACCTCTTCCCTTGCACTATACCTCACTTTGTATCCACTTTTTGGGTTCTTTGCACCCTCTTAATACACTTCTCTTTCATGGTTTCATCTCCCTCATCTCACCTCATGCTTGCACAATGCCTTCCTCCCTTTATCACCAACAGAATTTCTTTTCTTTCCTTGTCTCACCTCACACATTATGATGCTTGGTCACTTCTATGTGCACCTGCCACTCTGCCTTCCACTCTTGCTTCAATTTGTTTCACAACTCCTTCTCTTGCATGCCTAAAAACTGAGACTGACTCCAAACAACACAAGTAACTTGTAGTTCAAACAAAAGTTTATAATGGCTTTAATCTATATTTATATAAAAGCTATATCCTAATCTAGCTAGTGAAAAGGTAGAGCAGAAATACTTATCTCACCATCTTTCCAAAGAAAGTTGGAAGAGGAGGAAGATGGAAGACCAACAGTTCAGGTTAGTTTGAAAGGGGGGGGGGGGTTGTATGCAGGAAATCCCTATCTATATAAAGAAGGAGAAAGAGAATGCAAAAATCTTCCAGCAAAAAGCCAATGCGATTCTAGGCTGCATCAACAGAAGTCTAGATTGAGGGAAGTAATAGTATCACTCTATTCTGTTTTGGTCAGGCCTCATCTGGAATACTGTGTCCAGTTATGGGCATCACAATTCAAAAAGGATGTTGACAAGCTGGAGTGTGTCCAGAGGAGGGTGACCAAAGTGGTGAAAGGTCTGGAAATTATGACCTATGAGGAATGACTTAGGGAACTGGGTATCTTTAGCATGTATAAGAGAAGGTTAAGAGGTGACATGATAGCCCTGTTTAAATATTTCAAGGGATACCATGTTGAGGATGGAGCAAGCTTGTTTTCTGCTGCTCCAGAGACTAGGACATGGAGCAATGGATGCAAACTTCAGGAAAAGAGATTCCACCTAAACTGACGGTGAGAGCCCTTTGACAGTGGAACACACTCCCTTGGAGAGTAGTGGAGTCTCCTTCTTTGGAGACTTTTTTAAACAGAAGCTGGATGGCTACTGTCAGGGATGCTTTGTTTTGTATTCCTGCATAGCAGTTGGACTGGATAGGCCTTGAGGTCTCTTCCAACTCTATGATTCTATGATTCTTTGAAAGAAGGAATTGTAGTGAGTGGGTACAAAAATGTATCAGTCTCTGTTACATTAGCATGAAAAAAAGTTACCAGTTCCCTGCATCAGGCAACTTGTGAAGCACTGGTCTAAATTAGAATGTAGAGAAAGTAGGGCCTCTTCTATGATACCAACACTTCTGCTTTGCAGCTATATGTTCCATCTCACTTGGTAAACACATGGCCTGAAAGCCTTCATTGATCAATTGCTGTCATTAAGTGAGAAGTAAATTCAAATCAATATAGAGACGGCATTCATCTGAATTGGCCGTTATAAATTGTCCCATAGAATTTGCCAGAATCTAGCTGGTTCTTCAACTTTGCTGATTGTTTCCAGTACTTAGAGGTTGTTCCTGCTTCTTGAGAAGTGAGTTGAAGGATTAGCCTATGGGTGATATCTCTGGGCCAAGGTTAATTTACAAGGAGGCTGCAGAGCTTGGAAAGTTACTTTTAAAATGTAGTTCATTACAATAATATTTCTGAGTGCTCCAAAATAGTTTATAGATATAATTTTACTATAAAATACTTATGATTCTTAAAAGTTGCTCTTTACTTTTTCATTTCTTAATATAAATAAATTGTTACTTTCTTAGTTGCTTGTGGAAATCCAGAAGTAGTCAACTTTAATGCAGTTTTCTGGACCTTTCCAGCATATTTTGCAGCAGTTTGTCTCTCTTTGTTTGGCTGTTTTCTGTTACCATACCCTACACCACTCACAGTAAATATGAGGTTTCATATTTTCATATTTTTATATCTATCTAGAGTCAGGCATGATTTTAAGAGCTCGTGATGACCTTTGGAACAATAGGAGGTTTCACATGGGAAAGGCATGCTGTCCCAGAGACATGAGGGAGATCTTGATAGCACTAAATAAAGGTTAAATGGGTTTGCTGATCACTTTATCCTGCCCTAGTCTCTTCTCATATTCAATCACAATAGAGGGCCTTTACAGACTGCCAGAAATAATGCAGCATGAGGCCACTTTAATGCAGTACCAGAGCTCTCTGACAGAGAAGGCTCAATGTCTCAGAAAAAAATTGCAATTCCCATAATTCCCTAGCATTGAGCCAGGACAGTTAAAGTGGTCTCAAGCTGCATTATTTCTGGCAGTCTGTAAAGACCCAAAGGGGCTATGCAGACAGGTGGCTCTGAGCCACCCCTGCTAGTGATGGATCGGGGCCATGGCAACCCCAAGCTATGGCCCCAATCCTTCCTTTTGCAGCCCCTAAAAGAGTGGCAAAATTCTGCTCCTTTTAGGAGCAGCAAAAGGCCACCCTAAGAGCCAGTGCCATGGCTCTTCCCCACCCTTGCATGCAAACGGGTGTGTTGTGTTGGGCCAGCCAACGTGCAGCTGCCCTGCCCCAACTCCCCCGACAGGCTGGCCCTTTAGGCTGGTCTGCAACACCCCTGAGTGAGTTCCATCACAAAGCAGTTAAAGACCAAATCTCTTCCGCACCCCAGGCTGTGTCCCTATCCAACCTGCCCAACTAGCCAGGGGTTTTCTCAAATCTTATCAATGGTTTGTTACTCCAAAGTTAAAATCACCAATCATTCCAGAATCCTATTGCCAATTCCATGCAAAAATCCTCAAGACTTTGTTACACCTTCAAAGGTGCAAAAAAGGATATTGCACATCATTTGCACATGGTTTTCACAAAACTGCTCAGTATTCCCATTGACCCTGAGTGCACAGAAGTTCCCTCTCACTGTGTTGCACTCAGACTCTATCTGAGCCACTCTCCATTTTCCATGGAACCCTCTATTCAGGACTAGTAATTGACACCCCTTCTAGCTCCTGATGTCTCGCTATCCAACTTCCCACTCTTGTATTAGACTTATGTGGGTCTTAAAGTTGCATTGTATTTGTGTGTTTGTGTGTGTCTTTGCACATTATGAAATAAAACTCTCATACATTAAAAAGGAATCTCTCTAGTGTGAGTACTGGTATACAGGTGTGGCCAGATCCCCAAAGACAGCCAACCTCTTGCAGGCTTCCTTTCGATTTAATAATCCCCCCCCCCAAAAAAATATCTAGGAGATGCCATCATTGTTGATGGAGACCCCAAGTCCCTACACCTTTTTGGGTAACAATTCAAACATCAGATTTTTTTTTTTTTTTTACAATTTACAATCATGCAATGCTACCCTGTTTTACACAAACATCATGTTTTATCACCACATTCTTTGACACCTCTCCCAGAGGGGTAACAGGGTTCACTTTCTATTTTTGCATCCACCAAGAGACACACTGCTAGGTGTGATGCAACCGAATGTGATGTCACACCACTTCTGATTTTGTTCTCAGTCAGTTTTGGGATGGTAAGGCTTTGGGTTACTTGGGTGGGGGATTCTGGGGAAAAACTGTCACGTTTTCCAAAAGTTTGAGCCATTTTTGGCATAGAAGTGGGCAAAAACCTATGCAAGGAAGATTCAACACTTTTGGCAGGAGTGGCACACTTTGGGAAGCTTTGAAAGTGTGCTGTATTACATATATGGATTTCATTTAGAAAAATCAAAATGCAGCAGCACAGCATGAGGCACAACAAAAGCCAGCACTTGAATCATGTGATATTCCTCCTCTGCCATTTTGTGAGGTGCCACACCTGTAAGTGTAAAAGTAATTCAACACTATTTGAGGAACCACAAAATCCCCTGTTGTGATACAGTCTTCATGGAATCTACCTGTATTTTAGTTGCTACATAAAATAAACTAGTTAACTAGCTTTCAACACTTTGGGGAAATGCCGTTGATTTTTGTTTCTTGTGAAATTTTGAAGGCAACAAGATATTTTCTGTGAAATATCTGAGACAGCTTGAGAACATTTTCAAAGCCTAGATAAGTTGGTTAATTACATTATGCACATGTCTGTCTCTGATCCATAGAAAATATAATAAGCATTTTTATTGATTTAGTGATCATGTGTTAGAAATGTTCCCCCCTTTGTGTGTGTGTGTGTTACCTGCTGTCAAATTGACCCAGACCTATGAGACATCTCTAGGACACACTACCCTCAACCACTCTGCTCAGTTCTTGCAGGCTCAGGGCTGTAGTTTCCTTGATAGGCTCTATCCACTATAATGGGGTCTTTCTCTTCTTCCACTGCCTTCTGTTTTGCCAAGCATTATTGTCTTTTCTTCTCACAATATGGCCAAAGTATGATAGCATCAATTTAGTAATTTGGGTTTCTGGGGAAAGTTCAGGCTTGTTTTGTTCTAGGACCCATTTGTTTGAATTTTTAGCAGTCCAATATCCACTGAACTCTTCTCCAGCACCTCTAGTTTTAATGTTACTGTAAAATAAAATTTGATGAGGTGAGGAGAGAAAAGAAAACTTGAATTCAGACTTGCACTGTATGGAAATATCATTGTCAGAGATAATGTCATTTTCCTGTGCATTTGATCAGCTTAGATTATCACAACTGGACTAAATCTGTCTGATTAGGATACTTAAGTGTCTTTTAGGAAATAATAAATGAGGTGACATTATTATTATTATTATTATTATTATTATTATTATTATTATTATTATTAAAGTTTATTTCTAGAGCGCTGTCAGTGTACTCAGCACTGTACAAAAGACAATCAAGAATAAAACAAATAACAAATAAAAAATAAAACCTGCCAGAGGTGTACAATCTAAGTTAAAACAATGAGCAAAATAATAAAAGTCAGTTTAAACAAAGACAATTACAACAATTACTAACAATATCCACTGTAAACCTAAGTGAGAAAACAAGTAAATGTATATCAGACAATCAGACATGGTTAAAAAAGAAAAGAAGATACCAGTGAAGCCAGTCACTCTGTCAAAGATATGCTTCTGCATCTTAGTGGTTTCAGTGGAAAATATTTGAAACAAGTGCTTAAATTTCCCCATTGAAATGGATGAAATGTTCAAATGCACATCGTGTTCTATATATTGTATATATATATATTGTATATTGTATACTATGGTTGTATATCATGTCAGTGATATGACTCTATCACAGTTATGTTAGGCTGTAACTTTACATCCTTTAATGCAGGGTTTCTGGCATAGTATATAAATATAGAGGTGCTTTCTAGAATCAACTGTTTATTGTGAATCTATACTAGGGAACACTTTGTCTGCTCGTGCTTTGTAAACTATGTTGAAAATAAGCTAGCAGGAATTTGTTTTCCTATTAGTCAAAATTATCAGATGTACATTAGCATTTGGGTCCCAACCTAAATTTGGTTCTCTAGCAACATGCTTAAGATCATATTTTTTCTTCTTCCCCTTTATGTTCTTCATGTCATTCAGATTCAGCCAGAGAGATGACATGAGTTAGTTCCACTTATAATGATTGTTTCTGGCATGTGGACTTCTACTTGCTAGGAACTGGACTTGCAAATATTAGCTTTATTCGCTATGACAACCAAACATCTGTATAAGGAAATAATGTCTTTCAGTCACCAGCAAGTCAGGCCAGACTTGCTTTCATGATCGTGTACTGAAAAGTCCTATTTCCATTACCAATTCTTTGGAATTATTCGGTGCCCCTCCCCATTTGGAACTGGAGGCTTTTAATACTTTCTTATTGGCAAAGGGTATTTAAAACTGAGCTAATTAATAAATGGCAATAAATATTACTTTTGTGTAAATGATCCAGTATGAATGTGTCATCTCTGGATTTTGAAAGTTTAATTGAAACCTGATGATACTGAAAGATTGAACTCTTTTTTTTAAAAAAAAAATGAAGGCTAGTAGAAGAATCAATATCAGCATTGTCATTTATTAGTGTCCATGTGACGAAGGCAATGGCTTCCCCTTATCTCAGACAGTCTTCTAATCTCAGAGGCTGTGACAGAAATAGCTAACCATGCTTTTTTTTGGTGAATGCCTTGTATTCACCAAAATAATGGTTAACTGCCTTGGAGTTCACCAAATTAACTATTGGAATATGTGATTGACTCACAGGGTAATTTTTCTCCTTCCTGGGTCTCTAGTTAAAGCAGGGAGGGCAATTGCACAAAGGTGGAGGGCATTTTTGTCCCACAAAGCCCCCCAGCACACTGCACTGTGCATTCCTACCAAACTGGAAATGACACTGTGACACTTGGCATTTCATTTGTTTTTGCTGCCCTTTTCAGCTTTGGTGAATTTTGGGTGACTATTCATGGAGAAAGATGCAAACCATTTTGTTTTGGGGTGGTTTGTTGATGGACATTTGGAGTGAAAACAGCTCATCACAAAAAAAATGAGATCTGTGGGTTTTGGTGTATTCTGTTGTGATTTCTGGGTTTCATGTAGCTCACAGACTTTGCCTACATCTGGGTTAAAAAGCTCCAAGTAGCTGGATCCCTAGGTTTCAGTGGTGGCCAGGAATGCATTTGCACAGTTAAAGCTAATGCACCATGTGTGCCCATTCCTGGAAATGTCAGATCTGGCCACAGGGAAACATGCCTTTATCACTTCCCATTTGGAATACTGTAATACAGTCTGTGTGGGGCTGAATCAGAAGTATTCAGAAACCTGAGGTGATTCAAGATACTTCAGCAGTCTGTATCTTCTGTTACAACAGCCCTACTGGCTAGTGGTCTGTTTTGGGGAATAATTCAAATTGGCTGCTCTCTATGGGTTGGGTGCAGTGTCTACTCTTATGAATTTGACCAGGACTTAGATATTAGGAGAAGGCTTTTCTCTAAGTTTATCCCCTTTACAGGCAGATTAGGTTAAAATTTCATGGTGGCTGCTCCCAGAGTTTTAAATCCACTCCCTGCTCTGCTCTCCCACCATCAGCAAGGAAGGCCTTTTTAATCATTTATTTTGCCCTTGGTTGATCTAGAAGGGTTTGTTGTTGTTGTTTTATAAAGTGTCCTGCACTTTTTCATCATATATTTATTTTAAATGCATTAAAATTGTTTTTAATTCGGTGCTTTTTTAAAAAAATGATCACATAATTGATTTTAATTGCTTCTTAATATGTTATTTGATTTTATCTGTCTTTTGTTTCAGCTCATGTTGTAAACTGCCTTGAATCCCATATCAAGAACAATTTCATAGCATGGGGGGGGAGAGAAAGAGCAAGTGATGGCTGTCAGAGACCATCGTAATATAGATAATACTGAACTAGTCTCAGTATAGGACAGTTTGGTTTGCACCCTAAACTTTTGACAATCTTTGGACTATTTTCCCTTAGAAGATGACAATAACTATTTTATAGTGTATCCCTGTATGGGGGGAGAAGTGGGGGATGTTTTATCTTGGATTGTATGGATTTTATTCTTGTAAGCCGCCCTGATTGTTCAATAGAGGGGCAGGGTCAAAATAATTTATTATTATTATTATTATTATTATTATTATTATTATTATTATTATAAATGAAACCAATGCAACATAAGAGATTTTCACACTGGCAAAAAAGAGGAAAGCATAGCAGGATGCTCCCGTTAATATTATGCAAAAATCATTACACGACGTTGCAATTATCCCATGGCAATCCCATGAATAAAGAGGAATTCTAGTGCCACTATTTATTCATTAAAAATCTGTGAATAAAAAATGGCACTAGAATTCCTCTTTATTCACAGGATAATCAGGGGTTAATCATGATGTCACACAATGTCATGAGATAATCTTTGCCAAATTGTGCAGTGTTGATGGGAGCATCCCGCTATGCTCCTGTCTTTTTTGCCACTGTAATAATCTCCATAAGCTAGGAAACTCATTCCTACAGTACCTTCAGCTTGAGAATAGAACTGAGAAAGAGATAGGTTTGTTTTGTTTTTTAATATGACTTGAGCTACTATGCAAACTGGTTTGCAATTATCCTTTAGTTTTTTGCACTTCTGTGAATTTTGAGATACTGCTCTCTAATTAAGAGATGCATACAATAATGCCTATTTTTATTTATTTATTTATTTATTTATTGCCTATTATGGGGTTTTCTTGGTAAGATTTGTTTGGGTAGGGACCTTATCCCACGGGGCCAAAAGCAGCAAGAATCCACTAAGAATCAGGCGCTATAGCGCTATACATTCCCGGGTGATCACACGACGTCGCTCAGAATCGGCTAAGAATCAGGCGCTATAGCGCTATAGTTTTCCGGGTGATTACACGACGTCGCTCAGAATCCAACAAGAAACCGCTCGGAATGCAGCATCATTCGGGTTCTTTTGAATGTCGGTTTCAGCGGGCATTGCAATAGCGCTAGCTTATCCATAGCGCTATTATAGCGCTAGCGCCATATTTATACTAGCGCTATAGTACTGCAATGATGCTCATATCGCTTTCTTGCCACTTTTGAGAGCAGCATGGGATAAGGTCCTAGGTGTGATGCCTTTGCCATCCTCTGAAGCTTAGAGAGTGTGACTTGTCCAGGCTCACTCAGTGGGTTTCCATGGCTGAGCAGGGATTCAAATCACTGTCATAGTCCAATGTTCAAACCACTACACTATGCTGGATCTCAGTGTCTACATTAGTTAATGTTATGTACACAGTGTCATGTACACAAGTGCATAGCTTAAGGAAAGGTGCTTCCAAAATTATCACCTTGCTTGATGGAAAAGCAACACTCACTTTAATGTGAGCCAACACCAGTAAAGTATGGACTCCTACATAAACAGCCTGGAATAGTATCCCTGAGAATGTTCCATGTGATTAGGACACTATATGGAAAACAGATGAAAAATAACTTTTAAAATATTGTTATATTTCTGTTAATTGTCATTAATGGAAAATAAAACTGAGCACCAAAAAAGGACACTTCAGAAAAAGAAAAAAAAAGGAGGCAGTGGTAGAAACTAGGAACTAGACCAGCAGTGCTGTTTTTGCCATTGTATTTTTATGTGACATTTCAGATATTCATCCTTATCAGACAATAGCATTGGTTCCACATCAAGAAACTCTGAGTCATCTCTGCAGTAAATTGTCTCCAACAAATCATTTGCTTATGTGTCGAGGAAGAGTCCAAGGCTGCACTTGTAGTAAGCACTTTTGCAGCAGATAGTTGGGTAATTCATTGTGTAGCACATTTTGAAGTAATCTAATACAAGGATTTGTTTGTTTTTTTAAAAAAAGGAACAAAAGAAATCATTCAGAAATAAGTGCATTTTCCAGAGCAGGTGTGGAAATCATATGGACCTCTGAGTGTTAATAGACTTTAGCTGTTTGCAGCCCTATCTAGCATAGGTAATGGTAGAGAATAATGGGAGCTACAATCCAACAACTGGGGGGGGGGCATGATTGCCATCCTTGCTCTAAAGTGTGCTTTGGGAATCAAGCAAATCCATCAAATGATAGTATCACGAGAAGGGTGTCTAGTCATATGAGAAATCACAGGAATCATACTAGGACCCTTGGAAGACCACCCCTGGAGGGTGCTAAATCCTTAGTTTATATACTTCCACTTTAAAGTATTATACTATATTCAAAATTGTCTAAGGATTAAATTATATTCTATGAAAAATTTGGGGTGCAATCATAATGATATTGAAGATAAGGATGGAAACAATATTTGTAAATAATCAATGTGTCTTGAGTGTGATGAGGCCCTGACAAGGAGAATCCTAAACAGAGAAGATATTTTTTGTGCTTCTGGACTTACCATACTTTGTGCAAAAATATTTACGTGAGGTTTTTGAACAGAAAACAGCATTTCTGCATAAAAAATTCTGCTTTCTGTGCAGAAAACAGCATAAAGTCAGAAGCAAGAAGTCCCTCTTGGTGTATTTGGGCATGGAAGCCACAGTCCCACCCCACTACCTCTCCCTTGTCCAATCTGGAGAAAGACAGCTCTCCCTCTTTCCTCCTTTACCATTTACTTTTTTGGTCACTGATGCATTTGGTAGCAATGGGGGAGCCGAAAGAGACATTGTTGTAGCCATTTTTTAAAAAAAAAATGAGGGCATCTCTCTGCAGAGATACTGTGGTGTCCATTTTTAATGTGGAAATCCTGTATACGTTTATTTGCAGAGAGACTATGGAATGGTACAAAACACACTGCAGATATAAACTAGTTTGAGACTGCTTTAACTGGCAAGGCTTACTGTTAGGAAATTGTAGGAAATGTATTGTGGGAAATATATCGTAGCACCAGAACTTTCTGACAGAGATGGCTAAAATGTCTCACAAAACTACAGTTCCCAGAATTTCCTAGCATTGAGCTGGGCAGTTAAAGCAGTCTCAAACTGGATTATTTCTGCAGTGTGTTTTGACACTATGATGGCCATGTTTAACAGGGACATACAGTGGTCAATTTAATAGCGACATACTGCATCGACCTCTGTACAGATTGGGATGGTCATTTTTAATAGGGCCATATTGTATAAGTCTTCAGAGAGACTGTGGTGGCCATTTTTAATAGGGGCATACTGTACAAATCTCTCTGCAGACAGACTACAGTAACCATTTTTAAAAGGAGCTTACTATACAATCTTGGTGACGCTTGGCCATCTCTTCAGAAAGTCTATACACTATGACCATATTAAAAATGGCTGCTACAGCTTCTCTGTGAAATTGATGGGGAAGGAGGGAAGGAGGGATGAGGGAGGGCTGCCTTTCTTTCTCCGGTTTAGGCAAGGGATGAGTAATGGGGTGAGAGTGCTGCTTACACATCAAGAGGGGCTTCTTGCCTCTTGTCATTGCTGAATGAACTGAATGAACAGTCTTGGACAGGGACCACACAAAGGAAGTTGCTGGGAAGGAGGTCACATCACATACATAGGAGGTAGGCAACTGGAGGAATGTCACACACAGAAGTAGGGAAACCAGGGATCATTC
>CM034701.1:270872099-270882879 GCA_020142125.1 Phrynosoma platyrhinos | reverse complement strand
GGGCGGAACTCCCTTCCCTCCCAACCAATCACGGCATCGGCTTTCTAAATTTGGCTGGTGCAACATGTCGGGGGGCTCTTTCTGAACATAAAAGCGATTCTTATGTAGGAAACAGTGTATTTTGCACAAAATGTACTCTTTCCTGTAAAAAAGATTGCCAAAATATTTTTGGGGAACATTTTTTTTACCCTGAAATAAAAGCAATCACTCTCTCATGCACACACACACACACACTTTTATGTACATGAATCTTTCTCAAAAGAGCCCTGAAGTGTGAAGAATCCCATTTTATCCATGGAGTTTCTCAAATGTTAGGAGTCCTTTTTTCATTATAGATGCAAATTAATATAATTCATATTGTACTATATTACAGTATGTGTGTGTGTGTGTGTGCGCGCGCATGCACGCACACACACACTGCAATATAGTACAATATAAATTATATTAATTTGCATCCATAATGGGAATACTGTAATATAGTATAGTATAAATTATATTATATATATATAGCCCAGCTGTCAGAGCAACAATAATCAGATAGCTGTTCAGTCTGGGGCTGTACAGACTGGCCAAAAGGGCAGGCCTGGGGGTGGAGTGGGGGCATGGTGACCACATAGCAGCTGCCCCGATTCCACCATGATGCCACTGTCATGTTGCCCACCCCACCAGATGGCGGGTGGCGTCAGGGTGCTCCCTTGGCACAGCATTCACATGTGCTGTGCCAAAGGAGCACCAAAAAGCCACTGCCACAGCAGCAAGAGTGGCTTTTTGCCAGTCTAAAATGGAGTGGCATTTGCCAGCTCTTTAGAGCAGCAAACCACTGGATTGGGGCTGCGGTGTGCGGTTGCCGCAGCCCCAATCCGGCAAGGAAAGGGGCAATGGGACACTGCCCTTTAGGGGCCATCTGTTCAGCTCCAGGGTTTCAGAGGGATGAGGAGGCTTTTCTTTAGTATGGAAGGTGGGAAGATGGTTTAAGAACCAATTGCAGCTGTGGTTTAGAACCAATGTCAATGAAGTTGTTAACAGGTTCAATTTGAGTGGTCTTTACAGCTGAATAAGCAGAGTTGTTTCCAATTTGGAGGCTGAGGATTACTTGGCTGAATTTAATTATGAATCAAACTGGGGGCCTCAGAGCTATATAGGGAAGCTATGGGAAAATGCTGAATGTTGGTCCCACTCCTAACACCACCTGTCCTGTATCCATTACAATTAAAGCTCTTTAAAAATATTTACATAATCTCTCCCCCCACCCCATGACTCCTGTTGAGCAGCTTTCAACACAGTGTTGAACTTGTTCTTCAATGCAGCTAATGTTGTATCACTCCCATGTATTGTGAGGAGGGAGTATGGTGCCCCCCCATCTTTTGTTCACCATGTCTTTGTGGCAGGGATCAAGGGCCTGGGGGACAAAGGAAGTGATCTATGGAGATTGCCTTTGGTTTTCCCTTTCACGTTGCAAACACCATATGCCTTAGGCTGAATCTGCACTACAGAAACAATCCAGTATGACAACACTTTTACTGCCATGACTTATGGGAACTATAGTTTTGTGAGATATTTAGCCTTCTTTGTCAGAGAGCTCTGGTGTCATGACAAACTACAAATCCCAGAATTCCAGAGCATAGAGCCATTGCAGTTAAAGTGTTGTTAAAATGCAGCTTGAGACCACTTTAACTGCCCTGGCTCAGTGCTAGGGAATCATGGGAACTATAGTTTATTGTGGCACCAGAGCCCTCTGACAGAGAAGGCTCAATGTCTCAGAAAAAAACAACAGTTCCCATGACTCCCTAGCACTGAGCTAGGGCAGTTAAAGTGGTCTCAAGCTGCATTATTTCTGGTAGTATGTAAAGACCCTACTCAGGCCCAATGCACTTAGGAGTCAACCACACAGAGTCATAAGCAGTCAGTGCCACAGAATAAGCCACTGATGTAAAATAAGATTTTATTAATTATGTTTTTGATGAATGGCTGCACACCAGGAATTACAGTTAGCACAATGTAATCTGTTTCAGGACTTAAGGGAGCAACAGATGAGTCCTACCTGCCCACATTCCCAGGAATGTTGGTCCCCAATACCATCTTAGCATAATAACCTTGATAGTTTTAAGTAGAGCAGCCACAGTAGAAAACATTTACCAACTCCTGGCACTTGGAAATTGGTGTGGGGGACAAATAGTCTAATTAAAGTTTACAGTTTTGCTGGGAGCTATCCTCTGAAATGCTTAGCTGCAGGGTGAAGCATTCAGGGCTGACTACACTACAGACAATAATGTAATTTTTTTCAAGGCATGATGTCTCTGAACACATCATACACGTGTGCTAATTTTCCACACTTCTGGAACCACTACATCATTTGAGAACAGTGTTGGAGGTAATATTTCAGGATGTAGTAGAAAGTGGACAAAAATAGAAAATTGCTACTCTGTACCTTTCCATCTATGCCAACAGACCTCTGCTGAGTTTAAATCCAGATTCCAACATAGGGCCTCGGCAGATGACTAATAGAGTCATCTCCGAGACCTGGAAGAGGAGGGGCAGCCGCACAAGCGGCACCACTTCCTCTTCCCGAGGTTGCCCTCGGAGCTGCCGGCCCTCCGCACGGCCGGCGCGCCGAGGGCAACCTCCCGCCGCAGCGACCACACGGGCTGCGGCGGAAAAGTCAGGGAAAGTGCGCCCTACGCGTTTAGGGCGCACTTTCCCTGACTTCTAAAAGGAGCGCCAATTTGGCGCTCCTTTCAGGGTTGCCGCAGGAGTGCCGCGGTGCGGCTGCCATGGCCCCGTGGCGCTCCAGACCAGGGCGTCCTGGACGCCCTGGTCTGCATCCCCCCATAGTTGTCAACCACAAGAAGTAAATTCTCTACTTTATTCTATACTGATCAGGTCTCTTGTGGAGTATTGCATGCAGTTCTAGACATCTTAAGAAGAATTAAGGCCCAAAACACACTGCAGAAATAATCCAGTCTGAGATTACTTTAACTGCCCTGGAAAATGCTAGAGAATGCTGGGAACTATAGTTATGTGAGACATTTAGCTTCTCTGTCAGAGAGCTCTGGGAACTACAGTTCCCAGGATTCCCTAGCACTGAGCCAGGGCAGTCAAACTGGATTATTTGTGCTGTGTTTCTGGACCATAAATACATACTAGAACAGAATTAAGGTCAGACAACCACAATTGATCTGTAGTAGAAACAAGGGTTGTGACAAATACTCACATCTTTTCTTATCCTTAATGATTCTCTTCTGAGAAAATGGGGAGTTATCATGAAAACTTTTTTTCCAAATTTTTGATGGGTTTTTGTGTTTGTGCAGAATTCATTATTTCCTGGGTAAAAATGTTACTTTTTGTGCAAACAAGTTTTTTGAGAATTTTTAAAAAGTTAAACCATGTTTTTTGCATTGAAAGCATATGGTTCTTGTTTAAAATGTTGGTTTTGTTTGGAGGAAAAAAAGTTCCCAAAGTAAACTGTACTTAAATTCTTGCATTTTCATACATCTGGGATAAAACTATTAAAATAAATGAAAATTTGTATCCCTGGTTTGTGAGGAAAGTTTGAAAGAATTGGAGATGTTTAGCCTGGAGAAGCAAAGACCAAGCTAACTACACATTCTTGAAATTTGTAGAGTTAACTGCCACATAGAAGAGGACAGGACTAGAAAAAAAATGGGGCCAAATTACAGGGAACCAGAATTCGGTTGCATATTAGGAGAATGTCCTGGATCGTACAAGAAAATTCACCCATGGAACTAGTTGCTTCAAGGGAATTTAGGGTCTTCCTTCGTGTTGAAACTGGTGCTCAAACTCCAGATTTTGGGGGAGGTTGGAATAGACAGCAAGGGTGGGAATCCTGTTTCAGGACAGAGGGCAGAATTCAGTATCAAAAAGTCACAGATGTTATTTGAAAGATCCTTTTGGGAGTTTCATTCCATGGGTGGACAAAGCCAAAAATTTGCATATTTTAGCTTAAAGCTCTAGCTGCCATTACCTAAACCTTGGGGGAGGCATTGTTTCTTTCAAAATGGAAAAAGGCTATTTAAAATCTGGAGAAGACTAGTAGGATCATCGTAAAGGCCTCATCTTGAATCTAAAGTTCCTCATCCCTGGCCCTCAAGATGTGCTCCGATTCTATGATTTTTAAAATCTCCCTGTGTATTGATTACTTTGACTTCATTTGATATGATCTGAATTCTATCTTTCTCCCAGAATTAGAATCACAGGCAGCTGAACACATAAAGAACCAAGTAGTAATAGCACCAAAATGCATTATAAATATTAAAATACAATTAAACTTATTACAATAGTAAAAGTACAAATCAAGCTGGAATAATTTTAAAATGCTATTCAATAATAATAATAATAAGTGAAAATACAAAGATTCAGCACATCTATTAAAATCCTCGCCTGTAGTAGCTCAGGTCAGACTGAATAGAGAGGTCTCTGCCTTCCCATAGAAGGACAATGATTAACTGAATGATGTGGGTTGTTACACCTCGCTGCCTGGTGAATTTGGACATTTTGTACTGTGTTTTGAAACTTCAATCATACTGCAGAGAAGCTAGAACCATATGTTTGCCACGGCATACTACTTTAGCTTGTTAAATATTGAATCAAGGAAAAGGATTTCCACCATCTGACATGTTATAGGCATGAAAGGAATTTGCTGTGATTCCTCATTATTAATAAATAGCGTCTTTTTTTTAACTTTATTTCTGTAGAAAGGCTTGTCTGATTACTAAAGCAGCAAATAAATACCATCTTTCCTTTACCTATATTTTTTTCCTAGAGACCAGGCTATCTTCCCCCCTTACCAACATGGAACCCCCTAGGGAAATTGTGGGCTGTCAAGCTACTTTCTAGCTTGACTAATCACCTTTGATTCATATTGGATAAAAACAGGAAAACTGTGGCTGAAGGTGCAGTTTGGCAATATAACAGAGAGCTAGAAGTGTTAGCATGAATGTTCATCACACAAACCTGTGATTTGAGATGACTTTTTTTCTGCAGAAATTTTCAAACAAAAAATGCTTAGCGGTACATCGAGTGCAAATAAAAAAGCTGCTTGAAAATTTATTGCATGTTTTTGTTGTTAGCTGCCCTGATTGTTCTCAGAGGGGTGGGGTATAAATACTTTATTATTATTATTATTATTATTATTAGCCAGCTAGCTTCCAATCTATGACATAACTGATTTGGTGCCTTAAAATGAAGTATCCTCTTTCTCACCACAGTTTATAAGGCAGCTAATATATTTCTCTTGTTTTGTTCACTGAGCTGGAGGCAGATTTAGGGCCTGAACAGACTGCCAGAAATAATCCAGCTTGCGACCACTTTAACTGTCCTGGCTCAGTGCTAGGAAATCATGGGAATTGTAGGTTTTTTTCCTGAGACATTGAGCCTTCTCTGTCAGAGAGCTCTGGTGCCACAATAAACTACAGTTCCCATGATTCCTTCAAAGGAATCAAAGTGGACAGTCAAAGTGGTCTCAAGCTGGATTATTTCTGACAGTCTCTTCAGGCCATGCTTAGAGCAGATCCACTATAACCAACAGAACAGAACAAACTGGAATGATGAACTGAAATCCCATTGAAGGATGACTTGTGTCCGATGGTCCAAATAACACATCCTTCACCTGCTCTCATGGCAATCAGTCACCAGTTCTGATACAAACTGTTCTGACAACATACATCTAGTTCAGCACTAAACCCACACTGTACCATCCTTCAAACAAATTTTTAAAAACTCATATTTTGCTCTGGATCTTCCTAGAAAATGTGGAGACCTCTGCAGTGATGTTGGTTGGCTGTTTACATTTCCTGTTGTGTTGCTCACAGCTGCTGCAACAGATACAGCTTTCTCCTTCGCAGGTCAGAACAAGGTGCCCAGCCATGTGATTGATGCTGAGCATCTCTTTTTCAGCCTCAAAGGAAGGAACTTGTACTGGCAGCTGCAATGAGTGGCACAGTGGGATGTGCATGTGAACAGCCACCCAGCATTGCTCCAAAATGTCCAAGTAATGGGGAGGGGGGTGTTTGGGGTCATAAATCTCCAGGCTGTCCCCCAAGTATTCTGGCCCATATAGACCCAGACTTCAGATCCAAAGTCTTTCTTTTGTTTTCTTGTCTGCCTCCTCTTCCTATGATCAAAGGACCCAAAAGTCTACTCAATTGTTGCTTTAGTGCCCGTTCTGTAGACATTTTGCCTATCTTATTCTTGCATGGTATAATGAAAAATTTCAAGTGAATTGTCTCCACTGGACTAGATTACAAGTAGTTTTGCATATACATGTTGATGATGGCAATTGCAAGTTGGGATGTTATTACCAAAAATTCTTGTATGCCTTGGTTTTACACAAAGCATTTTTACAAAGAAAACATAATGTTATATGCAAAAGACACTGTTGTATGCACAAAAATGTTGGGGGGATTGTGCAATAATGTTATTTTTTTCACACTTGAGTCCTGAAATGAGAAAAGTCTTGTATCAGTTTGCCATTTTCTTGGTGGGTGTCAATACCGCAAAACACCCTTTATTGTTGTGGAATATGTTGTCCCTACCTTTATATCAGTTTTGGTTAGTTTATTTTCCTGCCAGCATCTGCTGTTGTTGCCTCTGGACAGAATACATTTCCTTGGCATCTTCCTGTCAGCAGAAAAGAGTGCCTTCCACACCTGAAGGTGGCAGTCTTGCTTAGGCGGGTAAGTTGTGTGGCACACAGTTCTCACCTCCAACACATTGTCTTGATATACAAGGGATATACAAGGGATCGTGGAGGAATAAGATGGAACACATGCTATATAATCATTCACAGGCCCAAGCAGAGGTTGGTGAGAAGTCTGTTCTCTGTTTGTTTACCTAAAAATGTTTAAAATAACACTTTTCACAATTAATGTGTGGGAGAAACGGACAGATTTGCCCAATCCATTGGAATGCATAAAAATCATCTTTAAGTTGTTGTTTATTATCAGACTTTGCCAAAATGTAAATGTGAGAGAAAGCAACATGGGCAGGTTTGCCTGCCCAGTTCCATATTCAGTCCCCAGCTTCTTCAGTTGAAAGGATCAGACAGTAGATGGTGATATAAAAGACCTCTGGAGAATTGCTCCCACTCAACATAGCCAATGTTGGCCTAGACAGATTTGACCTGGAATAAGGCAGCTTCCGATATTCAAATCCCTGGCTTTCTCTGTCTGTATCATATGTAGCAACTCCCAGTGGCATCACTACGGTTGGTGTCACCCAGTGCAGTAACTCATGGTGTCACCCCCCTTCATTGACTACTTCTTCCCATTTCACACCATACAGAATCCCTAGTAATGCTTTTTGCACTAATGTTATTGTAAATCATAATTCCCATACACCACTGAATGTAATGCTAATAGTTGTGATATATACAACTAGCAAAATTAAAATTATACCTTCAAATTACAGTATCATATGCACAACCTAAATATATTTACATATACATAGTGAAGATTGGTTTAAAGTAATAAAAATAAAATCAATTTTAAAAAATAATTAAAATTTTGAATTTTGAAATTTAAATTCTGGGGCCTTTCTTTTCTCCTCCCACTGAGCTCCACCCCACTCTCATAATCTCTTAAAGCATTTTAAAATGGAAGCAGGTGAAGGGCATTGCCCAGGGGTAGGCAACTTTTCCCCTTTAAGGGCCGAGGGATTTCAGCTCCCAGAAGCCTCAGCCATGTTGGCCAATAGTCCCATGTTGGCCTGGGATTCTGGGAGTTGAAGTCCCTTGGCCTTAAAAGGGAAAGGTTGCCTACCTCTGGCATAGCTCATTGCTGCCAAAAGATAGATGTCAGAGAAGCAGTGGTGTCATCCCCTTTAGGGTGTTACCTGGTGTGGTCCACATCCCCAGCAACCCCTAGTGATGCTCCTGACAACTCCAACTCCAGTTTGTTTGGAGAAGAATTCATATGGGACCCTGAAAAGCTGCTTCCAGGACACACTAACAATAGCACTGACTAGGAAGATTATCACATGGGGTAAGAAACGCGAGAGAAGAGCTATGCCCCCATCATGTTTGCGTGATTTCAGGAAAGATTTTCACACAATGTCATCCACTTACCATACTTGTCACATCATGGAAGCATCCTGCTAGCACAACTTCTCATTGATGACAAAAAAGCGTCAATGGCTGTCCAAGAATGCTTCATTAGCGCTATTGTGAATGTGAGAAAGACAATAACATTTCAATAGCGCTATTGAGAACCCATCATTAAACTTTCCAGAAATACATTGAATCCCCCAGTCTTCTAGTGTGCCATTCAGCAGAATCACTTCCCATGTCACTCTGTGAATCATAGGAGAGTTCTTTAGGTATGAGAGGTGAACCATTTTTTCTCTCTGATCACAACCCCTTCTGCCAATGTGCAGAATATAAAAGCGCTATTTTACTGTTTGTGAATCGTTAATGCCCCATTATTGCGACCCGTGTTTCAATATTGCCATTGAATCGTTCTTGCTGTTATTACATTAGAATAGCACTATTAAAGTGTAAATGGCCCTTGTGTAATAATCTTCTAGGTCTGTTGCTGATTTAACTCAGACTAGTGCCTAGGGAACAGGATCAAGGTCTTTGGTTTCCTTTCCTGAAGTTCTGAATATTGTAAGGATTTACTATTAATTAGGGTAATGCAAAACTACATCTGTAGACAGGTGAACCAGTTCATATACAAGTTAGCAAAAAGAAAAAAGAAAAACTAAGAAGACGGAAAAGAATATGGGAATTTCCCAACTGTAGCAAAGTTTAAAGAATTCCTTTCAAGAAGGAAGTAACCTTTAAAAATGAACTTTTAACAAACTTAATTAACATAGCAGACTGCCAAAGTTTTTTTTAAGACTATACTAAAGCTTTTTTTTTAAAGCTAGACATACTGAAATGGGAAAAAGAACAGAGTAATGAAGTGGAAGATGAGATGTGTTATGCTTTAAAGTGACAAGAATGAAATGAATACCTGCTAGCACTTGATTGAACAAACTATCACTTTCAGATGTGTTCATCCACAATTCTGTTCCATCCCATTAGGCAGTAATTCCCACCCTTTGGCCATTCAGATGTTTTTGACTTCAGCTCCCATAATTCCTGACTATTGGCCAATTTGGCTGGGGCTTCTGGGATCTGAAGTCCAAAACAAATTGAGAACCACTGAATTATGGCATCCATCCATATTTTTTCAAAAATACCACTATGATAATTAGTACTTAAATATGAACGTAAAATATGAATCCAGTGCTGGATTTTCACAAAAGAAAGGCAGTAATATGTGGAAGCAGGACAGGGGTGATGTCTCTTTCTCATTGCAGCCCCTTGGAGGCCTGGGCAACCCTCTGAATCTATTTTTGAGGGCTGTAAGGCAGAAGTCTATGGTGCTAGCATGGGAGTGCCAGTACTATATTAGACTGAGGCCATTAAAAAAAAAACTCCCAAATACACATTTCTAAAGATTTCCCCCCCATACCATATATATTTTAATATAGTTGTCTTTAAAATGTTTTATTTAAAAGATAGATGCTTTAATCTTATTATATTTTAAATGCATCTTAAACTATTTTAAATTTATGTTTTTAATATAATTGTTTATTTAATTTTTCTAAAAATAATTTGTTTGTGTAGTACAATTTTGCCTGTACTTTCTTTTAAGTTGTTGTAAACAACCTTTGGTCCTATGTCGAGGAAAAGGTGGGATATTAATTAATTAATTAATTATATTAATAAATGTATTAATATATTATTAATATAATAATAATAATAATAATAATAATAATAATATATTATTATTATTATATTATTAATAATATTATATTATATATTATATAATATATAATATAATATAATATATTAATATTGGTTTGTTTTAATTATGGTTTTATGTTTTGATATTGTGTTTTTAATTTGTCATATTGTTTAATACTTTCTTAAGGGGGGGAAGGATTATAATGTTTTAATGTTATATTTTACTCTTGTTATATTTACTGTTGTCAACCGCCCGGGTTGGTTCGCCACAGGGCGGTATACAAATTATTATTATTATTATTATTATTATTATTATTATTATTATTATTATTATTATTATTATTAAAAGTATAAATAAGAAAATAAACTTTGAAACATTTTTTTAAAAAAATCTGAAAGCTGGTCACACAATTTTCAGAAAAACATTATGACCACGATTCTAGATCAGCTGTAGAGGCTATTGCCACACAACAGAATTAATGCTATTTACCCTTTAGCTGCCATGTCCTTTAAATACCATGGCTCCATCCTATGGAATCCTGGGATTTGAAGTATGCTGTGGTACCAAAGCTCTGTGACAGAAAATGTTAAATATCTCACAAAAATACAGATCCTAGAACTCCATAGTATGGAGCCATGCAAGTTGAAGTATGTTCTGTTCAACTTATATGCAGAGCATATTATAGGAAAAGCAGGCTTTGACACAGAAGAAGGTGGCTTTGACACAGAAGAATCTAAGATATGCAGATGACACCATAGTACTAGCAGGAAACAGACCTGGAACACCTACTAAGGAAGATCAAAGTACAAAGGCAGGCTTAATATTGAACATAAAGAAAACAAAAATAATGACTGCCAAGGACCTTCACAAAGTTCAGCCTAGACAATGAAGAAATAATAGAAGAATTCCCATACCTGGGATCGAACATTGATAGAAATGGGGACTGCAGTCAGGAAATCAGAAGACTAAGAATGGGGAAGGGGGGCTATGAAAGAACTAGAAAAGATTCTAAGATGCAAAGATATACAACT
>CM034701.1:270810970-270826154 GCA_020142125.1 Phrynosoma platyrhinos | reverse complement strand
CACTGGGAAACTTTTCAAAACCTTGTTAAACGAGGAAATCTTTTCACTATATCACTGCATGCTGCTTGTCTCTTGACAGCAGAATCTGGTGAATTTTCTACAGCTTCTGAAATCCAAAGATCTGTAATGGACTGCTAACAGGTGTGATCACTGTCTTCCTATACTGCATGGTGCATCTATACTGTAGAAGTAATGCCATTTGACACCACTTTAACTGTCTTGGCTCCATCCTACAGAATTCTGGGATTTCTACTTTTGTGAGGCACTCTTTGCCAGGAAGGCTAAAGACTTTGTAAAACTACAGATCCCAAGATTCCATAGGATGGAGCTGCAACACTTAAAGTGGTATCAAACTACATTCTGTGTTTACAATAACAAAAGATCATGTTGATTTTAGATGATTTAGTGCTAAAGATTGCCCAATTCCAGAAGGTTATTTGGTGCTGTATCACAACAAATTATGTGACAGAGTGCAGAGTGGGATGGGAGGAAGGAGAATGCACAATCATCTTTTAAGAAAAGATGTCTTCTTAGCTAAAATGAGAAAAGTAGAAATTGTCAAAATGGTCTTTCATTTACCTAGCGTAATAAAAATCTGTCCTTGTTCTTCTTACTTGAAGTCCACATAGTCTCTCAAAATGTCCCTGGAGCTATTAAATTGTCAAAGACATAAAGAATTTTCATTTCCTTAAAGGCATCAATGAGCTTCTAGGCAGATCTTGCAATATTATTTGGGGTGGACAATTATGTCACTGTGGAATAGGAACTGTGGATGATTTGCCCATTATCATCTTGAATGTACTTCAAACTCATCTCAGACATGAAAGTAGTATTCTCCATTTTGATATAAAATATATTTTCTCCTGACAGCCTAGGAACGACAATCCTTACTGTGCTATATTAATCCTGGAGAAACTAGGGATGCTGCTAATTTTTTAGAAGCTGCTAAGTTAAGGAAAGGGTTGGCGTGTTACTTATATCTATGTGTTATCCTTTCTTCCATAATAACCAGTGACTAAAATCATTATAAAATTTATTAAAATGAAGTCCAGATTTATAATGAAGACTCATTGGAGAAGGTAGGTTGCTGGTTGTGGCACCATGCAAGCTGCCTGGAGCCACCATTTTCTCTCTTTCTCTTCCACTCTTCCCAGTTCAGATTATTTTTCCCAGGATCCCTTGCATTTTAATGGGCCTGGTAGGAGGCAGCCAATCAGCAGCTGGAGCACAGGACATTGACTCCATGGGCTTCACTCTAGTCCAGGGGTAGGCAACCTTTCCCCTTTAAGGGCTGAGGGACTTCAGCTCCCAGAATCCCAGGAGCTATTGGCCAACATGGGACCATTGGCCAACATGGCTGAGGCTCTGGGAGCTGAAGTCCCTCTAGTCCATCTGAGTATAAATTTAGGAGTCCTTCTCTCTGTTTAACACCTCAGTTTCCACTGTTTTCCTTCCTAGTGACCCTGCACTTCCGATTCTATATTTATATGGATGTTAATGGTTGCATTGGTTATTGTCTTATTAGATGGCTGGTTTTCTTCCTTTGTCACAACTTTGGTGGTGTGGTGAGGGCAAGTTCCAGTGCTGAAAGGGAAAGTTTTGAACATATCAGTCCACTTAAAGCATGTTGGTGTTAGAGAAATACTGGGCAATGCCTAGCTTGGGTGTGGGACCATCCACACCTTCACATGGTAAAGAACCACAGACTGTGGCTGTGTGCTCAATCCAACCCCACAGGGATTGCTTCAAATGCTTTAGGTCATTTGGTGCTGGGTTTTAGAGCACTGGATCTGTACCACATGTCTGACCATACTATACAAGTGTACCTACTATGAATTGCAGCAAATTTCCTTTCAAATCTAGCTCTGTGTTATTTTGTGGTGATTGAGGCTCCCTTTGGCTAAGACTGACTCTTAGCTGCTGGGCCGGCAAATAAATCTGAAAATTTTATGCCATTGCTCTGTGTCTTCAGCTTTGACAAATAAGTAACAACAATCTTATACAGAAGAAAAGAAGTTTTGGCTTGTTGTGTAAATGCCCCGATATCTCCATGATCCAACTATATTTTGATATTACATTGCCAGCATGGGCTGTAGAGACTACAAAACACCAGAAAAGGTAGTACAGTCATCCCTCCATTTTTGTGAGGGATCCGTTCTGGACCTGGCAAACATGAAAAAAATGCAAATATTCAAGCCCCATAGGCTTGAATAGGTACATGACGCACATGCCATTATTTCCCTCTTAGCTTCCTGTCCATGGAAATGCAAGACTGTGGATGGGAAGTCCATGAAATGGGGATGACTGTATTTTGAATATTGCACATAGATCCCAGACATATGGACAGCTGAAAACATAGGATGAAGGGGCTCACTAAAGTATGTGCCCCCCCCATGCTCTGCATTTTTTACAAAAACCAAAAGTCAACAATGAGTTCTTGCCAACAGATCAAGCAAGACTGGATTCCCTTTTATCCCCTAAGTTGTGTTCCTATCTGTCTACCCATTCCTGTCTACCCATTTGGGGGCACCAGAGGTTTTGTTCTTCTTTTTAATCTTCTGGATATCAAAGCAGTTCTCTACTTTGGAAACCTTTTGGTCCTTCCAAAGGACTATCACGTCTTTGTTTCCCATGAAATCATCTTAGCCTGGGGCTAGTTTTATTCCCCAACATATCAAGGAGAGACTGCTACTAATAGTGGAAGTTCTGCAAGTCTTGCACTTTTGTAGGTAACATGGACTATTGTTTGATTAACTTCTCTGTGGTGCATTGGTTTGGAAGATAGGGTATTCTCACTCACTCTCTTTTTCTTTTGTAAAATTATTTTTCTTTCACATTCTATCACTATTTAGGCCCAGCCAAAGAAATATTTACAAGCATATGAGGACACACTTATAGATCTGGAGTACAAATACTGAAGCTACAGTAACAGTCCAATATGCAGAGCTTATGCAATGGAACGGAACAGGAAGAGTTAATGCTACACCAGAGCTGTCTGGCTCTCCTTTGCTCTGCAAGAGTTGGGAAATTTTACTTTAGTCCAACCTGAGTAATAGCTGGCAAGAGCCTGCGTATTGGCCATTCCTCAGTAAGTCAAATAACAGCTGAGAACATATAACAGTATTCACAGTGTGGCTTAGAATATAGTATTTGTGTCTGCTCCTTGGGAATCCTGCTTTCTATGTCTCACTGTGGGCTTATGTAACCCTCAAATACAGGCCTAGCCAACTGGCGGCCCAGTGGCTGGCTCTAGTTCCCAAGGCAATTCTGTGCAGCTCCCAGATGCCCCACCAAATTTTAATCAAGGGACAATAAAGTTTCACAGTTTTCCTCGTAAGGCAAAGGGGGGAAAAACACTTGTAGAAAAAAAAATATCAGTTTGAAATAAATAAATATATTCCTTGCATCAATGTTACCTCTGCCGTTTGGACTTTGTATGCGACATCCATGCAGATATAAATGCATTTATTTGTTTAGAGAGCTGTTCCAGAAACTGTATGCTTCAGAACCAGACATTCTTGCTGCTAAACCATGCCAACTTTATTATGAAACTTTGCCCCTCATTGAGGGGGTCCATTGTACAGAGCATTAATGTGGGAATAATTAGAACAGTTGTGGGGTTACATAGGTATCCTGCAACAAAATATTGAATCCCCTTATCCCATACACCCCATACATCATATCCACAGGGTTGCCATGGGTCAAGATCAACTCGAGGGCAGTTAAAAACAACAAACATCCTTTCTTTAAATCATATTTCTCCTTCTGCATTGCCTTCCTCATCCTTTCTTTAACCTTCTTACTCAGATTCCACTCCATATATTTCATTTCTTTAGTTTGTTCATTCTTCCCCTCCTGCTCTTACTTTGGACATTACCATAGTATACTCTTATAGTGCTGCTATTCTACTTTTACTGCTCTGGCTGCCTCCTGTGGTATTTGGGATGTAGAGTTTAGGGAAAAGCTAAATGTGAACTGCTTCTGTCACTTCAGGTTTTCCTTCGCCTCCTTGCTTGTCACTGTCTCAGTTGTTGTCCCTGCATTCCTCTCAGCCCTGTTGTCCTTTCTGCCACTTGTCTCCTCTTCCTTCATGTTGCTCCCACAACAATCCAAGGCTGTTGGCCAGGTGGGGAAATTACTTATATCAGCCAGTATAGGACCTGAGCGATGCCTTTATTTGCTCCTGAATCCTGCCCCCTTCCAGTTGGCCAGACTGCCTCTGGGTGGTTGCCTTCTCACTCCATACCAGAGCCTGGGAAAACCATGTGTGCTTCTGGGGAAAAGAAACAGCCCCAGTGCTTGGAGCATGGTGCCTTCATTCACAAATTCATGCTCCTAGACTGCATCTGCACTGCAGAAATAATCCAGTTTGACACCACTTTAACTGTCATGGTTCAATGCTATGGAATTCTGGGAATTGTAGTTTGTTGTGGCACCGGAGCTCTCTGACAGAGAAGGCTAAATGCCTCACAAAACTACCATTCCCAGAATTCCATAGCATTGAGCCAAGGCAGTTAAACTGGTGTCAAACTGGATTATTTCGTCAGTGCTAAGTTCCAAGATGACCAGATCACCTTTATTGCACAACCAGTACTGATGGCAACATCAAACATTGCCATTAATACCCAATTCTGACATGGAACTGTTGCACGATACAGATGTAATATGTAGTGAGTTTTACACAAGCATTGCAATGAAACATAAGAAAATAAGAGTTCTGAAACTTAATTTCAAAGGAGCAGCTAGTTCAGCAACCAGTGTCCAAAGGATATTTGCAAGGTTTTGCTCTCTCCAGGTTGATGATGATGATTATTTTCATGATTTACTATTGCTGTGTTGTGCTGTGGCACCACTATGAAGAAGCAATACTAACAGTGCCCATTATCTGGAACATTTAAATTACATACCACCATCAAGTACCTATCAGTACTCTGCTATGGTGAAATAAATCATATGCTATGGAAAAGCATGACTCCTGCACACATTAATGACTTCGTATGTAGTGACAGTAAAGAAAGAAGCAAACAACGTTTGCATCCAGTGTTCTAATTTTCAGACGGTTTCCCCCTGTTAATTTCAGTGATCTCCTAGCCTCAGCTTCATAAAATTGTCTCCATTCCAGGATACTTCCTCCTCCTTTTTCCATTGTGTAACTTCCAGGCAGAAATTCCATGATGAAGATCCAAACCTAGATTGAAAACCATTAGAAAGCTAAATAGGGATAGTATTTGGCAGTCCTTTCAGTTTAATGTGACCAATAAATCAGATGAAGGAATGTATCCTTCCCAAGGCTTGGTGGTAGGTGTGTTTCAGACTGAGAACTGCTTCTGTTTTGCTGGCTGCTACTTTCTATCATTACACCTCACTTTGTAGCTACTGGTGAGCCGAAAACAGAGGCACAATGAATCATTCAGGCCTCTCAGTACAAGTCACAAAATACTGGAGGCAATATACAGTTCCACTTGGAATTGCATGAATTTCTCCATTTCTTAGAAAAATATTTAATTGCTTTTCTGAAGTGTTCTGTTTGTCAGTCAAAAAACACAACACTTTCACAACTTTGAAGTCTTGGGCACTAAAAATATTTAAGTTACATAAGCAGAATGAAGAAAGAACTGAATGGATCTTTTAGTTGAAATATTCTTAGCCATCTTTTTCCTCCCCTGACTACATAGTACTGCTTTTGTAGGGGCAGGAGAAGCTAGCCCAAGGCAACCAGTCTTTATTAGTCAACGTGAAAAGTGTCTTTTGAACCACGGGTGAATATGCAAGTGTATTTGGAAGACTAGGGATGGAAAACATCACTTGACAAACAACAAAATTCTAAAAACTTTTTAAAAAGAGCTTGATATTTTCGTTGATCGTCATTGTTGTGCTAATACAATTTTTCATTCTTCCCTCCTTCACAGCTGTGACTGAGAGGCAGGTGAATAAGAAACCAGACATGAGAACTTAGAAAATTCAGATACTACATATTTTGATATAAATGATCCCAAACTGGATTTTAGAAAAAGAACTATGCCAACCTGAACTAATGTATAGGTAGATACATAATTTATAATTTTAATTTAATTTAAATTGTAGTTCAAACTCAACAAAACTAAGAACCAATAAGAAACCTAAAATGAATGTAATTTATCCCAGCAAAGAACCAATGAGCCCATCCAGATGAGAAAAAAAGTTTCTAGTAGTCCCAGGCTTTCTTTTTCTACAAGCTGATGCTTTCTTCATCCTGAAGTATTTGCTGCAAATTCCTGGCATTACCAAGCACTTTTTATTCCTACTTTCTACTTCTCAGGTCAATTTAAATTAACCCAATATTTTCCAAAGTGAAATGTATCTCTACTTGGCGTTCTATTATCCCCAAACTGGCTAAAATGGCTGTCTCCAGTAAAAACAATTGTTTCCAGAATACAGATGCAACAGTGAGGAAAAGAGGAAACTGCACCAAAATAAAATAATCCTGGCGTTTAACTAGTGTAATATTTTTAAATCACTTTAGCATTTTGACTATACTTTAGCATTATGACTACAATAATAATAAAGGATTAGTGAAAATCAGTTTCTGGAATGTTGCATAAGTCATGTGACATGTAATCTGTGGGAGAGAGAGGAGGAAGAACACAAAGAAGGGGAAAGTGTGGGAAACTTGGGATATTTCAAGAAAGAATTTGGATGCAAACCTAGGAATGTGCAAGTAAAATCAGAACAAAAAGAAACTGTCAGTACTTCAAAAGACTTTTCCCCCCTTCTGGAAAAGCCCAATAAGAAAATACATTTTAAATGGCACCTCAGACAAAAATGGTTCTGCAGAATCCTGTGTCTTCATGTTCAAGTGATATTTTTTTTTACTTAACCATATAAATGTTTTGAAATAATTAACAATTATGATGATATTAATAAAATATCCTCCTCCCCCAAAGATTATTAGCAATCATCACTGCCACAGCAAGAAAGTAAATACAAACTTTTTCTAATTCTCTCATTACATCAATAAACTAATATTTTAAAAAGTCAGCGAGAGGATCCAAATGTGATATGTAACTTGTCAGTCCTTTTCTATGGAATAAGACTGACTTCCAGAAACTTAGGGGTGAAGAATATGTGGTCATTCACACCTTGGTGAGTTCCAGCTCCTATTATCTCTGACACATTGGCCATGCTAGTTGGGGCTGATGAGAGTTGGAGGCTATTTGGAAGAACATAGGTTCCCCTCCACTGCAGTAATCTACGATTTTATAATATGTCCACTAGATATGACTTATATCAATTCAGATTCATTGAGACTGATCATAAAACAACTTCATGGGAAATGCCAGGTTATAATATTTCTCCCTGAAATCTACTTGTTTCTGTACAGGGATGCCAATGATTACAGTAGAAAAGTGTGATAATTTTGTTTGATCATTTTCAGATTTGTGCACAGCCTAGGATCTAGGGTTTCTGTGGGCAGAAGTTCTTTGTAGATTTTGCAAGATTAAGATACTGAGCAGGGACTGAATGGAATGAACTAAACCAATTTAGCAGATATCCTAGTCCCATTGATAGCAGATTCTCCCCCAGGGGACATGGCATTTGGGTCTCCCTTCTTGCACTTATTTAATGCCAGCTAATGAAATGTTGCAGAATCAGACTGGTGCCTGACAGTGTGATGAACAATCACTCCCTTTTGGCTTTGCTGAAGTTTAAAAATGAATATAACTTTTTAAAAACACACATTCACCAATTTCACAAGGAAAATGAATGTACTAAATAGTTTAGCCTATGCTTAAAGTTTGCCAAAGCACCTAAAGCTGAATCCTTAAATGCTCATCTGGCACTGGCCTAATACAATTTAAGTCAAACATGTGCCAGTTTGAAGGTCATTCTTATTTTGATCCAGAAGCCAAAGACTTCATTACACATATCTGCTTAAAAGAATAAGTTCACCAGGATATAGGGGTATGAATGTTGCATTTAAACACTTTAATTCTGAACCAGTTTACTTGAGACATTTGTATCTATCCAGAAAAATGTTTTCTGATATGGCACAAGAAATTCTGCTCAGCAGCTTAGTTTTGGAGAAATTGCACACACATATGGACACATGCACACTCTTGGATACTTAAAGTGGATAGTGTCTTGGGTGAAATCTTAACAGATGAGATCAAAGTCTAATGTTTTATATAAACAAAGACACAAAAGAAACCATTTCACCATCAAGTGTTCTGACACTGAACCACAAAGCCATGGGTCTGATCAGTATTCATATTTTTATATAAGGAAAAAAATCCCAGGATTTAATGTAGTCTGCTCATAGTGAATGCTTGGGATTGTGATTTTGATTTGTTGTTGTGTTCCTTCAAGTTGTTTCTGACTTATGGCAACTCTAAGGTAAATCAATCGGGGGGGGGGGGGGGGGGGGGGGGGGGGGGGGGGTTGGTCAAGATTTGTTCGGGAGGGTGCCTTTCCCTTTCTCCGAGGCTGAGAGAGTATAACTTGCTCAAGGCTACCCAGTGGGTTTCCATGGACAAGCAGGGATTTGAGCCCTGGTCTTTAGAGTTGTAGTCTAATGCTCAAACCACTACAATGGCTTTCTTTTGATTAATGGCAGCTAATAGAGAAACATCAACCACTGAAGAGTTTAGAGGAACTACTTTTCAAGTGCCTGACAACTTCCAGCTGTGTTGGACTACATTTCCCTTAGATCAAGTGGACAATTGTGTGGAGATGGGGACTATTTTCCCCCTTACACCCATCTGGGGGCCATGCTGGTGCATTTTGGAGTAGCCAGAATGGTGTGATAATGCTTCCAGCCACCATTTTGGCCAATGTTGGGGCATAGTTTTGATGTTTGGGAGTTTTAAGGGGTTCGGAGAAGCATATCATTGCTTATTCACATAGTTGTAGTGGCTTTTGGCCAGTTTGGGGGCAAAATATCACTAAAAACTGTCTCTAAAAATAAAAAGGGGGTTCTGATGGCTCGGGGGACTTTTCTGAAGATTCTAACACAAGACTTTTCACAGAAATTGTTGTATTGTATTCCTATATCTGTCTCATTTCTCTTGCTTTTAGTATTGTTGTTGTAGTAGTAGTAAAAAAAAAAAAGTCCTTCATTCCACATAAAACTTTGTCGGAGTTCATAACATTCTTATGTGAAGCTTACATATAATTTCCCACAGTGTCATGGAATGTAATCCTAAACAGCAAAGTGTGTGTGCGCAGATACAAGGAAAATGCATGGCTTTGCTGTGCCAGCATGCAGTATGTGTGTATGTGTTGCCAAGTACCAGCTATGTTGGTGGCTTACCCTCTGCAAGTTTGCTGATCATATCACCACTCTTTTAAAAAGTATGCACACACAGAGAGAGAATGTCTGAGATCTTGCATCATTATAGGTAACTAATGATGATAGAGCTCCATTATCATACTTACATCTGATAATGCCACCCACTCACCCTCATACTCACCCTCAAACCCTGCTGATGGGGGCATTGGGGAATGTCATCTGAAGGGCTGTCCTGGCTATAGGGAACATTGAGAACCCTGGGGTCCTGTCTCAAAAATTATGACTGCTTACTAAAGGTTTGGAAGGCATGATTGATCTTGCCCATATTTTCACATGTAAATATTTTTGAATTTTTACACTGCTTTTAATCTGTCCTGTTTTAGGGATTAAATGGTTTAATTGGCTTGTCGCTTTTAAATTATTCTTATTATTTAAAATGTTTTTAAAATGTTCAAATTCATTGTATTGAACACAACCCTGAGAAATTTGGATATAGAGCAGGATAAAAATGCTTAAACAAAACATCTTTATTTTGTATTTATTCAGCCTGTTCTTTGAGAAGTCAGATCTCAAATCTATGGTGATACATGTCTTGATGACATTTGGACTACTGTAATGCACTGTGTGTAGGACTGCCTTTAGAAAATATTTGAAAACTTCAGCAGGTCTAAAGTGCTGCAGCCAAAATGTGGACCAAGAATGGTTACAGAGATGTGACTCCCCTCTTGAAACAGCTCCACCTGTTACCAATCTTTTTCCAGGCAGAATTCAAAGTGTTGATTATGTGATTAAACCCCTACATGGCCTGGGTCCAGATTGTTTGAAAGACCATATCTTCTCATACAGGCCAGCACAAGTTTAAGATCTGCAGGAAAGAGTTTTCTCTCAGTCCCACCACCTTCACAGGTGAGGTTGGGAGACTTGGGAGAAAGACTTCTCTGTGGCTGCTTCCAGGCTGTGGAATTCCCTTCTTTGAGAAGTCTGGTTGGGTCTCTCCCTGCTTGCTTTCTGACAGCAGGTAAAGACATTTTTATTCAGGCAGGATTTTGAATATTAATGATGGAGCCAGTAGTTTGTGTGTAAAGAGACACATGGTGTAATCATAGAGACTTACAGCTTGTACAGACCAGCCAAAAGGGCTGGCCTGGGGGTGGTGTTGTGCTGCCCCAACGCCACCGTCATGCCGTGCACCCCACTGCATGGCATCAGGGTGCTCCCTTGGCACAGGGTACAGACATCCTGTGCCAAAGAAGCACAGAAAAGCTGCCACCACCATGACAACGGCAGCTTTTTGCCGCTCCAAAAAGGAATTACATTCGCCAGCTCTTTTTGGAGCAGCAAAGTGCTGGATTGGGGCTGTGGCATGCAGTTGCTGTGCCCCGATCTGGTGCTCCCAGGGTGGCATGGAGCCAGCCCTTAGGGGCCATCTGTAGAGCCCTTATGACTCTGGAGACCAACAGGGTTCATCCATGAAAACCCACTGGGCATGTCACACTCTCTCAGCCTCATAGGAAGGCAAAGAGAAGCCCCTCTCTGCACAAATCTTGTCAAGACGACCCATGATAGGCTTGCCCTAGGGTCAGCATAAGTCAGAAATGACTTGAAGGTACACACAACAACAACAGCAAAGTGTGTGTATATAAAGTGATGTGCTATATTTTAAATCTTTTTACTGGAAATTATGTTTGAAAAAGCTTTTAAGTGTCTTTAACTGTTTTGAATCATAGAATCATAGAGCTGGAAGAAGCCTCAAGGGCCATCAAGTTCAACCCCATGCCTTGCAGAAATACACAGTCAAAGCACCCCTGATAGATGGCCATCCAGCCTCTGTTAAATATCTTAATGTTTTTGAAATATTATTATTATTTAATTTTTTTGAAATTTTGTAAACTATAGTTTTAGCTTCATTTAAAAAAAAAAACCTATAACTATAAACCTCTTCGTATCCCATCTTGGAAGAAAGGAAACATATAGATCTAATAAATAAATAAATAAATAATAGTTTTAAGTCCAGCCTGATACTTTAGTAGGCATGTTATTTCTCAAGCTTTTTCGTGATGAAACAAGCCTAAATGACTATACTGTCCAAATGCTTCATGATAGCTGCCTCATCCAGCCATCTATACCACATCCTAAGATCTGATTACACAAAATCCCATTAAAATTAATAGCTGTATCTGTTGGTGCATTAATTGGGTACCTAAGTGCCAAGCAGCGCAAGTGTAACGATTGATAAAATACAGTCATCCTGAGAATGTTTTGATAAAATTAAATGGGATTTCTGTTCAAATAAATGTGGTTAGGTTCAGGGTGTCACTCTTATTGAAGAAGGTATATCTTCATGTTTGCTCCAATGATAATATCTACCAAAAATATTATAGAAGACTGACAGCCTCGGCAGATGACTAATAAAGTCGTCTCCGAGGCAGGGAAGAGGAGGGGCAGCTGCACGTGTGGCACCCCTTCCTCCTCCTGAGGTTGCCCTCAGAGCTGCCAGCCCTCCGCCCGGCTGGTGCTCCGGGGGCAACCCCCTGCCGCAGCGTGCTCACACGCTGCGGTGGAAAAGTCAGGGAAAGTGCGCCCTACGCATTTAGGGTGCACTTTCCCTGACTTCTGAAAGGAGCGCTATTTTTGCGCTCCTTTCAGGGACACCACCGGTGCGCCGCGGTCCCGCGGTGCACCGGCCCAGGGCGTCCTGGACGCCCTGGTCTGCATCCCCCCTGAGTTATAATTACAATAAATCTTAAAAGGATATTTGTAGGTCAAGCAAATAAAGCAAATGTCTCTCACTTCATGCTAAATTTGAACTGGTCTTACTCAGTGCTTTGCTTAGAAAAACCTACATATTCCCACTCAAGGGGAAAAAAGCTTTCTTTGCCAAAATAATATAAATAGTAATAAAGGAATGGGTTTTTGAAATAGATGTATGTGCTTCTAAATGTAATATAAAAGAAGATGGTCTTAATTAGTGTCTGACACAGACATGGGATAGTATTAGGAGTGGCACAGGATATAGGAAACTATTTTAAATATTTTCAGTTTTCAAATGTCAGAAAGCTTAAGACAAGCAATAAAAACTACAAATATAGTAGCAGAATATACAAAAGAAAAGAACTAGTGCAAGTGGTAAGATAATTTCCAAATACTTATTTCAATTTAAGCAGGATAAACTGGATTCTTTTAGTTAATCCCTCTTTCTGTGGTCTGAACCTTCCCTAGTCTCCCTAGTTCCTAGATTTCTTGTTTTTATATGCCTTCTAGTCAACTCCAACATATGATGATGCTACCACAAGGATTTTTGTACAAGATTTATTTGAAGGAGCTTAGTCATTGCCTTCCTTTCAGTTTAACCTGACATTCTCTTATAGTCTCCTCTACCAGTGGCATTCCTAGGGTTGATATCACCTCATGTGGTAACTCATGGTGTAACCTCCCCATTGGCCTCCTCCCATTTCACACCATACAGAATCCTTAATAATGCATTTTTGCACTAATGTCACTGGTAAATCGTAATTTTCATAAACCACTGAATATAATGCTAATCGTTGTGACATGAACAACTAGCAAAATTAAAATTATACCTTCAAATTAAAATATCATATGCACAACTTAAATGTATTTATGTATACATAGTAAGATTTGGTTAAAATATGATATTTTTAAAGAAAATGTAAAAAGAATATTTAAAAAACATTTAAAAAATAAAATGTGAATTTTTAATTTTTAATTTTTAAAAATTCTGGGGCCTCTACTTTCTCACTTAGGGCCTCTGCAGACCAGGGCGTCCAGGACGCCCTGGTCCGGAGCGCCGCGGGGCCATGGCAGCCTCACCGCGGCGCTCCTCCGGCGAATCTAAAAGGAGCGCCAAATTGGCGCTCCTTTTAGATTTCAGGGAAAGTGCGCCCCAAAAGCAGCGGGCGCACTTTCCCTGACTCAAACGCTGTGGCGAGTGCGGTCGCCGCGGCGTGAGGTCAACCCGGAAGCGCTGGCCGTGCAGATGGCCGGCGCTTCCAGGGGTGACCTCAGGAAGAGGAAGGGGCGCCGAACGTGCGGCTGCCCCTCCTCTTCCCTGCCCGGAAGACGACCCAATTAGTCGTCTGCCGAGGCCCTAAGTTTCATCCCATTCCCATCGTCTCATAAACCATTTTAAAGGGAAGCAGGTGGATACTACATCCCATTTCTGCCAAAAAACAGATGTTTGGGAAGCAGTGGTGTCATCCCTCCCCCTTAGGGTGTCCACACCCCCTGCACCCCCTAGCAAGACCATTGGCCTCTACAAGTATCCGGCAGGCTTGACCAGGCTTAGCTTCCAAGACCTGACAGAATCTGATGTTTTCAGGCCATCTAAGATAATTAGTTGCTAAATATTCACATTCATACTGTAAATGCAGAGGGGCAGTAAAGAAGCTCAGTACAGTATGGGTATATTCATTTATCCAAATATCTTATTATATGAATATTATTGGCATTGCTACAGATTATTTATTGAAATGTGATCTTTATATGTCACATTCTTTATTTAGATCTTCTATGCATATGTCATGCCTCTTGAATACAGAGTTGTAATTTTATTCTCAAAGGAAGCAACATGTAATTTTAGCAATTTTCTTCCCACTTAAAGAAATCCCTCAAAAACTGCAAATAGTTTTGAAGACTATTTGGAATTTAAGACATATTTGCACATGGCTAGTGTTTGGAAAGGAAATAGCATTTTCTGATTAATATTTTATTATTATTTGCTGGGCAGAAAATGCTGTTTCCCATGCAGAAAATACTGTTATCTGCACAAAACAAGTACACACAAATTTTACATAGAATAATTCCCAAACTGTAGATTCTCATCAGATGAGGATTCTCCTCATCGTTTCCAAACATTTGAGAAACATATTTTTATTTGTGTGTTTTTAAATATAGTTTCCATCCAGCATTTAAACTTGTCCCATCACATACACCAAGGAAAGGAGCAATGATAAGAGCATAGGCATCCACCTCAGGGAGAACTCTCAACATCTCTCCTGAACTGAGGACATACTCTGTTTCTTAGATTCAGAGGCAGAGCTCCACCCAGATTAATATCCCATCAGTATCACCCCATCAGTATCACAGAAGCCAGCACTTGCAATACCATGGGGAAAAGACACAATCATGCCCCCCATCCATGTCCCCTTCACCCCTCTTCACTCCATGCAGTCCCCCTGTTTGACTTTCTGGTTTGTGTATGTCATAATTACACCCATTTGAGTTTTCACACTTTCATTTTCTTTGCTTTTCTGAAGCCTGCACTTGTGTCAGGGTGTTTAAATGCAAGTGCAAATATGTGCATTTTCTGCCTTGAGTCAGACTATCCCAGCTTCTTTTTGCTATGGTTTCTAGCCCTAGAGTATGGCTTCAGTCCAGTTTCCAGACACTTTCAAGATGTGTATCATTTAAATGCCCTGTCTATAAAGAGACTGGAAACTGCTCTATTTTGCCTGTTTCATCCCATGGAGATGGTGCCTCAAAATACAAGGCCTTGACAACCTAAACAAAGTTTCAGACAGGTTCATTCCTCTTCTGAGACAATATTTTTTTTTCCAGAGCTGAGCAGGAAAGTGCTGACTAGGAGGTGGCCAAGGTTCACCTTGGTTCACCAGAGAAATTCACCTTAACTGGACTTTGCCCAATCATATATGACTTGGCTTTTTTGACATGACTGGAAAGATCCTCTGTTTGATTACTTCCATTTCCTTTGAAAGCTCAGGCCCCTCTGAAACAGAATCGTACATTCATAACAATGCTTCCCACCATGTTTCTAGTGCTAGCAAATGATTTTTAACATTAACAAATACAGATTTTGCCTGCCTAACAAATAAAATTTATATAGTGGATTAGTACTGCAGTTCGGAGTCCAGATTGTTCTGCATAAACAATTTGCCT
>CM034701.1:270797142-270808306 GCA_020142125.1 Phrynosoma platyrhinos | reverse complement strand
CTAAGGAAGATCAAAGAAGAAAGTGCAAAGGCAGACTTACTGTAGAACATAAAGAAAACAAAAATAATTACTACAGAGAATTTACACACATTCAAACTAGACAATGAAGAAATAGAAATAGTAAAAGAGTTCTCATATCTGGGATCAAAAATTGATTGGAATGGGGAGTGCAGCCAGGAAATCAGAAGATTAAGAATAGGGAGCATGGTTATGAAATAACTAGAAAAGATCCTAAAATGCAAAGATATACAACTCAGCACAAAGAGCAAAATCATACAAGCCATTGTATTCCTTATTGCCATGTATGGATGTGAGAGCTGGACAGTTAAGAAGAAAGGAGGAAAATCAATTCATTTGAAATGTGGTGCTGGAGAAGAGTGCTGAAGATTCCACAGACAGCCAAAAAGACAAACAAATGGGTCCTAGAGCAGATCAAGCCAGAAATATCCCTGGAGGCCAAGATGACAAAACATAGACTATCAGACTTTGGGCACATCATGAGAAGGCATAAATTGTTGGAAAAGACAATAATGTTGGGAAAGATAGAAGGAAGTAGAAAGAGAGGAAAGCCACATGCTAAATGGATGGACTTTATTAAAGAGACCACGAATATGAGTTTGCAGGAGCTGGGCAGAGCAGTAGAGGACCGGGAGGGGGGGGGGGCTGGAGATGTCTCATCCATAGGGTCGCCATGGGTTGAAACCAATGTGAAGGCAGTTAACAACAAACAAACAAGCAAGCAAACAAACAAATGTACTGCCACAAATTCTTAGAAATGAACTAGAAAAGAGTGATTGTATGTCTTTGGCAATGCCCTTAAGATGAATATAACAGTGAAAATATAATAGGCATATTCAGAAAGGACACTTCATTCTTCCAAACTGCTTTTCCTTACCACAATCATCAAGCTGAAGTTATTAGGATGTAAAAATAATAGTATAACAAAACAAATATTATGCATAACTTTAGGAATCTTTATGTGCATTTATTGCACCATTCCAGAAGCAAGAAGAGTTGTGGTTTCCTTCAGCTTACAGTTAGCTATAATTATGAAAGAACTTCTGTCTAATAAGATTTTAAATGTAATAAAGCTTGCCATGACTAATAAAAGTATGATCTGAAAGCAGCTATAGCACTCCTGATTTATACTGAAAGATAGTTTACACTCTAGTAAGTAGGTCTGCTGTTTGTAACATTTGGAATTTCTTATAAAAGTTTTCCTGGCAATTCTATCATATTAGATCTGATTCTGGAGCAGTTTCAAACCGTTAGATCAGAACTCAAACTCTTAGTCAGGATACCATTGAAGATTCTGGACCTCAGTCTAAGTGCTTCTTTGATACTGAGTAAAATTATATTTTGCTTGGATCAGATATCTGCATTTTTCTCTAGGCCTTTGAAGAAATTTATAGTGTTCATAAATGTTGTAGCCAGTATACAATGACGTCAGCAGCATTATCTACAGGGGTCTTTTCACAGTACACTATTACAGGAATATGATTCCATTTTACTTGCCCCAGCTGTATCTTATGCAATCCTGAGTTTTGTAGTCTGATGAGGTGCTAGAGCTATCCCTCTCTAAAGTGCAAATCCCAGGATTCCAAAAGGTAGACTCACAGCAGCCAAATTGGAATCGTGGTACTATAAATGTGTAGTGTGAAAGGGCCTTGGTGTTTCCACACTGCACAGGCATAGCAGTTTGGTGAGGAATATAGAATTGTCTGATAAAGTGCTTTAGTTTAGTGGTTCTTAACCTGTGGGCTGCAGACCCCCAGGTGACCATGATGTCCTCACAGGAGGTCCCCAAAAGGCTTGAAGGCTGCTCAAATCACCTTCTCCCCACAGAGCAGTGGCTATGTGTCAGGAGCCAAGGCACAAGGCACATTCAATCTGCTCCAGCCACAAACTGGAAAGAAGAAGCAGGAGAAAGGTCTTATTTCCCCTTCTGGTTTCTTTGAAGAAAGGTTCAATAGAAGGTGTAATTGTTAATGTGTCAGTGTTCAGGTATTATTATTATTATTATTATTATTATTATTATTATTATTATTATTATTATTATTATTATTATTCAGTTAAGATTTGGGAGTCCACAGCAACAAGTTATTTAAAGGGGGTCCCTGATAAAGAAAGGGTTAAGAACCACTGTTTTAGACCACTCTGTTGAGCTGTTCTCTAGCACAGAATTCCAAGTTCCTCACTAAACTACAAAGCTCAAGAATCCATAAGATGGAGACACAGTAATCAAAAATAGTATAACCATGTAGTAACATAACAATACACCATATATCACCACTGACAAGGAATGTTTCCCAGGAAATGTGGTACAGCTCTACTCATGGCTTTTTAAAAATATATTTGTATTAATTTTTAACATAAACAATCTAATTTCCAAGCAAAGTAAATATACATTCAGAAAATTAAGTGGGAGAAGGGGAGGCAGAGGACTTACAGTATAACTAATCCACAATAGGGCTCCGACCCTTCAAACATGACTGTAATGACAAGAAACAGAAAAAATATATATTATTATACCATATGGGACAGTCTGCAACAGCCCATAGATATAACTTAATAACCCTACTACAATTACTAACAACCATAACCACAAATTATTACATTGTTAGATTTCTTATTGCTCAAAAAGTCCATAAATAATTATCAATCTTTCAAAAAGTATTCCATTGGCTTTTCCTTTAGAATCCATGTTAATCTGAACATTTGGGGTACCTCAGGAACTTTAAAAATCCATTCTTCCATCACTGGTGCTTCAAATTGTTTCCGAGATTGAACAGACAACATTCTTTTTCTGGTTGTCATATACTGAAGAAGTAATCCTTATTTATTCTCCAGTTCCTTCTGTATACCTAACAAAAATATTTCTGGTGACTACAAAATCTACCTTTAGATTTTATTTTATTTTATTTTTTGGATTAACATATACATCATAGGGCCTTGGCAGATGGCTTATTAAGCCGTCCTCGAGGCAGGGAAGAGGAGGGGCAGCCACATGCTCGGCGCCCCTTCCTCCTCCCGAGGTTGCCCTCAGAGCCGCCGGCCCTCCGCACGGCCAGCGCTCCAAGGGCAACTTCCCGCCGCAGCGTCCGGACATGCTGCAGTGGAAAAGTCAGTGAAAGTGCGCCGCAAGCTTTTGTGGCGCACTTTCACTGACTTGTGAAAGGAGCGCTATTTTAGTGCTCCTTTCAGGGACGGGGAAGGAGCGCCGCAGGATCAAGCCGTGGGGATGCCTTGATCCTGCGGCGCACCTTCCCAGGGCAGCCCCATGCCACCAGTCTGCTTCTCCCCTACATCCAGTGATTTTTCACCTACTTACTGTCAATGAGATATGAAAGAAAAAAAAAGGAACCCATCTTATTTTGACATCCCCAACATTGGTTTGAAACATTCCAAAACAATTTTGATCGCTTATTTGGTGTTAGACACCATCTTTATGTCATCTCATATAGATTTTCTTTTTGATCACTAAGCAGAGAAAGTTTTATGTCTTTAGACCACATTTCCCTCCATACATCCATATGGACGTTATGCCCAAAATTTTGGCTCCACCTTATCATGTATTCTTTTACCATTAATTCTTCTGTCTCTAATTTCCACTTAGACACTTTTTAAAGACGTCAAAAACTTCACAGTTTTGAAGATGAACAGAATTCATTTTAATTAATTAATTACATAATTAAATACATTTAATTAATTAATTAATTAATTAGAACAGTTCTACTCATTTTAATTCAAGAAGAAGTCACTCTGATTAGTAGTTTGGAGGAGGCTAGAGAAATCAAGAAAGTCAGTACATAGTTTCTGGCAATCTGGAATCTTAAGTACTTTGATATGTTTAAATATGTGGCACTGGCTACTAAACAACTGCTAGCCCTAAAGGACCTTGGAACATTTCCCCACACTTTCACTTTCCTTTCTTTGAGGATTATGCACCCATCAAAGTAAATAAAAACTTGAACTGATCTTTCCCAACCCTTTTACCCAACCCTTTTGTCAGAATCCTTAAGCCAGCTATGAATTAAAATCATTTTAATTTTGGTGGTAGTTTATTTTACATAATGCATAGCTGGAGCCCCGGTGTTCATGTTCTGCAGATTGTTAAGGTACACTGTGAACTTGGATTCCCCAAAACTAAAGTCTACATAGTGACACCAACAGTTTGTTCTGGTCGCTACTAGAAGCCAAAGTTGCAAAATTATAAAATAAGATCTATAGAATAGGATATCACTGGAGCCGCAGCTGAAACCTTCCAGAAACATGGTGTTTGTTGATTAAAGTAAGATAGGTAAGAAACTGATGAATTATAGAAGTGCAAAGTTTGCTAAGTTATTGCAAGCAGCTTGTCAGATATTGTTTTCCCCCATCCCTGGACTATGCTGAGTGTTATATTTGACAGTCAAATTTTTCATTTGTTCAGCATCCTTTAAGAAATAGCTTTGTGTATTAGGTCCCATTTGGACCTCACAATTTTAGCACTGTATAATTCCACTTTAATTGACATGGTTCCATGCTAAAGAATCCTGGAATTTGCAATTTAGAAAGTGATAGTCTTCTCTGCCAGAGAATGCCTAATCAAACTACAAATCCCAGGATTCTACAGGATGTAGCCATGGCTGTTAAAGTGGCATCAAAGTGCTATAATTTGTTGTGTGAAAGAGATGATAGATTCTGAGATGAAGTCTAGCTTGTGGTTTTCCTGAAAAATAGTATATGTTTGTGTACATTATGTACAATGCAATTTTCCAGCCCATTAATTCCGATAGACTTCTTAAGTTCTGCTCTGCAGGTGTTCATTTTGTGGTGCCAACTTAGAGCCGAAACAGACAGCCATGAAGGGGCATCTTGAAGCCATCCCCAGCAAAGATGCCTCAGGACCATAGCAAACACACGCCATAGTCCCAAAGGTGCCATCTGCTACTGGCCGAAATAGGAAAAGATCCTCTCCTTTTTGGATTGGTTTTGGGATGCCTTAAGCGTCCCCAGCACAACCCCCAGGCAGCTTCTGAGCACTCATCAAAATACTATGCCCCCAGAGCAGCTTGCAGCCATCCCAATCTGGCTGTTTCACTCCAGGGCATCTTGGGGGCATGCATCATCAAAACACCACATCCCCATGCCACTCAAAAACCAGTTTTTCTGGCCAGTCTGTTCAGGCCTTGAGTGAATAAAGCTTCTGTAGAAGAAGCAAGTAGAAAAGGGTTAGAATGGTAGTCTTATTACAGAAATGCTTACTGCTTGATAGAACTGTGAGTGAGCAAAGTCAAATTCCCTGCATCCATCTTCTCATCACACCACTTTGATGTCTTCTTTACACAGTTATATTGGGGACACATGTCTATTTTTTTCTGCTCATTTTTAGTATCAGGATCTTCAATGCTTTGAACTGTGCTATTCTGCTCTTGAACCAAATTATCACAATCCAGTACAAATCAGTCCAGAGCTGTTCTACCATTTCATTGTTAAGGTTTCAGCTAAAGTGGTTGCAAAACCCTAATTTCATCTCTTGATTATGAATATTTTTAGCTAGCTTACCTGTACTAAAGACCTCAATTTCCTTAATTTTAGATAGCATATCTAACTCTGTTGAAAAGTCCATGCTTTCCCCTAACACAAATGAATCAGGAAGAGTCTTCTTCATTTGGAATTTCATTTACAAAGAGACATGCTAACAAGGTGGTTAAGACACTGGCTCTGACAATTACAAGATTGGCAGGTTGGCAGTTTAAGGTGCCACATGACAGATTAAGCCCCCATCACTAGTCCCAGCTTCTGCCAACCTAGCAGTTCGAAAGCATGTAAAAGTGTAAGTAGATAAAATAGGTATCACTTCGGTGGGAAGGTAAGAGCATTCTGTGCAGTCATGCTGGCCACATGATTACAGAAGATTTTTTTAAACATCATTGGCTCTTCTGCTTAGTAACAGAGATCAGCACTGCCCCTTGCAGTTGCACACGACTTGACAACCTTATCAAAGGGGAATACCTTTACTTTTACCTTTTACCTGCACTGAGCAAGAGGTTGAACTTGATGGCCCATGAGGCCCTTTCAGAGTATCATTCTATGATTATGTGATTCCTCACTTTTCTGAATTTTGCAAGACAGTTTACATCTTTTTTTTTTTAAAAAAAACCCAAACAAAATGCACTTTAGCATGCATATTTTAAAAAATATTTAAAAATCTGTACATTTAAAGGGCCTTTGTAGACTGCCAGAAATAGTGCAAATTGAGTTCAATTTAACGGTCCTGACTCAGTGCTAGGGAATGGGAACTGTAGTTTATTGTGGCACCAGAGCTCTCTGACAGAGAAGGCTCAATATCTCAGAAAAAAAAATACAGTTCCCATGATTCCCTAGCACTGAGCCAGGGCAGTTAAAGTGGACTCAAATGGCACCATTTCTGCAAAGTCTGCAAAGGCCCTAAGACTGACTCAAAAAACAACAAACACGTAGCTTGTAGTTTAACAAACAATTATGGCTTTAATCTATATTTACATAAAAAACTAAATCCTAATCTAACTAGTGATGGTTCAGGTAAAAAGAGAAAATCTCACCACCTTTGAGAAAACAGGAAGATGGGAACATAACAATTCAAAATTTTGAGAGAAAAGTGTGTTAGGGGGGATGCAGATGGTGAAAAGTGCCGTCTTCAATCCCAGGAAGGGGAGGGGCAGCTGGACACTGGACGCCCCATCCCCTTCCTGAGGATGTCATTGGAGCGATGGCCCGTCCACACGACGGGCGCTCCGATGACGTCCTTCCGGCTCAGTATCCAGACACGCTGAACTGGAAGAGATGTCAAAGAGGCACGCCACGCCTCTTGCGGCACCCCTTTCACAGCTTGTGGAAGGAGCACTATTTTAGCGCTCCTTTCACAGGCAGCGAAAGGGAGGATCGGGGCTGAGGTGTCCGGCAGCCTCGGCCTTGATCCTCCACTTCCGAGGGCGGCCCAGGGTCACCCATCTGCATCCCCCTTAGTCTCAAGGAGTGAGTGAGCTTAGTCATAAGGTTAATTTTAATAAGAGAGAGAGAAGTGAGGAGTCTCCAAGCAGGAATCCCTATCTGTCTAAGGAGGGCAAAAGAGGATGCAAAGATCTTCTAACAAAATTGTGTTTAAAAAAAGATCACATATCAATGAGAAAGTGAGACAAAGGAAAGCTATGAATAAAAACCTCCAGAAATGACTTGGATTATAGACTGAGCCATCCCTCTGTGCCTATTAGCATTGTATGATGCTTTGGGGAAACACATCCCTATCCAGATTGTGAAATACAGGTATAAACTGTACTGCATTCCTTGCACACACACACATTTGATTTGCAAATGAATTTCAAACCATAAGAGGAATCTGCATGTTGAAGCCTGCTTCTGCTAATGAAGTTCTCATGCTTGATTAAAATGTAAATATTGTGATAGGTACAGTCACAGTTTAAACATGGTCATCTGTCAAAGTCTTGCACTTGTTCTTTTGAATTGTCAGCAAAATAAGCCACATTAGAGCACTCATATACTGCTTAAAGGGACACTGCTGTGTTACTCTCCACTGCAATTATGTGGGGTCCAGTTCCAGCACAGAAAACATATGTGGATGAGGTTATATGAGGACATCTTTGGGAATGATGAGATGTTATGGAAATTAGAAGGAGAGCTGTGGAACTGGTCTGGAGCCAGCTGTTTGAAATAAATCAACAGCTGTAAAAAATTAGCAAAAGGACCAGGAAGGGATAATACTGTGTTATTTCCATTGTGAGATTCAGGGTACTTTCAGAAACCACAAAAGGCTTCCCATCATTGGATGAAGGTGGAAGTTCTTTAGGCCAGGGGTGAGGAGAATGGTTGACTGGTGGGACACTGGCCAATTTTTGGTGGGCCACCAAGGACATGCTGGTTGCTGGAATTCTTGCAAAAAAGATTAGGTTTGGAGAACTTTAATCAAATATGACAAGGGACTTATGTTTTTCAGCAAGGATCTGTACTTGTTTTTAATCAAGAATCTGACTATTTATGCCTTAACAGTTAAATTATCCTACACTCTTACTTTTTTAAACATGAGCCATGGAGATCTCTGTTAGAGAAAGTGGGAAGAGTAGATGAAGCAAAACTGAAGATTCTAAGGCTAGGCAGCAACACCAGTAAACAGCAACTACCACTGCCTACCAGCATCTACTACCTCAGACACATCTCACTATGCTAATAGTAGAGCTCATTTTGGCCTGTGGTCATGTTTGAAACAGTAGAAGTAACCCCCTTCCCTCAAAAGTTCATACTCCTAAGTGCCACATAAATGCAATCTCGTATTCATAGAAAATATGGATAGCTTTTTGGCAAATGTCTGTTTGATGCTGTTGCCAGTTAGTTATAAAGTCCATTAATAGCCATTCCCAGTTTCTATGCTCATACTTCCTTTGATCAGATTGAAGAACTGCGGTGCAAAGATGGTCATCCCCAAATACTAAGCCCATGCATTTTAAAAATAAAGTCCATGAACTCTGAAAATAAATATTTTTTTCCTTGTCTCCTCATCTGCCCCAAAACAGATAGATATCTACAGTACTCTTATTCTGACATTTGTTTAAAGGAGAGTCAGCCTAAAGAGCTTGGCAATTCTGGCAAGAACTTTGTACACACACACACACACACACACTAGTGATCATCCTCATCAACATCATCATCCCCATCAAACTACACGAGATTCCACTTAAACATTAGGAAGACCTTCCTTTCAATAAGAGCGGGGTGGCATCTCCCTCTCTGGAGGTTTTTAAGGAGGCTGGATGGCTATCTGTTGAGGGTGTTTTGCTTGTGCATTCCTGGATGGCAGGGAGTTGGACTGGATAGACCTTGAGTCTGTTCCAACTCTATGATACTATCATGCAACCAGAGACAGGGGATTGCAAAAACAGTGTGATTGGTCGAACATGTCAGTTGCATGGTAAGATTATTCAGTCACAATGTCTTCAAATTATGTGTGACAGAAGACTTTTTGTGGAGTAGCTGAGAGTAATTTTGCATGGATTACTGAAACACAAGGAAGAAGAGCCAGCTTGTTAGTTCAGAAAGGTGGTTTGGTGGGAAGAGCAAACTTTGGATTCCTTTCAGGGTAGGATGGAATGCTCTAAGTAAATATTGGAAACAATTCAGATCTCTATAACTATTTTCGAACAAACCATAGGAAATGCAGGTTGGTTGTAGATATATAAGCCAACATACACACGCATATATATGCACACACAAGCTGTAGTTTGAGAAAATGTAGTTGCAGTTTAACTTGAGTATGGGAGCTCAAGCCACTCCCTGAATGTGGAAATTGGTTAGCGTAGTTTTGCTCCAGAACAATTCCAAATCTGGTACCTGGCATATATTAGTGTTCCATCCTATCATTTCCTACTGGGTAGTCAGTATGTTGTGCTATACTCTGCTTTTTTGTACAAATGAACAAGCATAGTTTCATTGCCAGAGTTTCTGGTGGTTATTTACCTTTACAAAATCTTCAACAGCCTGCCCGCCAGAACTTGAAAATAATTTGTTAAAAAATAATTTGTTATTCTTCCTTCTTTAAAAATTTCAGCAATCATCAAATACAATATCTTAATAACTGATTGGTATTCATTATTATTTATTACTCAAAATGTATACTGAATAACAAACAACATTTTTCATTCTTTTGATTTATTATTGTTGGGAGTAAAGAGGGGGCATTTTGGCCATTTAGTGATTAGTAATTTAGTGCTTTGTAATTTTGTTAACAGTTTACACAGCTAATGGAATAATTTTTTCTTAAAGTTTTTAACATCAACAAATTCATTTTCTTTAGAAGTTTAATGTTAATGCATTAACACAAATGCTGTTAGATGCATATATCTACTTGATCAAATCTAACATTTAGTGAATATTTTTGCTACTATTTATACTTTTGTTGAAGTATATACTTTTTTATATTTACTCTGGTAGTGAAGTTTAGCATTGAAACTGTAGATTTTGTGATGGCAGCATAAAACGTGCAAGAAAATAAAACACAGCATACATAGGAAACCTCAAATTATGATATGGAGACATTCTTGATGTCCTCAAAGTTCAAAATGGGCAACAATTTTGTAATTAGTTGAATAAAGGTTATAAATAATATGATGTCTCTCAGGCTGCATCCACACTGCAGAAATAATCCAGGTTGACAACACTTTGGAGACTGTCACTTACAGTCTTAAAATGGGGCTAGGTCACTTTAACTGGTCTGGCTGCTTCCTTTTGCATTCTGGAACTTGTAGTTTAGGAAGGGGCATTTAGAATATTCAGTCAGAGAGCCTTTAAGCCTCATTGAACTACAGTCCCCAAAATGCAACAGGAGGCAGTCAGAGCAGTTAAAGCGACCTGATCCCGTCGTAAGAGTGTGATGCAATAAGCTACATCAACTGCCATGGATCAATGGCATGGAAATCTGGGAACTGTAGTTTTGTGAGACATTTAGCCTTCCCTGTCAGAGAGCTCTGGTATCATAACAAACTACAAATCCCAGGATTCCATGGCATCGAGCCATGGCAATTAAGTGGTGTCAAACTGCATTATTTCTGCAGTATGGATGAAGCCTCAGGCTCTATAGATCCAATACATGGCCTAAACCAAATTGCTAGCTCCTTTTAAGTCCAGGAGGATACTAAAGTTCCTCCTCAGTAATAAAAACTCAGAAATCTTGATTAAGAAACTATAGGTCCTGTCTGATGACTTTGATCATCAGAGCTGACCAGAAAACATTACAATCATATAATTAAACTACACACAAATTCAAACTTCAGGCAGGCATAATTGTTATTTGTTGAAATTAATAAACACATTTCTCTTTCCTTTCCCACACTGCCCCCTTTCTCTTCACTGTTATAGCCAGATGCTTTTTTACAAATGACCTTAAGTGAGTTTGACTCCTTTCCTGGCTTATCTCAGGACATATGTCTGAGGGCCTGAGCAGACGGTGCAAAGCGCCGTTTTTGAGGCCAGGAAGGGGAGGGCAGCCTCACGCTGGGCGCCCCAACCCTTTCCCGAAAACGTCGTTGGAGCAGCCGGCCCTCCGCACGGCCGGCACTCCGAGGATGCCTTTTTGATGCAGCGTCCACACACACTGCAGCGGAAGAGGCGCCGAAGGTGCACTGGCAGCCTTTTG
>CM034701.1:270765073-270778415 GCA_020142125.1 Phrynosoma platyrhinos | reverse complement strand
ATTGCCCCCCAACAGCTGGGTACTAATTTTAGAAACCTCGGAAGGATGTAGGCCTGAGTCAAGCCTGAGCCCTGGCTAGGTTTGAACTCACAACCTTGTGGTTTATGAGTGAGTGGCTACAGTACAAGCAGGGTGCCTATCAACCATTAGTTAATGGGCAGCAGCTTGAATCTAGGGGACCAGTCACACTACAGAATTATAACACTATTATTCCACTTTAACGGCCATGGTTCCTTCCTGGAATTTGCAATTTAGGGATTGACATTCAAAATTCTCACCCAGAGCACTCTAGCACTTCACCAACCATCAGTCCCAGGACTCCATAAGATGGAGCCATAGCAGTTAAACTAGAATAATAGCACTAGAATTCTGTAGTGTGAATGTGTTGTATTTCTATATTAATTGTTTCCATTATTTTGGAGACTACATCTAAACTGCAGAATTAATGCAGGTTGACACTGCTTTAACTGCCATGGTTCAATGATACTGAATTCTGGTAGTTTTAGTTTTGTGAGATATTAAGTCTACTCTGTTAGTAAGCTCTGGTGCTACAACAAAGTGCAAATCCTAGGATTCCATAACATGGAGCCATGAGAGTTAAAGCAGTGTAAAACTACCGGTACATTAATTCTGCAATGTGGCAGCAGCCTAAGTCTACACACCAGTAAAGTGTAACACTTTTGTGTCTACCTCTAACCTTGGTGCTAGAACTACTCTTGGGCCTTTGACAGACCAAATGGTTAAGGTGAAGTTTGGGCCATTCAGTTGCTTGGCAATCTGTCCAATTCAGTTTATTTGGCTACTAGTGTAGGAGAGAATGAGGTTAGCCTTTGGGCTAGGGAAGTTATAATGTGGCTGAAGCCTGAATTTCTCTTCCAGGTGTGAATTCCTCTTCCATTAAGATGACACTTGGGAAATGTTCTCCCCCTTTCTGAAATGGTGTGTGCAAACTTAGACAGTCTAAGCAAACTTTGCTTTTTGGCTTTAAGCAAGTTGTTCCAGTTTAAACAACTTTAAAAGGCCTAGGTTCAGGGCTTCCATCTAGGGGATAAATACATACATAAAGCTCCCAGAGTGCCTGCCAATTTGGTGGAATTATTTTACCTTTTTTCTGGTGTTTTTTTTTAATTCTGTTGCTCTTTATCTTTAGTGAACATTCAAGTTTATCAGATCGCACTGTATAAGTTTCATCAAAATATTTTTCCCATGGTTTACGGCAGACTAGGGGTGTTTCCAGCAACCGTCTGGCACCTGTGAGATAAACAGAAAAATAAACCCAGTCAGGAATTGAGTCTAGAGTGCAAATAGAGGGGAGGAATGTCAAACACTATGCCCTTCAGTAATCAGGTTTCCTGAGGCTCTTTTATATATTACTGTCTGACTGACCACTCATAATGTCCGCTCAGGCTCCCAGCACCCTCACTCTTGTATGGGGAACTCCTCCCAGTGAAATTTGACCATAACATCCATTACTGAAATGGCTGTTTAAAAAAAAAGGGAGGTAATAAGGAAACAGCCACAAAAGAATAAATCCCACACATCCTGCTCAGCAGCATAAAATGTACTCCCGGCTGCATTTTTTACAATGCTACATTTTTAAAAAGGGACATGTCTAACAGAATGTCTTCTATGAAACTAACTGTATATTAAAGTGTGTGCATGCACGCACACACAAACAACCACAAGCCCATATTTATATAAACCAAGGAAATGCTATCCCATTGAAAGACAGACCTTCTTTCAGGGCCTGTCTGAACCATCACAATAAATATGATTCAGTTGGGATCCTCGGAGCTCCCCAGAAGGTATGAAATGATTAGTTATAAGCTTCCCTTGGCAGCCAGAACAGCAATATCATTCTCGGCACCAATCTCTGGTTTTAATTTTTCAGTGAAGTATCACATCCTATTGCTACTCTTATACCCTGATCTTCTAAACAAACCTCACTTCTCTAGTGTAATTTGGAGCATAATCTGGTTAAATGCCATTTAAAGAACCTTGAAATTTTAATTTCCCTATTGGATGTTCTAAGAAGTTTCTTTGCTGCTTTTTAAAACATTTATTTAGGAATGTTCACTCCATCCCTGCCCTTTCCAAAGTAATCCATGCTCTAAATAGCTTCCACTAGGCAGTAAGAAAGAAATCATTTTGCATCATGAAGTTAATATATACCAAAATAAACAGTATAATGCTTAATATTTTAATTTTAATTTTTTGCTTTCTGGGAATTGTGTTTATTCACCGACTAACATCAAAGGCTGTTTTAAGAATATAACTTTAAATGGGTTGGCTTTGGAGAACCAGAATGTTAGCTTCACAAATGCAAGGGGGACTTTGCTGCCTCTTCCTTCCTCCTGCAACCTATGCACTGCACAAATCCATGCCTAATGCTGAACCCTTCAACACATTTACATGGGAGCTGGGTTGTTGAGGATAGAGTGACTTGGAGGTCTCTCATTCATAAGGTCAGCATAAGTCGAGGTTGACTTGATGGCAATTAACAACATTCTTATTGAACACAGTGAGATTTCTTCTTCCTGAATAAACATGCACAAAACTCCATGGTAAAAGGCAGAAGGTCTTTCAGAATGTTTTGCAAAGTGGTTCTAAGGCAGAAGTGTGCAAATTGTGGTTTGTGGACTGAGTGATCCCCTCCAAAACCTGGCGTACCCATGCCCCAAGCTGACAAAGAAAATCCAGAAGGCCTTTCAAGCTGAGGGCAGACCAGTCTTGGTCTAAGACAGTGGTAGCAAACCTATGATGCATGCCAGAGGTGGAACTCAAAGCCTTCTCTGTGGGCACATGCGCTGTCACCCCTGCACAGAGTTCATTACTAAAAAGCCAGAGGGATGTGCTACTTTGTGATAAATAAATGGGTTTTGGGTTGAGTTTGGGCACTTGGTTTCTAAAAGGTTCACCATCACTGGTCTAGGATGAGGCCCAAAATGTGGAGGCTTCCGTTGGGGTGGATGGTATCCCCAAGGGATGAAAATAATAAATGTAGAGTAGGTATAGATCCCCAAGACCCTGGGGTAGCCACCTCAGTCATGGAAGTTGTCCACCAAAGGATTCCAGTCTAGAATAGGGCAAGGAAGCATTAGTGAAAATGTCTGTATTCACAACAAGGGCCTTTAAAAAAATGTTTTCCAAAGCCCTATGTGGCTTGGGTCTGGGTTATTTGAAGGACCATATCTTTCATTATGAGCCCAACAGAGTGATGAGAATGTCCATAGAGGCCCTTCTCTCTGTCCTACCACCTTCTCAGGCTCATTTACTGGGAACAAGGGACAGGGCCTACTTGGTGGCTGCTCCAGGCTCTGGAATCCCCTCCTAGAGAGGCCACAATGCCCCCATCCCTGCTCTCCTTTTGGTGGCAGGTAAAAACATTTTTGTGCTGTCAGGCTTTTTAAACAGAAAAGGCTGGGCTCTCAAATGCTGCGAAAGTCAGATGTACTATACAGTCTTTAGTACATTTCAAAAATGTTAATACATAATGAACTTTTAAAATTATTTTAACATTTTAAATTGTTTAATTGTTTTAAACTTTATATTTATACTTTTTTTCATGCTTTACATTGTTTTAAAATTGTACTGTTTTAAATTCGCTGTTAGCTGCCTTGAGTACCTATATTGGGGAAAAGGCAGGGTAGAAGTAAACAAAATAATAATAAAATATCACAATGTGCCATGAAATTCTATGTATACTCAAAAGTGGACACACACTTTTGAAAAGTGGAAAAGACCTTGTATTTGTTCTTTGAAAATCACTCTTTCAGTGAGTCATGAAATTGACTCTGCTGAGACAATATTCTTATCTATATGTTTTTGTGTGCAAAACATTGCACACAATATGATTTTTTGGCACAGAAAAGCACACACACACACACACATATATATACAGAAAATGCTGTTTTCCATACTCCAGCATGTGTGTAAATAAACTTGTAGTCTTCAAAGACTTTTACAGTGGATAGAAAAATGACAAAATTATTTCTTCTTGCCCATTACAATAAAATGTACAATTTTTTACATCTCTGCTTTGAGATAAGGAAGCCTCTGTTACAGCTTTGATATGGCATGCCACTTACGGTCTTCATGAAGGTATGTTTCCAGCAATTGTGGTTTAGTTAGAACCTTCTTGGGTTAGTTAAGCACATACTAATAGAACGTGGCCATGGTGAATACAAGGCATCATGACTCTTTTGAGACATATCTTTTAAGGCTGCCAATAAAGAAGCAGATTGGAACCCAAAGCACATGAGAATGACAGAACAGTAACAGATCACAACTGGGAGACTGAATTCACACCTAGAAAATTCCCCTTTCCATTAGCTGCAACCCATTCATCTCTCTGAAGATCAATCTACATCTTCTTTCCCTTCAGCCTTTTCTTTCACATCTCTCTGTCAAAATGTTCCTGTCTATCCTCTGCATGGCCTGTTATATATAACTTTGTTCACTCCCCAGGGACCATGGGGGATAATTACATTTAAGCTTCCCTGGACTGTTTTAGGCCCAGAAGAGGGCTTTTTTTTCCCAACCAGCACATTAACCAGAAGTCAGCTTCCCTTTGGGAGCACTGGGGACATTTTTAGCAAAAAGAAAGAAAGAAAGAAAGAGAAAAAGAAAAAGAAAGAAAGAAAATGGGGAGGTGCTAGGATTTCCATGGGCCCTGAGAAATAGCTTTACACCCCATCTCTGGCCTAAAATGACATATCTTCTAGCATTTCACAGATGAAAACCAGGACACTCTTGCCCAAGCAACATTACAGTGTGGTCAAGTTGGCAAAAGTTCTTAATGAGGAAGAACAGGCAAACTAGAAGAGGCTGAGCCTCATCTCCTTTTCTCCCACTGAGGGCCTAAGCAGACGGGAGGCCGTGGGCCACCCTGGGAAGGTGCGCCGTGGGACCGAGGCATCCCCATGCCTCGATCCTGCGGCGCACCGTCATCGCCCCTGGAAAGGAGCACTAAAATAGCACTCCTTTCATATGTCACCAAAAGTGCGCCACAAAAGGTTGCGGCACACTTTCAGTGACTTTTCCACCACAGCGTGTCCGGACGCTGCGGCGGGAGGTCCTCCTCGGAGCGCCGGCCATGCGGAGGGCCAGCTGCTCCGAGGACGACCTTGGGAGGGGGAGGGGGTGCTGAGCGTGCGGCTGCCCCTCCCCTTCCCTGCGCCAAAGACGGCCCAATAAGCCATCTGCTTAGGCCCTGAGTTAACTCACTGCAAACCTAGGAGTTTATCACTTGGCTTTTAAAATCGGTTTACCTCTATCCGACTCCATCTTAATTTGGGTGGCATCCTGATTTTATCAGAAGTTTTTTTGCCGCTGAATTTGCTACCTGAATGAAGCCTGAGTCCATCCTCACTTCCAGAGCCACTCCTCGCAGCCATTTTCTTAAAACTCCCAGATCCAAAAAGTGCAGTGAGGAAGGCTCCTGGAAGTGGGGATGCCCCCTCGCTGTATTAGAGTGGCAAATTCAGCAGCAAAAAACATCTAATAAGATCAGGATGCTGCCCAAATTAAGATTAAGACAGAAAGAACTAAACTAATGTAAAAAGCCATGCGATAAGGTCCTAGGTTTGCACTTTTAACTTTGGGCCAAAACACACTGCAAAAATAATCCTGTTTGAGAGCACTTTAAATGCCCTGGCTCAAGGATAGGGCATTCTGGGAAGTGTAGTTTTGTGAGACATTTAGCCTTCTCTATCAGAGATCTCTGATACCACAACAAATTACAATTCCCAGGATTTCCAGCACTGAGGCAGGTGCTTAAAGTGGTCTTAAACTGCATTATAGTGTGTTTTGGACCTTAGTTTGCAGCAACAGAAGTAAGATGGGGACAAAGGGGGAAAGAGAGAAAGCGGGACATTTTAAAGCAGCTAACAGAGTAGGATGACAGAAGATGAATTGAGACTGTCAAATTTGGACAGTGGGAGGGTATGAAACCACCAGTAATCATTGCATACCACATCACTTTGCTCCAATCTATTTCTCTCTGGATACAAGTTTAAACCTTGCCTGTTGAAAAACTAATCCTGAGAAGGCAAGCACATTGTATTTACCTTAGGGTCGGCATAAGCTGGAAACTAAGGCACACAACAACAACAAATCCAGAATGTAAGTGGAAAGAGGATGTACTTCTAGAAAGGCTCCCCCATGCAAAAATAAAGACTCTTAAGTCCTGCGATGGTATATTCAGTCTTTTGGTTAGAAGTCCAAACCAGAGACATTCATGTATATATATATATGGGTAGATTTCCATACATATGTATTACATATGGTAATAATCTCTTATTACTGAGGTAGTACTTCCCTCTATCAAATCTGATAGGAAATAGACCATCTTGATATAATAACGAATACAATTGTTGTGTTTTTTAACAAGAATGTGACACCCATTTAACAATGGAGCCATTTCCATGGTTCTGTAATTAATCTAGTCACCAGCAATATCATGCCATCCATTTCCCTCTTACACAGCGATAAAACATTTCATTTTAATGAAAATTATTAACAGAGGCAGCACATCAATTCTCTTCTCACTCTTCTATCAAAAGTTTTGAAATTAGTTTCAAAATGAAAAACATCTCTGATTAAGCCCTACAAGAAGAATAGTCTGACACAAACAAGACAGCAGCATGAGTTTCTGAATTCTTTCTTTCATTCTTTTTCCCCATACTAATGCTTCAGAGGGCTATAGAACAGAAACAGTGGCCAGACAGAGCTGTGGCTGACACTTTCCTCATTTGGATTTTGACCTAGATTTTTTAATTTGAAAGTCTGAGCTATTTGTTAAAATTATGTCCTGTGTTTTTGACAAGAGGATGATACATTAAGAATTATTAACTGTCCCTTTTTTATTTTTTAAAAGAAAAATCTAGATTTTTGTACATACAGTTGCTGTGCCTTGCACTCTTTCCTGTCTTCCCTTCCAATTCTCAATGCAAAATAGTGCAATAAGGCAAGCTGGTTATGACTCTGCATACATACAGCATTATGTCTGTGCTTTTCTGTAGTGTTTCATCGCTGTGTCAGTGCATTTGTATTTGCATCACTAAAACAGCACCAAAAATGCATGATGTAGTTCTTCATCTGTTCTTATCACTGCATTATTCTGATTTGCTTTTTGAGTAGTGCTTTGACAATGTAGGGATAGGAGATAGTGACTCTTTAAAGGAGCCATCTGCACATCCCTGTCCCCAGTCCCCTCTGCCCCTCTCATACAATTCTTAACTCTGGGAGGCTTAACTCTGGTGCTTGACTCTGAGGGCTCATCTACACTGGCCAGAATACTCCGGGTTGCTCCCAGAGTCTTCTGGCCCTGGAGCCACCCTGGATTGCCCCTGTTACATCCACACTCCATAGTGATGCTGGGTGGCTATCTACACATGATGTACCTGTCTGCACATGCTGCCACCATTGGCTTAAGTCATTCCCTCTGAGGTCAGAAATGAAGTGCCCAGTATGGCTGGGTGCCTCATTGTGACCTCAAGGGATTACTTGTGCCAACAGCTGTGGTGCTGGGTGACACAGCAGGACATGTGTGTGAACATGTGACACAGCAGGACATGTGTCCAGCATAGCTATGGGGTACTCCAGATTTTCCTACAAAATCCATAGCAAAGGCAAGATTTTTTTACCCTGATTTAAAAGAGGGAAAGGATGGATATGGTGAGGAACTGGCCTTCCATTGTGAAGACAGTCCACACTTGAATTGGGGATTTGTCCTTGTGTCGTGTGGACAGGTTGCCATAAAAATGGGGGGAGGGGTGCTTCATTTGGCCTATGCAGACATGCCCTGAGAGATATAAGGGGTTACAAGGGCTTCTAGTAAAAATGGTGGGAGAAATGCAAATCAACTGAAGAAAATTAGAACTGGCAAACTGTGCAAACTCCAGTTCTCCTCAAGCAGATATTCTCCAGCTCAGAATTTGGGAGAGGCACAATGAACGAGAGGAAGAATAAAGGAATGGGATTGGGAGGGGTAATCATTTTATCCTTATGATGAAATCACTTCATTAGTCTGGTTTTATATAAGGAATGTGATCTGGTGCACTCCAATGAAGAACACATCCTGGAGAAAATTCAAGGAATATGAGATTTCATTGCAAATGATATATATATATATTGGGTTTTGGTTTTGATTTGTCAGGAAGCAGTGAGCTTAAGGGTTGTGGAATTTTAAAAGGCAGTTGAACATGAGTGGCTGATAATAACTAAAAATATGTGCCTTCAAGTCACCTGTTGAATGATGGCAACCCTATTAATTTCAAAAGATTTTCTTAGGAAAGGAATACACAGAGATAGTTTGTCAATGCCTGCCTCTGTATATAGCCTATAGCACCTGGCGTTACCTGGCAGTTCTCCCTTCCAAATACTAACCAGGCTTGACCCTGATTAACTTGCAAGATCAGATGGGCTCTGGAATCTGCAGGGTACTCAAGACCATGTGAAATCTTTAAGAAGGGTGCATATTCACACAGCTCCATTTTATCATGTACAGGGAATGCTTGAAGGGAGATGTTGCAAGGGTGTGGTTGATTTGATCGTCCACTGAATTTTCACAGAATAAGAGAAACAGGTGGATTGGAGCACTTTAGCTATCTTAACATAGCAACCTCACCAATATGTCATTTTGACTCCTACAATTGTAGCATGCTTGATTACTACATTGTGGTGTGTTGTCCTTTCCTATCTCACAAGCCCACTGTAACATTCACAAGTAGAGATGGCAACTGTTTTATTCCTTTCCATAACTTGAAAGTTACTCAATAATAATAACTAACAAGTAGTGATTCATGCTGCAGCAGTCACCACTTCCATGTTGCAGAATGGCGTGCTGCTACGGTGAAAAATGTCTGCAGCTGCACCTTGCATGTAGAACATCACACCATTTCTTCAGGGTGGAGTCAACATGTGTAAATATGGGGGAAGGGAGTTCCATACAGAACTGGCCTGGGACTGTAGTTACAGTGCTACAAAGTGAATCTCACCCCAATCCACCATCCCCATTTATCAGGAAGGAGCCCCTGTGATCAACAGGAGCTTGTTTCCCTGTTGCTTGGGAAGCAGCTAATTTTCGATCTCACTGCCTCCCATGAGTGATTTTATATGTAACAGGCAGAAGCAATTCTCCATTGCTCCAAAGATCACTCTCATGAGGGTGATGGGAAGTGTCTCAAGAAGTCAGCCATTTCCTGAGTGACAGAGGAACAGATCACCATTGACCACACAGTATCTGCTTCCCAGCAAGAGGAGATTGAGGACTTAAACTAGGAGCTATGTTGGGATCATGAATATGAAACAGTCATGAGTGCATTAAACCTAGGTTCCATATTCATAACTTTCCAACAGGATTTTGGTCATCACTATCTTTCAGCCAAAAGAGGCCCTAGGATAACATCCAGAATCTGAAGGAATAGAATGATCAGAAATTCAGTAAAATTTAAAGCAGAATCACCTGGGTGTCTTATGCATGCAATAGTTCCCCTATAGAAGCAACTTGACATTTTTGTTGTATGCAAAACAGGGTGAAGTTTATGGAAGTAGAGCTGTGAATATACTGCTGTTGTACATGCAGTTGTGTGTGCATGTGCAAGTGATGCACCTTTACACACACATTCATTATTGCATTCATGCCCACAAATTTGCCAATTAACCTGAGGGTTGTGTAGCATATTCAATGTGAAGATTTACACTACACAACTCTTTTGCAGGATCATGGTTCCATTGTATCATTGCAATTGAATAATTAAAGAAAGCATCAGTATGATTCTTAACTGAAATCCAAGTGTTGAATGAATCCATTTAATTTAAAATCAGGAGCTTGATGTGTAGTACAGCTGGAAATGGAGTGATTTTCTGATATTAGATAGGATTGTCCTTTTCTCTTTCACTGCTTGCGAGCATATTTTTGCATAAACAAAGGCAACATATGTGATTGCTTGAACTGTGGGCTTTTTCCAGAGGTAAAATCAGACTAATTACCACCCAGATTGAGAGCTCCTTTGAGGTGCGTGGGCAGGAGAATGAAATAGAAACAACCTAGTCTTTTCCAAACAAGGGAAGTTTGAAAGGCTATGATTGAAGGTTTATTTCTGGAAGAATGGCTGCATTAAATTGTCAACCACATCTTCTCCTCTCACATACAGTGGCCAAACTCTTTCAAATGTATTCCTCTTGTTTACTATATAAATATTCTAGGACAACTGAGGCATTTATGAAAGGAATTGTAGATAAAAATTCTTTGTATTGTTTATGATTTTTCTTTTGTAATATTACTTTTACATCTTTCTTTAATTTAAAAAAAATAAAAAAATAAAAAAGGAATAAGTCTTGCAGACATCAATGACATTTCCTCTGAAGTAATTGGGTATAGGATTTCAGCCTTTGCTACCATTTTGTTTCCTGGCTGACTGACTGCTCCCCTGTGAGGAAAGTCTCTATCAATTAAACTGGATGAAGTGGACTTAACAAGATTCCAAGTAGAGTAAATGGTAAGAGATCAGTTTGACCAAACTACTCCACTCCATGCTTGTGTCAATGCCAACTGGGCAACCCCTGTGAGGATTTTTGTCATCCAAAGTGGAAGATCTCCAAATTAGCAAGGAGATGAGTATACAGGTATTGTTTTCTGGTCTCTAATTGTTCTTGTGAAGAAAAGAGGAGAGAGTGAGGGTGCACACTCCCCTCCCAGATCTACATATCCAGCTGCTATCTAGGGCTTACAGAACAGGCAAAAATATTTCTCTCCTAGCAGGCTTTTAATATATAAATGCATCCAGGGAGGGTTCTTACTGGGGTGTTTGCTTTCAGTAGTTTTATATTTTTAACTTGCTATATAAATGTGACATTTTTAATTGTGTTTTAAAAATTGTACTGTTGGTTTAAGTATCTTGTGTGAGCCTCCTTGGATCCAATTTAGGAAAAAAGGCAGCATATAAAATAAATAAAATACTAAATAAATCAATATTAGAATCAGACCTTCTTACTTACAAGAACATGAAAGAGTAGGCTATATCCAGACTCCATAACATTAATCTTTCGACACCAGTTACATGGCTTCAGGCTATGGAATCCTGGAATTTATAGTTTCATGAGGTACTTAGACTTTTCTGCCAAAGATCTTGGTCATGCAAAAGAGCAGATCATAGCTGTCTAATTCACAGGCTTTCATAGGATCAAGCCCTGACAATTAAATTGATATCAAATTCTTATAGGTGTGCAAAGTAGATCCACTCCAGATCTCCCAAATTGTATCATTAGCCCATTGAGAGCAAAGGCCAGTTGACCAAACACTAATGACAGATACCATTTGGAAGTGGTACAAACCAGCAGAATAAAGAGGAACCTACCAATACTGTGCTCTTATCCTGTTTCCAAGCAATGTGACATACAAATGGAAGTGTGCTGTTTGCGGATGTTTCCTTTTCTCCACCCCTTCCCCATTTGTGTGGTCATTTGATGGCATCTCCATAATACATCTATACTTCACTTTTATTTTATTGCACAGGGTAATTAATGGAAAACTGGAAGAGCAGAGCTGAGGCAGTCAACTATCTCAATTTTTAACGTTAAGCAAAGCAACTATTGCTTGATTCTTCCCAGTAGGGTGTCAGGAGTTGTATTTGGTTTTGTCCTGTCATAATAAGTGGGAAACTGGTGTGATGGGTTATGTAGTAGAAATGGATATAGCAGTGTGGAGATTTCACACACAGGTGGGGATATAATGTAGAGAGGAGACAGACATGATTCAAGCCTGCTCAAGATTGTTCCATGTGAGAAAGTATGTGGTGATGGAAAAACAGAGGAGTGATCTGGGAAAGAGAGAGGGAGTTGTGTTATTTAATTATAATGAATGGGAATGCAGCCACCATGAATTTGAAGTAATGTACTGTTTAATTAGTCAATGTTAAGCTTGCTGTTTAGTTCTGACAATTAACATCTCTGGGATGGATCTATAAAGATCCATATATCCAAATAAAGGTTTTCTGAGGTTAACTACTAAAGCCTGCATTTCTTAACTAGGAGCCCTGCCAGACTTGACATTGGGTCACTGAGAATGGGAGCAGGTGATCGAGCCTGAGCCCTGGCTGGTATTGCACTCACAAACCACAAGGTTGTGAGTTCAATACCAGACAGGGCTCTGGCTCAACTCAGCTTGCATCCTTCCAAGGTCGCTAGAATGAGTACCCACCTTGTTGGGGGCAATTAGCTTACAGTTGTAAACTGCTTAGAGTCTGCATAGCATGGTATGAAGTGGTATATAAATGAAACTGCTATTGCTAAATACTGCATCTTATTGTTTTACAGGCATCTTCTTCTGCAACTGCCAGAGGACACAGAGGTGGAGGTAAGGTGAGAGCAGTGGTGGTGATACCAGCTTCTTAGCACCATGAACCCAAATCTATTGAATTAAGAGAAGAATTGAGAGACCACAGGCGTACCTCCACATTCCAGCATAAAAGTGTTGGTTTGGATTTTCACTCCAGCAGTGGTCAACTGAATTTATATGATTGTTTAGTAATGGTGGTATCTACAAACTTAAAACATAAACAACTGAGGCAAGAAATGACCATTCTTTGTCTACAATTCTACATTTAGATAATTTTAAACTCTGGACATAATGTTCTTATGTCTCCTCACAAACACTCTTCCTCTTTAGATGGATTGGATTTTCCAAATTTTCTGTGCTACTTGTGATATACAGCAGATTACTTCTCTTGCTTCAGAATGTATTAAGCTAGCCCTGACATAGCACCTTCCTGTTTGGAGCCCTTCCTGTTTATTCAGCTGAGTGGGGACCTGGTCATTTTCCCCAAAGCCTTGCCTCATAGCATCACAGCCTATTTGACTTTGAAAATTTCACCTCAGACCTTTCACACATTTTGAAGCCTGTCTTCACTCCTATAAAGGCAGAGCTTTACCGTTAGGAGGAAGGAAGGAAGGAATATCTTGGCATGCTGGATTCTTTCTGTGCCCAATACTGAATTCCATCTGGGTAGAATCATGGATGGAATACACACATCCTTGCCTAAATACTAGTTTCACAAAACAGTAGTCTCCTTTGTGTGCTAAACATGCTTCTCCTTTGGTAAAAATTTCACAGGGTGACATTTCATAGTTGCGTCCCAGTTTCTGGTTTCACACATTACTACTGAACTAGGAGATAAATTCTGAGAGAATCAGGTACAATGCCCGTGTGAGCATATCACATGCCAATATTGGTGTTGTGGGTTGGCTATAACATCGAGGGGTGGTTTTATTTGTCAATAAGCCAGAAGACAGGGAATTTGTATCATTAAATGTCATTCAAAGTGCAATATTTTCAAAGATA
>CM034701.1:270751848-270765063 GCA_020142125.1 Phrynosoma platyrhinos | reverse complement strand
GGGGGGCAAGTATGGGGGCACTACAGCTTTTGGGTGGATGGATCAATATATTTTCATCTGGGTTTAGTTTTGTATTTATTCACTGAAAGTGTAGGCCATCATAGTTTTCCATTAATTTGAAACTACAAGAAAAAAGATGTATGAAATATATTGTATTCAAATATAGATTTTTTTACATAAATATTTTAAACATTGTTTTACAAGCTATGCATGTCTAAATCCATTTCTAAATATATTTTATTCTAAAATACATATTTTATATACATTTTTGAGTTGAGAACTATTATTTACATTTCAGATAGATGAATCACAAAATTGTGATAGCTGAAAGATCTATAGTTTGATCCACATATTAGTCTGTGAGGTGTAGGTCAGGAAAATGCATATCTGAATTTATAAATGCCTGAAGCATTCCTTCATCAGTTACTATCTGTATAAAGTACAATATAAAGTTGTATGTATGTAGTTTTGAAGGCAGAACTAGGCATGACAAATCACATAACACCAGAATGTGGAAATGTGTTTTTTTATTGCAGCCACAATCTCCCAACTACTTTAGGCACTGGCCATATTGGGAGTTGTAGTCCAAACAGGCAGCTTTTCAAACCTGGCATGACACTACTAGAGAAATGGCCACAGCTATGGTCTGTTGTATTCTTCCTCTCTTAATAATGTTTAGGCAGACTTATCAGAAGTTTCATTGTGTTTCTGAAATATCATCTGTAGTAGCTGATGCTGTGGAGGGGAGGAACACAAAAAGTGGTTCACACATCATGGATATCTACCTTAACATTTACAATATGCAAAGGTATGTTGTATCACCTTTGAGACTGAAAGAAAGAAGTTGGTAGCATGAACTTTTGTAGACCCAAGCCTGCTTCCTCAGATGTATCTGAAATGTATCTGAGATGCTACCAACTTCCTTCTTTTAGTTCATTTCAAACATGCTACAAGTTCCTTTTTCAAACTGATTTTCCAGACTAACATGGCAAAACTAACATTTGCAAGAGAAGGATGAGAAGTCAAACGTGGAGATGCCATTCTCAGCAGCAGCCTTGAGTCACCCTTCATGTTAACTTCTGATCAGAAAAATAAAAGAGCAAAGGACATGCTCCCCCCCCCCATTCTTATTGTTGCTTCTTATGGTGTTATTATGAAGGACAGAAGCCCTAATGAGACTAAGGGCCTCGGCAGACGACTAATAGAGTCGTCTCCGAGGCCTGGAAGAGGAGGGGCAGCCGCACGAGCGGCGCCCCTTCCTCTTCCCAAGGTTGCCCTTGGAGCTGCCGGCCCTCCACATGGCCGGCGAGCCGAGGGCAACCTCCCGCCGCAGCGACCGCACGCGCTGTGGCGGAAAAGTCAGGGAAAGTGTGCCCTACACGTTTAGGGCGCACTTTCCCTGACTTCTAAAAGGAGCGCCAATTTGGTGCTCCTTTCAGGGTCGCCGCAGGAGCGCCGCGGTGCGGCTGCCATGGCCCCGTGGCGCTCCGGACCAGGGCGTCCTGGATGCCCTGGTCTGCATCCCCCCTAAAATATTGGGTCTAAAGTTGACAACAAATGGGACTGAACATTAAATCACATCTCATCCTAACAAAGCTTAAATCCACAAGAAAGTGAGAGAATCTGAAAATTACAGAATCATGAAATAACTTTATTCTGGGCTCATTCTCAATCTCCTCATGAATGTGAAGCTCCAAAGACAGGTGTAGGATTATCATTAGACAGGGCCTGAAAATTCAGAATTGCCTAATTGCAAAGCTGTACAGGACGTAACTAGTTCATTATATGATTTCAGTACTTACCACTGCCAGGAAGCAGCATGAAGGGGAATTTTATTTAGCTCAAATCGAGAGGGGGTCAGCTACAAGGACCCTGTGAGACCATCTCCCACGTGTATACCAAGAGTCTGGCAGATCTAAGAATTGATGCAGAGGCAGAATTCTCCAATTAAAGTATTATTTATTAAAGGGGGAAATCACACAACAATTCACATACACACACACACACACACACACACTCATGCAAGGCTCTGAAAATCAGGGGTTAGCTTGAAAAAGATTCAGAGGCAACACTATGGGTGATACTTACTGCAGATGGAGCCTTCTCTGGGATCCAGTTGGATGAAGTGGTGTGAGACATGACTGTTCTGAGAGTGTGGGTTGAACAGAGGTGCCAGTAACTAGATCAGAGTACAAAGTGATGCAGGATCCCCCTGAAATCAGACTAGTGACACTGAGGAGAGTATTCCAGGGGTTTTTATGGGATCAACCTATCCCCTGGCAAGATGCTTAATTGCTTGGCTTGAGCCTGGACAAAGGTGTTCGATTGCTGGGCGAGATAATTCAGTCTAGCAATATTCAAGGGGAAATGGGAGAGGATTAAGTCATTAGCTGGCCTATCAAGTGAAACATCTAGGCCATTACCACCCATCCTTCTGATTATGGAGATGATGATGGTCCATTTGCAACTCCAACACTATCTGCTTGGCTCTGGGGATTAGGCATTTTTCAGACTTGCAAGTGACCTAGACATGACCTACTTGCCTTGCTGGGGTAGCACTTGGGGTACACTACAGAGTGCATCTGGGGCTATGTGGAATTCATACACACACCAAAATTCAGAAAAATGCACTGTTGCTAATGGCATATAGGAGAAAGAAATCCATTGCCAAAACAAATCCTGAGGCTTGCATATTCAATGTTTTAAAAGCTAACATTTACAGTTTCCATTTATAATTACTCTGAACAGAAGTAGGCTGGCAGTAGAGTTCCTCATGTTTATGCTGTGTTAATTGCTTCTTTTATGTGAAGGATTTGCTGAATCTCTTCCAGCATATTAGCCTAGAAGGGTATTTTATACCATGTTATCAGTTGCCATTGATCCCATAATCATTTGCCAGGTTAAAACTATAAATGATAAGTTACTTTAACAGGCCACATCACTATCAGGGATGGAGAAAAAGCCACATCTGTTAAATTTAAACCTTCATCCCTCAGTAACTACAGGAGAGAGAAAAAACATATGGATACCTCCTGCTCTGCTTCTGGTGATGAAGACCTAAAAATATATGGACTGGTTTTACATTGATTAATATTTATTTATTGGAATTGTCTTCCTCCAGAAATGAGACATAAGACTATGCGGTGTAATGGCTTGAATGCTAGACTAGGACTCCAGGAGACCAGAATCTGAATCCACATTTACCCACTGGGTAAACTTGGGCAAGTAGGCTCTCTCATCCTCAGAGGAAAGCAATAGCAACCCTCTCTTGCAAAGAAAACCATGTGATAGGGTCACCTTAAAGTCACCATAAACCAGAAATGACATGAAGGCACACAATAACAACACTAATAAAGTAGTTCACAGTAACATAAAATAAAGCATCTATGTAAAATACAGAAGAACAAAGATTTAAACAAAATTAATGACAGATTTTTTTAAAAAAAAATGTAAAAACACAGCAATAAGTCAGAATAAAGTGCTTGTACTACAAAAGCCCTATCCCTCAGCAATAAGTTAGTATCAAAAACTTATCAGAATGAATTAGCATTGAAGTTGCAGAAGGAAAGCAAGGAGGAAGCCAAACTAGACGTCCTTGGTAGGTAGTTCTAGTTATTGATATTTGGTTGGTTTCATGTCTATGATGTGTGGCAACTCTGTTTCAGAGTGCAGTCTGAAGTATGCCAAGGCATTGAACTTAGTTCAAGGAGAAGGTTCATCTTGGGCACCTCATCAAAAGTTTTGGTAACACCTAGAATGGCTTTGCTACTCCACTGACATTGAAGCCACCAACTGCCACTGGTACCAGAGCTGTGTCTAAGGGCAAACGGGAATAACAGAAGGGCCTCCTCCCCAATATGTTAGCAGCCTGGCAGGCACATAAAGGGGAACAGAGGCATTCAGATAGGCTGGATCCATAGGGTCATAACACAATAGAAGTGTAAAAGGAAGCAAGGGGGAATGAAATATAGCAAAGTATTTATGTCTTATTTGCTCTGTGAATCAATTATTGGAGGATTTGGTGGGATAACAGGAGTGTTTTTACTTTAGAATTGTGAGGTAATAACCATTATTGAACATTTGCTTCTTTATCATATGTATGCACATCCACTGTACATAAAACACACACACAATTCAATCACAATATAGTATCTTTTGGGGGAAGAGGGCAATCTTTGCCACTGTAAGCATCTACTTTAGTACAGACTGAATCTTCCTTATCCAAAATGCTTGGGACCAGAAGTGTTTTGCATTTCTGAGTTTTTCAGATTTTGGATATAAATAACAAGGACCCACATCTAAACATGACATTCATTTATGTTTTATATACATGCATAGCCTGATGGTAATTTTATATCCATATTAATATTTTTAATCATTATATATATGAAACAAAGTTTGTGTACATTGAACCATCAGAAAGCAATAATAATAATTTTTATTTATACTCTGCCTTTTGCTGTAACAGTCAAGGCGGCTTGCATCTAAAACAATGCAAAAACTACCCCCATAATAACAACAAATCATATAAATAAACACATTATTCCCCCCCCCTTAAAAATACATTAAATTCAAATGTCAGTTAAAACCAAAGATTAAAACCATAAACAAAGTTAATAGCAATAGGCACTCTGGTGATATGGGGGGAAATATGGTGGAGGGGAGGGGTTCTCTAACTCAACCACCCATGTGGACAATTTTGGCACATTTTGGATTTTGAAATTCCAGATAAGGGAGACTCAATATAAGTGAAGAACCTTGATTGGGAGACGTATGACACAGACATAACTATGACATGTCTCCACCCAGCCCTTCCAAAACTCACTTTTTCTCTGCTGCATTCCTCACAACATGGCCACTTGCTGGCTGGTGGAGAATGGGAGGAGTGACATAGAAGCTCCCAGCTATTTTCCTATAGCTGGATGTATAGTGACAGGCATCCTCAATGACCTTCTGGGGACCTCTGGAGGTCCTTTAAGGTGATGCCTTAACATACTTTTATCACATGTATATGCACCCAGGAAAATAGATGGGCACTTCTCTGTCAATCCCCTCATTTTCCAGTGACCAGGAAATGGCTGGTTTGGGGGTCGTAGAAGAGAAAAGTTGGATTTGGGAGGGGATTTGGGTCATGATGTATCAGCACATAATTCTAGGCTCCACCACAACCAAAAGAGCGAGTTACATTATAACGAGATGGACATATGCCATTGGAACTCACTCACAGGATGCTAGCCACAGTCAGAGCAAAGAGTGGGCAGGTAGGGCAGGGGAAGAAGAAATCAAGAAATTAAAGGAATTGGAAGCTGTAACAGGATGCTAACACACTAAACTTTTGTACATAATTCCAAACATTTTGAAAATGAAACCATGGGATATTCTTAGAATTCTGAGATTTGTAGTTTTGTGAGACACCAGCACTCTTTGGTAAAGAAGACTGAAGACTTGGTAAAACTAGAAATCCCAGCATTCAATGGGATGGAGCTGCAGCACTTAAAGTGGTGTCAAACTGCTTTACTTCCTCAGTGTAGATGCACCATTGATCTTATTTTACAACAGTAGTAACTCATTGTTTTTAGCCCATGATTGCACTCCCGTTTCTTTCCCCTTCTCATCACTTTTCTTGGATTTTTGTAGTTGCAAAAAAGTTTTTAAAAAATCTTTTAAAAAGTTCTTACATTTCCCACTTTGGATGCAACAACTGCAAACGAAGAGCGGTCACTTTCCTGAGGCCCTATAGGGGGTCTCTTTGGGAAAGAAGTTGAACTTGGCTTTCTGAGGTGCAAATCCATTACTTCCTTTTTTATCTAATGTTAATTCTTACTGAATCATCAACATCAGATTTCTTTAAAATGCTCTTCAAGCACAGCTTGCACAAAGGCTAAAAATGCTGAGGAATATGAGTTGAGGAATTTCTAAAGCTGATATTTCATTGGAAGATGTTAAGCCTTTTATCATCTTCCATTTTTTTTAAAAAAATCCTTTCCCAATTTTAGCCAGCACATTTCTTGCTTTTACAGGTAGCCTCAAAATGATATTGAAAATCTGTCTTCTTGCTCAAGGACCCAGTCTTGCTTTTCATCTAACTTTCAGTGTTTACCATAAAGAGGTCAGCTCAAGGTAGCCAAGAACGGAGTTCGGAAAAGTTACTTTTGTAAATCACAATCAACAGCTAGTTGACCACTTTGGATGGTGGATCCTTGGAGTGTAAAAAAGTAACTTTTCCATACTTTGGACAAGAACACAAACAGGTGAAAGGAGACAGTAGGTGCACAAAACAAAGAATCTCATGAGTTGCCTGGCAATGTCTATGTCATGTCCATTTTGTCTAGCTTTTGCAGTATGCTTTCAATTTCTATAAAGACACACAAACTACCTCCTGATTGATTCTTCCACCTTAGTGCTATCAGCAGGTCTTGTAGCTCATGCACATGAAGTTTTTTCAGCCCGCAAGTCATGATATTTTCCTACTGCAGAGCATGATATTGCTGGCTGTGGTCCTTCCTGTTCTCTCTTCTCATTTCTCATCCTTATAGATGTAGCTATACTGTTGGGGGGGGGAGTTCCCATTTGTGTTCTGAAGCTCTTCATCTAATCCAGAATGATTCTCTCAATCCAGAATACTTTTTGTCCTGACTGCTTCCCCTCCATTACATCTGTGTGATAGGGACATCCCTACCATTAGGACAAGTAGGCAGATGCCCTTAAGTGACAGATTTGGGGTGTCCCATAGGGCACCAGGTAGTGATTTAATTTAATTTATCATTTTAATACTTTTACAGCCAGGTATAGAAGTGAAGTTCCTGTGGAATTTTCTGCTTCATATACCATAACTAGGATTCAAAACAGAATGGTGCATTATCTTGCTTCTCTATTCTAGGACATGGAAGCAATAAATGACTCAGGGCCTCGGCAGACGACTAAAAGGGTCGTCTCCGAGCCCAGGAAGAGGAGGAGCAGCCGCACGCGCGGTGCTCCTTCCTCTTCCTGAGGTCGCCCTGGAAGCTGCCGGCCCTCCGCACGACCGGCGCTTCCAGGGCAACCTCCCGCCGCAGCAATCACATGCGCTGCGGCGGAAAAGACAGCGAAAGTGCGCCCTACGCGTTTAGGGCGCACTTTCGCTGTCTTGAGGAAGGAGCGCTGATTTAGCGCTCCTTCCAGGGACACCGCAGGAGCGCCGCGGTGCGGCTGCCATGGCCCCGCGGCGCTCCGGACCAGGGCGTCCTGGACGCCCTGGTCTGCATCCCCCCTAAGACATTACTAAAAAAATACATTCGGTGGTCCAAAAAGAAAAGGAATAAAATATGGCCTTCAGTATATTGAAGAAATGGTGAGGGTGATAACCATAATAACTGAAGTAATTTCAGCTGATGTTTCCCAACTAGGCTTAGCATCTAGAAGATCCATCAATAAAGAAACATAGAAAGGCAGTGTCCTCTTGTGAACAATCAGGTTTTCAGTAAGACCTGGCAAGGAAATTTCTGATTAAAATGTAAGCAACTGGCAATGCTTCAGCTGGTACACAACAAAAGGAAGGAAGATATGATGAAAGTTGTATTCTAAGAAGACTTTGCCATATAACAAAAAGGCAACTGGTCATTGGCGGCTAATTTACAAACAGACTAAGCATTAAATTTAGATGGCAGCTGAGCTATCTCCCCTTTGGACCTGTATAGAAATGAGTGTTTGGGGGTAGGGGTACATATCATGTACAAATTAAAGGAACCCAGCACCCTGTCCATCCAAGTAATATATCCCCACACCACCAGTTGCTAACAAAATTTATCACAACGTTTGACTCTGGCAGAAGCAGTATCAGAGGACTCCACTTCCCTCACCATCTCAAAATTTGTTGCTCAACTCCAACTTCATACATGAATGGGACATACCCATGAATGACCAAATATACCTATTTCTGTTACATCTAATTTGACCCTTGGACAAATTCTAGGAAGTGCAAGGCAAGGGATAGAGCAGTAGCTACAGTAACAGAATGGATCAAGGGGGGACTTTGAGTGTTATTGTTTTGTGGTCATTTTTAGAATGGAATAAATCATGGCCTTGGAGAACATGTTATAGAAAAGGGATAGATAGGTAAGGGAGCAACCAGAAGTTGGGAGGAGGCAGAGTCAAGGAAGCATGCAATATGGCAAATAAGAACAAATGAGAATACCTACTTTCTCTGTCTGATACCACAACCAGTTCATGCCAGAACTGAGCCAATAAAACAGTAGAATAAATATTTGAAAGAAAACCATTAATCTCATAAGTGCTGTGCATTTGGAAGTTTATATGTGAAAAGCTAATGGCACTGAGCCAGGACATTTTATTTTACCTGTAAGCTCTAGAGATTTGCTTTATTTGTACATGAAGGGAGGTTAGATGTGTTCCATGATTGTCCTTTGTAAAATGTTATGTTTTCCCAAATTAATTCTACCATTAATATATAATGGAAGTAGTGTGTAGAGTTCTTCTTCCTTGTTTGCTCAGTTGCATAATCCTTTGTTTCCTTAAAATGGGCTCTTTAATCTGTTTTGCAGTATCTTTTGGCCAATGGATAAAGGATAATTATTCTTGTTTGCCATCTCAAGCATCCCTGCTAATCAAACAATCCAATTTTACTTTGGGTTAATATAACCTATTGACGCAGAAGGTAGCAATGATTCAGCATTTGCCAAACATCTTAAAAGTTTAAGGAGAGAACACAAGTGCAGGTGTCCTTTAGATATAACTACAGCCACGTGGCAGCCACTTTGCCAAGAGGCCTACAAACCTCAGTCAGATAGACTGCCACAAATCTAAGACTTTGGCTACTGCCATAGTGCAGAATTAGTACAGTTTGACACTGTAAGGTGACTCTGTAGTACATGACAATTGCCATGGCTCTATCCTATGAAATCCTGGAATGTGTGGTTTGTTGTGTTATCAGAGCTCTCTGACAGAAAAGGCTAAATATGTCACAAAGCTACAAACCACAGAATTCCATAGCACTGAGCCATGGCAGCTAATGTGATATCAAGCTGCATTATTTCTGCAATGTAAATGCACCCTTCATCTAATATACAAGCTATTTGGCTTGAACTATGATATGTTATTGAATGGCAAATCCAGGAAGAAAGATAAACATTAAGATACAGTGGTAGCTACCATGTCAGTGGAGCAGTGAACCTGTTTTGGGTTTTAGTCTGAACCTTAAAGGAATTAGTTCATGTGCTGAACCTTGGCTAGCTGAACATTCACCTCCACCACCCCAGCAGATAATCGTATGGAGCCGTGGTGAAGAAACTGCATGTCATGACAGAGAAATGGAAATATGATGTTTCCAGGACCAAACTGTCATTTGTTGTCAGGTTTCACCATAAAACCTTCACAAACGTTATTCTCTCTATCTTACAACACTGCACATGACAATGAGTTCATTCTGCTAATTCTGTCACAGAGGACATGCTAACATCTGTGAACTATATTCTCTGGATATAAAGCCTCAGAGTCTGATATATTTTTTCATGGTTTTCTCCATCACAGAATCACCATGACTCTTGGTGGCCATCATAAGGTTGAGCTTTATGGAGATAATGCATATAAATCTTAACTCATAATTACATGACTCCTTCATAGAGTGCCCAAAGTATACCTCAGGAACTATATTCAGCTTCCTCTTTGCTTGTTTTTAAGGCTTTCCACCTCTTGAGACCCATTAGACTACCCTTTTTCTCCCCACACCCCTACTGAATTGTCTCTCCTGGTTAATACAAGGAGTAGGCAATTCACCTTTTAAATAGTTTACAACCCTGCCCTTCAATACTCTTTAACATCCAAAAATACCAATTTTTCAATATCAGAAGTGAACTCTGGCCACCTCTTATTTTGTTGTTGTTTTTTTGTAGGGGGAGTATTGTTTCCACAGAGGGGAGCCCGCAGAGTCCAAAAGGCAACATAGGGCTGATGCAGACTGGCCATTAGGGCTGGCCTGGGGGTGCAGTTGGGGTGGGGCAATCTCATGCCAACCACTCCAACTCTGCCCCTACACGTCCATCATGCCAGGTGCCCAACCCGTGCAGCATGTAACACGCTACACCAAAGGGGCACAAAAGAGTCACAACGGTGGCGCTAAGGGTGGCTTTTTGCCACCCAAGAAAAGGAGTGGCATTTGCCAGCTCTTTGTGGAGTGGCAAAAAGCTGGATCAGGTCCTCAGCAAGTGGTTGCCATGGCTCTGATCCGGTGCTCCCAGGGGCGGCACAGAGCCACCTCTTAGGGGCTGTCTGTACGGCCCCATAGTTGCCCAACCTTGATCTATACCTTTAAAGACCTCCCCCTTTAAAAAGTAAAAAAAAATAACCTATAGTAAAGTAACAGCAGTATTCCAGAAACAATGGCCTGAACAAGAGATGACCACTTACTTTAATCATATGTGATAGTCTGCTTTCCCTGCTTCTCACTATGAATATCATTACAACCATATGTAACCGTTTGCTGCAATAGTCATTTCAGAAACTATCAAAAGCTTTCTGAACAGGTCGTTGTCAGAAAGGGAAATTTGACTGTAGGTGGCAGAAAGAAGCATACCTCTTTACTGGTTTGTGAATTGTCACATTAATAAAGTTCCCAAATTCAATTAAGGCAATTATTAATATGCTGAAAATGCTGGATTTTTAAAAACACCACCTTGACTCAATTTTGGCTTGGTAACCATAGAATTTTTTCTTGGAAGCAACTGTCATCAAAATTAATTGGACTCTCTACCAAGGAATTGTCTGAGGAATAAGGCTGTTCATTTCATTCACATTTCTCCCAGATTAAAATTTTGCATGATAATGTTTATCATGACTTGAAACCAGAGAAATTATTGATTCTGAAGTCCAATTGGAATAATTTTGATATACATGCTGTGGAAAACTTTAGCCCCATTGATCTCAAATAGGTCTGAGCATGATATTTCAAGATCAGGGTCCAAACATATCCAATTTCTCAAGGATTACAATAGTGCATTTAAGGGGTCAGAATGCCTATGATGCCTGAATATGCCATGAGTATTTTCAGCACCGGTTCTTACTGAACCTGATCGCAAGATTTAAGTCTATGATAACAAAATCTGTGCAAATATTCTTATTTATGCATGAGGAGCATTGTAATTATACATACTAGCATCAGCTTACTTAATATCTGCTTATAAACATTACTAGGGTTGAGTGAGAAACCTGTTTGGTTATTTTAAAATAAAAATTTACCTAATTTCAAACTTTGGAACTGAAATATGAACTGAAGCTCAGTTATTCTTTGAAATATGCCTTCCTCGTAACTTTGCACTTCCATTCCCCAGTCAAAAAAAAAAATGTACACAAATGTGTCTATTAAGAGAAACACACACACCCAGATACACATATTGGGAAAATAATGCTAAAAATGTATTAGATTAGGGAAATTCCTTGCAAAAATGCATATATTATGTAAAGTTGCCTAGAAAAATACATGTGTTAGGAGAAATGTGCACAAATGTTCATGTGAACTTTGAAAAAATTCTCAAAATTCATATGTCCAAAGAAGGTTTATTTTTTAACTGGTGTTTCCATTTGAAGAGGCATGCACACAAAGAAGTGGCTGCCAATGAGGTGTTTCATTTCACTAAGTGCATTTTGATCTTTGAATATCCTTTAGGTTGCATAAATGGGAAAAACAGATTTTTTAAAAAATACAGTTCTTTGTTTTGGAGAAAATTGTTTGTTTGCAAGCCTAGCAAACAGGAAGGGCTTGCCAAAAACTCAAATACTTTTTGAAGACTGTTGGCCATCTAGGAGGAAAATAAGACACAACTGCTGTAATATTAATCTGAGGCACTGAGCTTTCTTTCATAGCTTTAGAAGGATCAGAAAAGTCCTGGGTTCTTTGGTCTAAATGGTCCAATGTTTATGCCTCAGGGGTGACATTAAGGAAGCAACAGTCATTAACTGGCCATTTAAACATTGCCTATAATGTTTTTTAGGTAAGAAAAGAAGGCATATGCCACCTTGGCAAGACTGTAGCATAGACTGTAAAGTCATTATCATTTCAGAGGGCCAAGGAGACCTTTAAAAATGATTCCACTCTTTGTTGGACACATTAGCAGCTCTAGTTTAATAGTTCCATTGAAAGACACAATATTTTGTTCCAAGATATACTCAGACTTCAAAGAAGATAGATGTTGGGCTATGATGGGGTCCCTTCTTACCAACATTGTGAAATAATTAATGTGAAACACAGACTTCTGGTGGGCCTTAGGAGAGTGATTGACCCCTGCCAGAGTTTTGCAACATGGCTAGTCTTTTCCTCACTCTTCCCCACAAAAAAAAAAAAATCCCTTCTGTGTTCAATAGATAGATAGCTGCATGTAAACCACATGGTTTCCTCCATCCCTTCACCTACTAGCCTGATAGAGAAAACAGTGGAGGTTGATAGCTTCCATATCACTGGGGTGATGAATTCACTCTGAATTTTAATTAGAGGGAATATAATACAGTAGGCCCCTGATATCTGCTAGAGTTTGATTACAGGATTCACTGTGGATACCTAAGTCTGTGAATACTTATTATGAAAGACCCTGGATTTGGGGAATTTTAAGTAGCTCAATTAATTAATTCTGGGACCATCCCTATTTATACACAGGGTGATAGAATAGAGGATTAGCAGAGACAAAATTCTTCCCATGAATTTTACTTTTATTAGGACAAAAACACACAGCAATGCAAACACACACCCACAGAGGAGCTAATAGGAGAGGCTTCACTTATGAACATAATTACCATAGTGTGAGTTGCTCCTCTTCATGATGAAAATCTTACTCAGCTGCTCATGGAACAATGGTGGGGGGGCAGCATGAGGAATACTAGTAGAAGTTTCAAAGAGACATAAAATCCCTCCTTACACTCTGAACTAGCTCAGAGAACAAAGAATTTTGAGGTCCTTAGATAGCCTCAAATTGACTTCAGGCAAAGGGTTCAAAAGATGCAGAATCTTCAAAGGATCACTTTGAGATAGATTCCAGATGTGGGAATGGCTTTTTCCTCTATCTCTTGTCATAAAAACATCCTGGGCCATAAATCTGCTGGAGAAGGGTGTGAATGTCTTCTGATTGCAACTCCTATCTCGCTGCTTTGATATGTGTTTCAATTGTTGCAAAAGAAGACGGGATTGCTGGTTGAGAGCTATCCCACCTTCAGTTCCCTTAGTTGCTCTGAATA
>CM034701.1:270741122-270751748 GCA_020142125.1 Phrynosoma platyrhinos | reverse complement strand
TTTTAAATATATATATATATATATAATCAAGTAAAGGATGGCTGAATATGCGGATCCAGAATCCCTGGATATGGAAGGCTTGCTGTATGTATAATGTAGGGAATTTGCCCAATGTATGTATTTTTGTGTTTGTTTTCCCCAGTGCCTGGAATTAACTCATTTATTTACTGATTGAGTTATTCACTACTTTTTGAGTGATGTCACCCAACTTTCTAACTTTCCTTAATTAACTTTATAGGAACTGTCCAAGGTTCTGAAACCCTTGTATAAAATGGCACTTTGGATAATTTCTTTATAGTTCAGATTAAAACCTTGAGCAGATATACCAGTTGTACCTTGGAGAAAACTGAGGCAGTCTCTCCCCTCTCCTTCCTCTTCTGGCTGACAGGCTATAACCAGAGTCTTAGGAGCACTGGCAAATGTAACTCTCCCAGGACTAAGAACATGCACAATATTCAGGATTTCTGCCACTCAGCTCACATTTGTAGCAGTTTGCCAGGCATCAGAAGCAGGAAAAGGAAAGGGAACTGATTCCCTTCTTCCATTTTGCTGAAGTCATCAGAATAGCAAAAGGGAAGAAGGAAGGAAGAATAAATGCACTGTTAATTAAGAAGGATCTTGGGAGAGGTAATAACAACTAGGAAATAGAAGCCATAATGGTAATCTCATAATGAAGAGGTACTGGATTGTGTGTGTGTGTGTGTGTGTGTTTTCTGAGAGAGAAAATATTGAATTCATTACACTGCAGCAAAGCACGGCCAGTCAGCTTATGTTTGGCAAGAGCTACATAGACAACTTGCCTGCCATAAAATGTTAGGAATTAGGTGTGATGGCTTATACAGTCGAAGTGATATTGTTAAGTCATGGTGATCTCAGACACAGGTGAAAAGATAATGCTGGAAGGGAGGCAAACTTGAGTCAAGCTTGTTCAAGGTCGCTTCTGTGAAAACATCTGGTTGTAACAACGAAGAAGGGGTGGTATGGTAAAGAGAGGAGAAATAGCTTTATAAATTATAACAAATAGGAATTAAGCCCACCTGAACTTTGTGTGTAATTTAATTAGGCAATTTTAATCTTTGCTGGTCAGTTCTGATATTGAATGTCACTGGACTGGACCTATAATTTCTTAATAAAGGTTTTCTGAGCTTTACTACTGAAGTCTGGATTCCTGAACTAAGGAGATTATCAGATGTAGGATAAGGATGGGAGAAAAGCAGATTGCTCCCATCCTTATCCCATCCTATTTGTGTGATTAGGGGAAACATTATCACACACCGTGCGCTCATCCCATTCTTCCCCTGTCCATGAAGTGTAATGGCCCCCTCATTTGATATTAATAGGAGTTAATATGACCGGCAGTTTGAATGTCAATATAGTAGGGCCACTCTAGGTTTCAGTCAGAACTTTAAATAAATTATGTCAAACTGGTTTCAGATGCTGAATCTATATGGAGGATAGAATTCAACATTTTGGATAGCTCTTTTATACATCAGGCTAAGGCCTGGAGCTGACTCACCACCATCATTAATGTCAATTCATAAGGGCACTCCAGTGGGGGAAAGGAGGGAAGATACTGCTGTCCCTACTGAACTAGTCAAGAGATTTCCATCAAGATAAGCAAACAGTACAGATCTTTGAATTTTCATCAGCAGAGCTCATGATCCTTTGAAACTACAATTCTACAGATTTCACCACATAAGACAAGAAAGGCAAAACAGATCAGCAGAGCAGTAACTTTCTCTGTGCCTTTCCACATGACATCATAGCACTTCTGTTGATCATCAAAGCATGTCTTTTGCTGAATGAGAAAAATCAGTTTGGCAAAAGGTATGCTTTGATGACTGTCTCCCCTCAGGAAGAGGCCAGAAGTGCTATGAGGGAATGCAGAGCAGCATGGAGAAAGCCACTACTCTTCTGATCAGTTTTACCTTTCTTTTCTCAGCCCTATGTATAATTTTCTGGGAATAAGGATAGAGTGCATCTTACTTTTGAGTAAACATGCATAGAATTGTGCTGAAAATATAGTTTGCGATATTAGCAATGAATCTCAAATGGGTGTGTTTCTTTTTCTCCATATGGATTTGTACATTGTTTCAGACAGATTCTTTTCTGGCCAAGAATATCTTTTTTTCTCAGCATACAGGTATTTAAAAATAAAACCAGAAATTGTGAGGTTTTTACCATGCTCGGAGAGTTTGTTATATATTTATCCACCCTTCCCCACCCCTGACATTCTGATCAGATGTTTTGTGCTGGAATGGGTTTTATTTTTATTTTTTGATTCCTAAAGGGATATGATGGGAATCATTCATTTTAAAAAATGTTTCAAATGAAAGAGGGCTTACAGAGACAGCCTCTGTTTACTGACATGGATTCTACAGGGCTATATGGAAGGCTAGCAATTTCAGGTCAGACCACTGCCTAGCCTACATTGCAATTGGCATGCCTTGCCTTCTGGCCCAGAGTGGGTATGGAAGCCAGGGAAGAGATGTATGGTCATAAAAATTGACCTCTGCTGCTGCCCTGTAATTCTGTCTGGCAGCACAAAAGGTTCTCATCTTGTTCCTCCAGGAAGATGTTTTAGTATAGTGATGTTTTAAAGCCTATAAAGGCCATGACCCAAGAAAGAACTTGATGGGCTCAAGTCCATTGATGTCAGTTCACCAAAGTCCTGTTTGGATTCTAAACTATGTCTTCAAGCAAGCAAACAGAACTTTGTAGAGAACCTCTTTTTTCCATCCTGAAATATCACACTGGGATATAAACTAGACAGCTACAAAGAGAAGGAATGCAAAGGGTTACAATAGGAACAACTAAGTGGAAAGAAACAATGTCTTGCTTTTGCATTCAACTACACTTTCTAGTAGCAGCTTAGCAGTGTCTGAAGATGGCACTTGCTTTCTTACAAAAAGAGGTGAATCTCCACTATGTGTGGGGAGCAGGTGGCCTCCAGAAGCTTAGAATTGGGATTCAGTGAGACCAGGTTCAAATCCCTACTCAGCCATGGAAACCCAGTTGTTGACCCTGGCCAAGTCATGCACATTCCACCTCAGATGAAGCCCCCTGTGAATAAATCTTACCAAGAAACTCTTGTGTTAGGTTTGCCTTGGAGTTTCTGTAAGTCGGAAATGACTTGAAGGCGCACAACAACAGCTGCTGCCTAACTTCTCAGCATGGTGTAACTATATGAGCCATGTTGCCCTGACTTGAGCTGTCTGAAAGCATCCCAAGAGATTCAGATCAGACATTGCATTTAGAGTTTGGCAGTTTATTATTGCTCTGTGTTAGAGGATTTAATTGGAATTGTGAATCAGAGCACTTTCTGTACGTTCCTATGCCTTCAGATTCAGATGCAAATTCAGATAGGGTGACCTTTTTCTGTAGTCTTAATAGAGAATAACATTTCCTTGACACAGACTGCCTCCAAATGAATGCAGTTCAACCCAGGAAGTGATGATTTACTTGAAATATTGTTCTTCACATTTGGTAAGCACACAGCAAAGAACAAAGGCTGGAGACAACAGAAATATTATCTTCTTCCTCTCTCATTTAAATTCTAAGGTTTTCACTTAAACAGATTTAACTAAAAGGAGGCAATTTCAACCAAATGATCTACCATTCATTTTCTGACTTCCAAAGTAAAGTGGGGGGAGGGAATTAAATGGAGCACCAGACACAAGCTCTATGCATTGTCAGAGAATATGTGGAAGACCATTGTGGGTAGACATTGGACTTTACTCCAATGTATTTGCCAAAATGGTGTGGAAGATTCTAGGTTCACACTGAAAGCATTATTTAGGACTAAGCTTAACTGAGCTCAGTGGGATTGAATATGAATTCACCATATGAGATTGCATTGTGCTGGAGTCAACACCATGTTAAAATCAGAAGGATGAACTAGATTGGCTGTGTTTCCTGGGGATGATGGGAGTTTATTTACTCTGTATTTTATTAAAATATTTATAATCTTGCCCTTTATCTAAAGACTGAATTAAAGTCAATTTGACAAACCAAAAACAGTTTAACACAATAAGTAGCAATTTCAAAAGTATAAAAACTTATTAAACAGTTTAATAAGTTAAAAGAAGACATTTTTCAAACCAGTTAAAATGGTTTAAAACAACTTAAAACCATGCATGTATGCCAATTTGTATAAAACCTCTTAGGACTCAAAGGGTTCAACAAAATGTACCTTCACTTAATGCTACAGGTTAGGTCTCTTTTATCAGAAATTCAAAAATCTGAAATATACAAAAATCCAAAAAGTGTCCATATATGTGGTTGAGATAGTGACACCTTTGGTTTCTGATGGTTCAATCGGAAAAAAATTGTTTCATGCACAAAATTATTAAAAGTATTGTGTATAAAATGAACTTTAGACTATGTGTATAAGGTGTATATGAAACATGAAGTTTTCAATTTCATGCTTAGACTTGGGTCCAATCTCCAAAATATCTCATTTTATATATGTAGGAGTCAGCATGATGTAGGAGTTTGAACATTGGATTATGATTCTGAGACCAGGATTCAAATTCCTGCTTAGCAGGATTTGTATAACTCATTGGGTGACCTTGAGCAAGTCTCACATTCTCAGCCTCAGAGGGAACAAAGGCAGCCCTCCCCTGATAAAATCTTACCAAGAAACTCCATGAGGTTCACTTTAGGGTTGTCATAAGTAAGAAATGACTTGAAGGTACACAACAACAAATATGCAAATATTCCAAAATCTGAAAAACTCCAAAATCCAAGCCCCTCTGGTCCAAAGCATTTCAGATACGAGAGACTCAGGGGCTAAACAAACTGACTATAAATGCTGGCATTGGAGCAGAGTGAGGGCATGGCAATCACATGGTGCATGCCCAAATGCTGCCCTGATGCCAGGGTCATGTTGCCCACCCAGCCAGACAGCGGGTGGTATCACTCCATTTCTTTGGTGCAGCATTTAGATGTGCTGCACCAAAGAAATGCAGAAAAGCTGCCACCACCACAGCAACAGTGGCTTTTCACCACTTTAAAAAAGAGCAGCATTTTGCTGGCCCTTTTTGGGCTGGCAAAGCACCAGACTGGGGCTGTGGCATGTGGTTGCCATGGCCCCAATCCGGCACTGAAAGGGGTGATGGGATGCCACTCCAAAGGGGCATTCTGTTCAGCCCCTCAGTCTCTATTATGACAGCTGTTTGGCACCCGTTGGCACTCTAGGAGAGGAGTATTCCACAACCAAGGCATCACAATAGAGAAGTTGTAGTCCAATATATTTAGAGGACAGCAGCTTGAGGAAGCCCAGTCCACACTGGGATTTGTACTTTGGTGGGGTACCAAAGCTCTCTGACAAGGAAGGCTAAATATCTCAAAGAATTACAAATCCCAGAATTCCATTGCATTTAATAATGGCACTTATGGTGATGTCAAACTGTTTTACTTCTGGAGAGTGGCAGCAGCCACAGAAAGGAACAACTCCACCATTTTTGAGATTTGTATGCAAAAAGTGGCTTTATGAAGGAGAGCCACCTCTGTTCATGGAGGCTCTCTCTGAATGAATTAGGTTTGTCACCTCCCTTTTATTTCTCATCTTTAACACTTATAGGTCAGGCAGCTATAACATGAGATTGCATGGTAAGAGTATCTGTACTGATGGCATTTCAGCAGAGGAAATGAAAAGCTGGTTTGTTTCCATGTGCTTGTATAAACTTTACCAGCTTTCACTAATTTCTTTATATCTGGGGTGGAAACTTAAGGTTTCAAAATACTCAAATGTAAGAGAAAGCAAAAGTATCAGATTTCCCCACTTCTACTCCTCCATGTGCCAAACCACGACTACACAAACACTGTTTTATTTTATTCCAGAGTGGCAGGATGCTGCATCACCATACCTCTCTGCAAGCAATGATGATTATGCAGGGTCATTCAAGTTCACAGACATTGTTAGAGAATCTCTGGAATGCTAGGGACTAGACTTCTCTCAGAGTTACTGCAGCAAAGTTGCCAATTTGTGTTTTGTCTCATTTCCAAGCTGACCTATAAAAGTGACCCTCTCTCTAGTACTAAGCACTGGAGAGTTTTGCTGGGTAGCAAAGGGAAACAAAATACCTTCACTTCAATGTATACAATTCAAATGCATTAAAAATGAGTCTCTTCTTTCATATTATAGATGAATAGAAATATTTAGCAAATGTGAAATGCTCCAGACTTAAACACTGGGTAAAGGGAGCAAATTCCTGAATAGTAATTGCAGTTTAATTATACTATAGTTGTGGTATTTTTGGCTTTCCTTACAGCCTAAACATTTCTGTGTTTCTGGAAGCTGTGCTTGTTTGGACATTTGTTAGAAATGCGGGCATTTTTATAACTTTTATTTTGGGGGATTGTTATTAGTTGACTAGATTAGACAACTGATGTGGAACTTATTTTAGGATTGGAAAGGTCTCTGTCGTTAAACAATGCTGCATACATAAAATAAGATTGATTTAGATCTAGTATTGTAGCTCACAGAAAATACAACACTGGATTGATATTTCAAAGTTGAGAAGTAGCCTGCGACATTTTTTGTTGTTGTTTTGTGTGAGTCTCTATTCTATTTCATTCCTATTCACAGATTCAGTCAGCACTGAATAGTAGATTTCTGTGTTTTGGAAACATCTGCTGGGAGAAAAGTGGGATATAAATGAAATAAATAAATAAATAAATTTTTGCAGTGCTGTTTCAGCTTCATGGTGAGGTTTAGGTTTGAGGAAGGAGAAAATAAAAGAGGTTCCCTCAATCTCCCTATTTCCAAGAAATCTTCCTCTGAAAAGGATGGAAATGTATTTATGTTTTCAAAAGAATAAACTCAGATTTGCAGTGGGGTGTCACTATGGTTAGGGTGCAAAAAAGAAAGATACTCACTCCCTCTTTTGAACCCTGAAATGTTGGGTGTCACAGAAACTGAAACTGAGCATTTAGAAATAGAGTTTAGGCATTCAAAGAGAAAGAGCTGGGAAAGTTACCAAGGGAATTCAAACACAGCAAACACACAAGTTCCAGGTCTGAACAATTTTAAATATCATTCCACTGCCTCTCTTTTATTTTCTTCAAGAAGGAAAATTTTTGGTGGCCCATCTAGCATGTGGCCTTCCTCTCCTTCTACTTCCTTCTAGCTTTCCTAACATTATTGTTTTTTCCAATGATTCATGCCTTCTCATGATGTGCCCAAAGTATGATAGTCTAAGTTTTGTCATCTTGGCTTCCAGGTATATTTCTGGCTTGATCTGATCTAGGACCCATTTGTTTGTCCTTTTGGCTGTCCATGGGATCCTCAGCACTCTTCTCCAGCACCACATCTCAAATGCGTTGATTTTCCTCCTATCTTCTTTCTTAACTGTCCAGCTCTCACATCCATACATGGTAACAAGGAATACATTGGTTTGTATGATTCTGACTTTTGTGCTGAGTTGTATGTCTTTGCAATTTAGAATCTTTTCTAGTTCTTTCATAGCCACCCTCCTCATTCTTAATTTCTGGTTCCTGGCTAAAGTCCCCCTTTCTATCAATGTTTGATCCCAGGTATGGGAATTTTTTTACTATTTCTATTTCTTCATTATCTAGTTTGAATGTGTGTACGTCCTCTGTGGTCATTATTTTTGTTTTCTTTATGTTCAACAGTAAGGGGGGTTGCAGACTGCCAGAAATAGTGCAAATTGAGTCCACTTTTAGGGTTAGGGTTAGTGCTAGGGAATCATGTGAATTGTTTTTTTTCTGAGACATTGAGCCTTCTCTGTCAGAGAGTTCTGGTGCCACAATAAAATACAGTTCCCATGATTCCCTAACCCTAACCCTTAAAGTGGACTCAATTTGCACTATTTCTGGCAGTCTGCAAAGGCCCTAAGTCTGCCTTTGCACGCTCCTCATTGATCTTGTTTAGTAACTCCAGGTCTATGAGGTTCTCCACTAGTATTATGGTGTCGTCAGCATATCTCAGATTGTTGATATTTCTTCCTTCTATTGTCACTCCTCCCTTTTCCATCTCTACACCTGCTTTCCTTACAATATGTTCTGCATATAAGTTGAATAGGTAGGATGATAGGATGCAGTCATGTCTGACTCTTTTGCCAATTGGGAACCATTCTGTTTCTCTGTGTTCTGTTCTGACAGTAGCTTCTCATCCAGAGTACAGATTCGTCATCAGGAGTATCAGATGTGTTGGCACTCCCATGTCTTTAAGGGCATTCCATAGCCTTTCATGATTTATGCAGTCAAAGGCTTTACTATAGTCTATAAAGCACATGTTGATTTTCTTTTGGAACTTCCTGCTATGTTCTTATATAAAATGGCAAAATCAAGGCTTTCTTTTTGGAATTTAAAAAAAGCATTTTAAGTCATTGTTGGTTGAATCTGTGGGTGCAGAATCTGTGCATATGGGTTCCAACTGTACAGATGGAATATTATTGAAACAGTTGGGTTTCAATTTTCATACATCTGATTAATATGAAAGCTAGGTGACTGGCTGGTGGCTTGTATCTGATTGGTTCAGAAAATAAGCAAAGATATTTCTCACAGGAAGAGACATAAATGTATTGGTTTATGCCAATTTAACTTTTAAAGTCACTGCCTCTCCCCTCATCATATCACTACTTTCTTTTAAGTCTTTTTTCCCTGGCTGTATGCATGGTGCCATGGTGTTCCACCTACATGATGAGGAGGTAAATCTCCTAAGGACTAGGAAAGCTTTTTTTTCCTGGCATGCCATCAGCAAACTAGAGAATGAAGGCAAGTTCAGATATATTCACTTTCTCCCTTCTTTTCTTTGATCACTGCCCCAACCAAAAAAATGATGTTAAAGGTGAGTGGCATTAGTTATGCTGGTGATTTCTTTCCTGCTCAGATTTTAAACCAAAGAATGTAAGAGTCCTCATAAGTGTTCTTTGAGGTGAGCATTGTGATCCCCTGAAGCTCAGGCACAAGCCAAGCAAGTTTTATCAGGGATGTGTGGTACCCCATGGGCAGGCTATGTAAACATTTTGGACCTGTACTTTTATCTGGAGAAACTGTTGTTTATATCATGATCTGCTTCATAAAGTATTATCATTTTATTTTATTTTTAAAATTGCCATACACCTACAGTCAAGATGGACAGAATACAGAGTGTGAGGCAGCTCCCCAACAAAAGCCTTCCTCCCATGCACACAACCAGTTGCTTGCAAGGTACTCCCTCCCTCTCTGGCATGCAGGTTGTTCTCTGAGTAGTTCTCTGAACCATAGATTCTTCTCTGAATGTTCTGGGACCCAAGCCAGGGTATCCATTCGTGAGGCTGAAAAGGGTTTTACCTGCAATTAAGTGTCCTTTTCATGTAGCATCAGGCTTTGAAAAACATGGTATGTTGTTCAGATGCAAATGGAGAGAAAGGGCAACAATTTTGCTCTCCATGCATACAGGTTTCCAGACTTTGGATAACATTTGATCTCTTCCACATCCATATCTAGTTAGGGATGTATGGTTGATTTCTATTGAATCTATTAGCAAATTTTGTTATTTAAATTGCCATTGAATTGGCTTTATTTATTGTGATCTCCAAAAACTCCTTGTCATCAATAGCCCTCTTTAGGTTCTGCATGCTCAGCACTTGAGCAAGCTAGTTGTATTTCTTAAAATACCCATAACCTACATACACATGGTATTACCAACTTTCCATTGATTTAGCTGATCTATAATAGATTCTACTCTAACATATTGTTCATGCCTTACTCTTCAATACTATCATAGCATAAAAAATAAGTAGTTTCTTTTCCTCTAAGTCAGTCAAACTTACCCTCACAATTTAGCTAAGGGTTGTTTGTTGTTGTTGTTGTTGTTGTTGTTTGCTGTAACACATTTCTATTTTCATAACAAAACTCTTGTTGGCTTGTTGATCTGAAATGCTGGAATCGTGTTGATTCCTTCAGTCATGTTTTCCCTATGCAAAAATACCCTCTTACTGCAGATGTATGTGTGAGACTCCATCTGCCTGAATAAAATATGTGGTGACAAAGATACAAACAGAAAAAGATCAAGAAGCCCAGGATTCACAGTTTTCACTGTCCTAAGTCACTTTGTGAAAAGTGATGAAGAGATGACTCACAAGAGAGATACTTCTATTATCTATGATAATATTTTGGACAACTTTATGAAAGTGATTAGGAAACCTGGACACAATTCCACAAAAAAATTGATCCAGTTCAAACATTTAATGTGTTTTTCTCTCTGCAAAACTTGCAGACCTGGGTAGAATTCTCAGGCCAGTGATATAGACCCAAGTCACATCAGTGACTCAACTTGGACTTGACTCAACAATAAATGGTGCCCTATCTCAACTTGTGACTTGTATATTTTAGCAACTGACTTGCTGACATCATTCACTTTGAGTAGCAAGTAAGACCTGCCCCCAGAGGTCAGGATACTTTTCTTGGAAGGGAGCAGCAGATGCTTTAGGCAATGGGCCTGAAGCAGAAGGTGTGAGACCCAAAGTCCATGCATGCAGGAGTGAGGCTGCTAAGAAACAAATGCCACAGGACACTCTGGAAGTGGTGCAGGATGAAGAAGTCCTCCTTCCACCAAAGGGTCTCACACAGCAACTGAGGGCCTTTGCAGACTGCCAGAAATAGTGCAAATTGAGT
>CM034701.1:270702595-270716440 GCA_020142125.1 Phrynosoma platyrhinos | reverse complement strand
TGTTAGGTTTTGCTTTCCTAGGAAGGTTCGAGACCTTTGTAAAAAATTAAAAATCCCAGGATTCCTTAGTACGAAGCTATAGCAGTTAAAATAGTGTAAAACTGCATTTTGACACTTCAGAGTCACCCGCTGTCTTCCAATATGAGCCTGCCTGAGTTTTATGCTCCTTGGAGGAAGGCTTTATCTCCATCCCAGAATCTTCATAGGAACATTTGATGAAGACACAGAAGAGAACATCCCAGTGGCTGCTCCCAGATTGTTGAAATTCCCTCTTACAGGAAACTGGAGCCCTCTCTGTTGTTTTTCCACCAACTGGCAAAGATCTTTGTTTTATTTAAGCCTCTGAATGGTGCAGGAGATCCTTACTATTATATTCTGGCTGCCTTTAAAAACTATTGTAAATAATTGTTTTTATATAATTGTTTGTTTAACTGTTTTTGACTTGTATCCTACCCACTGTTTGATTTGTATACTATCCATTGTATACTATCCATTGTATATTTTAATCTGTTAATCTGTTACATTTTGAATTGTAATCCTGTTCTGTGACCTAAACTACGCCTCCTAATTTGGTGTCATCTCCAAAAGTGATAAACATAGTAAATAACAATTTTGAAAAATCAATGAATTTTATCTACTAGAGTTTCAATGCTATTTAATAAAAGAGCTTGAATAACTGGTCTTAAAAAAGAAGGAAAAGATAGTTCTGGAAAAGCAAAAAAAGTTCTGGATAGCATTCAAGCCCTTTCTTTTAAAAAAGTTAGGGCCAATGCAAACTGGCCGATGCAGACCAGCCATTTGGGATGGCAGAAAGCCGCCCCAGGAAGTGGCAGATTGGGGCTGCAGCAACCCCACGCCATGGTCCCAATCCTCCCTTTTGTTCATTTGTGTTCCAGAATTTGGTTCATTTGTGTTCCAGAAACTATAGGTCAAACAGGAGAGGAAAAGTTCCTTTCATCAAGTCAGTTGTCATTTGAGAAGTCAGGGAGATTATAAACAGCTTTAAGTACTTTGCAATCATGGCATTGCGTGCCTTTTTTTTTAGCAGCGTTGTTTGAAAATAACACATTTATGTTGACCAGCACCAGTTTTATCATCTTATACTTCCTGTCTAGTTGCCTTTTATGACCATAAGAGTATAGATGCTTTTCTGGCTGGATTTTAATGCTCTAAATTTGCTTGCTGAACCCTGAAATGGTATTAAATAAAAGGAGGGCAAAAGACAATTGTGATTTTACTAAATGGAGACATGTAAAGGTACTATACATGAGCCTTCTCCTACTCTAGATTTGTTGGACTTTGGTTTCCATTATCGCAAGCTAATATGGAAGACATCAGACTGGGAGAGGCTGCCTTATGTACTTGAGTGGTTTGGTGGCTGCCTTTCCCTCAGCCCTTTCCCATGCCTCTTTCTCTCTCCTTCTTTAGCAAATTCTCCAGGCTCCCATGATTTTCTCCCTCTTCCACCCCGTGTGCCAAAGTTGCCTTTTCTCACACTATGAACAGACAACCCCCTTACAAATAAATTCACAGCACACATTACTCCCTTTGTTTATGTAATGATGGAAACCCTCTCAAGTAGGACTTCACTCTGACTATAAGTGTGTAATTGTGATTCAGTGTCACAGTGGTGCAATTTTGCTTTCATTCATAGGTAGATACAGGGGAGTGTCCATCTATATGTGGGTGTATCAGTAGGTTTCAATAGAACATTATGAAGGAGGATCATTTTATATATTTTCTCCACCAAATGACAAGCACTCATGCTTCTTTCATCCTTTTCCTCCATCATAATCTTGATCATGATCATTTTTATTTACATCCTGCTTTTTTTTGCAACAAGGACTTGAGAGACCTTACTATTAAAACAAATACAATGTTTTTCTATTAAGAATAGGAAAAAGTTAAATTAGAATTTAATTAAATTTATCATTCATTCATTCATTCATTCGTTGCCTTTCTCCCAAGATGGGACCCAAAGTGGCTTCCAACACAACAAATTGAAAACATTTATAAAAAGTTTTCAAACTAATTTAAAATCATTACATTAAAGCATTGTAAAACTGATTATACTGCCAATAGCATTTTTAGAAACCCCTGAAACATGCAATTAAAATAATAAACAATACAACTTTTAGTACTGCCAGGATATCATTCAAGCCCTTCCTTTTAAAAAAAAGTTAGGGCTGATGCAGACCGGCCATTTGGGCTGGCAGAGAGGTGCCCCAGGAAGTGGCTGATTGGGGCTGCAGCAACCCCATGCCACAGCCCCAATCCTCCCTTTTGCTGCCCTGAAAATAGTAGCAAAATGCCGCTCCTTTTAGGGGCAGCAAAAGGCCACCCCAAGAGCCTGTACCACAGCTCTTCAGTGCCCTTTTGGTGCAGCATGTTTAAACGCTGTGTTGGAAGGGCGTCCTGACACCATGCGCTTTGCGTAAGGCCGCACAGCATCAGGACAGCATCAGGGTGGGGGTGGGCAGCTGGTATGCAGCTGCCCTGCCCCAACTTTACCCCCAGGTCTCTTGAAAGCAGGAATAGAAAGAATATTCAAAAATATTCCAGAAAAGGTTGAAAAACATGTTTCTAGAATGTTGGGAAACTCTGATGAGAATCCTGGATGGATGAAAATCTTCACAACTTGGGAGATATTTCTGTGCAAAATTTACACATTTTTTGGTTATGAGTTTTCTGGTTTTCTCCTTTATTTCTTTTTTGTTTGGGCACAGAAAACAGCATTTTCTGTGCACAAAATAATAATATGCTTCTTTCTGCCCTAGAAAAACTAATGTGAATTTTGCATCTAGTAAGTCCTAAACTATGAATAGTCTTCCAAAACTGTGAGTAACCCTGAAAACTTTTCAGTTTTTGAAGACTTTTTTGCAGTGGGAAGAAATTTACTAAAACTACTTGCTACTTCTTCTGAGAATAGAATTAGAAAGGAATGGCATCCCTATTGCAAGCCTGTTGTAATTTTTTTAAAAGTCTTTGACTGCTAATGGAAAGAAAGCAAGGGTGGGGCTATTCTAGCCTCCTCAGGTTGGGAGTTCCAAGGCAGCCTCCAAAACTCTACAACAATTTGGTCTAAACCCAAATAGGAGGCATGTTTTTTGGTAACTACACACCCATTTTGCCAGTAGATCAAGTGCCCATGAAATAGAGTGGAAATGTTACCAGCTCTCACTATGGTTTGCCTTTAAGACATCATCATGCAGCCAAAGTTGAGGTAACACCATCATGTCACCTTTATGATCCTAGATTTGTTGGACCTGATTTAGGAAGAATTTTTTGAAGGGAAAGGGAAGAATGAAAGATGTTGCATATCAAGAAAATCATGGGTATGAGCAGATTCTATGTAAGTGGAAGCCATGGCCATGATTCTAGATAAGCTACTTAGTTGCACAATTCCCTTAGTTAGGTAGCTAAACAGCATTTCCTGGCCTGACCCCCTTCCCTAATCCTGAATTACTGCTGCAAGTGACAGGGATGTGTTCCCCTGTTGATTGAGAAGCAGCTCTAAGATATTTCCACCCCTTCACATAAGCTGTCTCCAGTGCAAGGAGGAACTGCATCCTTCCAACTGTTGCACTAGAAATTGCTAGTGGGAGGGCATGGAAACATTAGTCTACCATGTCCTGATCAACAGGAGAACAGACCCCTGTTACACACAGCAGCAGCTGCCCAGTAAGTCAGGACTGGGGACTGTTATGATCCCTACATATTCTCTACACTACTCAGTATACAGGGATCATGAATATGAACCAGTCATAAATGCATACCTCTAGGTTTCATATTTTTTATTATAATTGCGAATTCCAGATCATGTGTCTTTCTTACATAAAGGCATTAAATCTTATCATTTGTCTTGATTAGAATAGACTCAGTGACTCAACTGCATTGTCTTACCATTCTCAGTTGATTCAATGAGTCTCTGCTAGTTGAGACTAGCTAACAGTATTCCAGCCAAATATTTATCAAATACAAAACCCACTCAAGCTGAATTCAGAACTAGGACTTGAGTACCAGCTAGTTAAATGTCATAATGTGGACTATATTACTAGCTGTTGTAGTATGTTAGTCAATGCTGTGGTTATTGGCAAACTCACCAACTAGCAGAGGAAAAAAAATCTGATGATTACACATGTATTTATATGTTAGATCCTCGCTATTAAGGGAGGACTGCTGCCCTCCTTTTATACAATGGAACAGCAGAATCTAATTAAATCTATAGAGAAAACAACTGTCATGAGACAATAGGAAAAAACAATTGTCATGAGATTGGGGGGAAATAATAATTCTGGAGATGAGCCTACAGAGATGTCCATCTGCTTTCTATAACATTAACATCCCAAAAAACAGGAAAGAGTACAGTCAGCAAACTGCTCAATTATCACTCCATTCTTTCTTCAAAAAGTAACTCTATATTTCCAGACAAAGAATATATATATATATTGAAATATATAGCAGAATCAAAACTTTTTTGGAATATAAATTGAATATGCCATTTTAAAGTCTTGTTTATGACAGTTGTCAGGTTAAGGATATGCTTACATGCTTCCCAATAGAATAAAAATGTTGAACTCTTGTCTAGACCATGTTCTAGATTTGTACAACCTGTCAAGGGGGGAATCAAAATTATAGCAAATTCTTGGAGGGTTGACTAGTCCTCAATTAAAAACAGATGAGAAAAATCTTCAAACTCCAAGACATTTGGTCTACACATGACCATACAATAGTGCTCATCAATAAGTTCTATTTGGCACATCTTATTTTTAGTCTTACATGTCTGGAACAAAAAGATATGCATATTGCAACAACTTTGCTTGACACACACAAAAAAATGAGTCCAATTGCCATGATGTGCATTGGCACTCCATTCCTAGTTCCATATCCCGTAAACCACTTAGCTAGTCCAGTAGAGCATATGGTTAGGCCATGAGTTGTTAATGCCTTAAATTAAGAGTGATTTTAAAAAAAGAATTCAGAATTATTGTAAAGACTGAAATACTAAACAGAATGAACATTAAATAGCCTTGCATAACCTCCAGGCTTTAAGAAGCAGTATCTGATAGAGAAAAATGTTATTATTAAAGAAACTTTCAAAATTTGCTAGTTTTTCCTGGATAGATATTGCAGTACAATGTGGTGGGGAACTAGTGGCCCTCTAGATATTTTGAAATATAACTCCCATGATCCTCTCCCATTGGGGTTTCTCAGGATCCAAAATAACTGGAAGGTCAATGATTCCCTTGCAGCATGTTTTCTATACTCTTCTGCCCCCTTTGTTTAGTTATTGTGTTAGCCCTGGCTAGCACACACACACACAAATCACCTGAGTCTTTCAGTTGTCATGGCTTGGGTCTATGAAGGGGACTATTTATCAAGAGTAAATGCTGCCATCTTTGTCACTATCTGGTTCTGACTCAACAAGAACCAGCCTTCATGTCCTCCATACTTGCTGCCTACAGCTTGTCAGACTATAATCTCATTCTTGTATGTTTCCATACAGTGCACATTTCCTTAAAATGTGTCCTGTGCACATTTTACATCCATCCCAAAATTGCAAGGAATTCTGGGGTACTTTGTTTGTTCATTCACTTCCTTCCTTATTCCTCCATTCCATCTTGTGGAACAGTTATGGTGATTTTCAAGATGATGTTAACTTGGTTTTCACTCTTGCTTAATCTCTTCTTAACATTATATACTAAGTATGCAAAGCTGGATCAGCAAGAGCTTTGACACATGGAGTTCCATGTACAATAGAACTTTCCTTGTTCTTGCATAAATGTTGCCAAACCTGTTTCTGAGAATTGATGGGGGAGCCTCCAAAATGGTATGGAAAGGACAATATAAATGTAAGCACTGGAATAATTGGGTAGGGGAGGCTGATTTGTACAACAGAAGTTCCAATTTTCACATGCAAGATACTTGTGGATAGAGGTAGGCATGATTTGGATCCCAGAGAACCAGTGCACCCAATTTTTGGCTCCTCTGGAGTTCCAGAGGGCTGGAGCATATTGTCATAGCCACCATTTTTGATTACCACAACTGATCACATAATGCTTTTCATCACCTTTCAAACGATGTGTGGGGAGGTTGGCTGTTTCAGAGTCCCAGAGTCTCTAGAACCCCCAGCAGCCCCATAAAAGAGGTTTTTGATCTCTGAAATTATTTTTTTGCCTAAATATGTCTCGGGTACAAAAATGGGGTAGGGTGTGAGGCCTTTGGAGTCACCAGTGAAGTGACTGGATTTAGTTCGTAGATTCCTAAAAGAATCCGTCAAGACATAGCCATATCATGTTGCTTGACTAAAAGTGCCACATTGTTTAGGAACCTTATCACATTACAAAAGTAAACTGAGATGGAGCAGCAGAGAAGCAGCTTTTTGCTTACCTCTCCTCATTTTCTTGAAGTGCTTTACAGAAACCTGGCTGGAAGAGGATAGTGCCATAACCTGGATGCAAGCCCTCCCAGCTGGGTAGTCTGTCAGTGAGCAGGTAAGGGGAAGTGGGCGGGGGGGGCAGAGTGGCTCTGGTTTATAAAAATACTCTGGCCTTGACCAGGATACCTGTTCAGAACACAGTCCACTTCGAGTGCATGTACCTGAGCCTGAGGGCCTGGGGATTCTGCTAGTATACCGACCACCCCATTGTCTAGCAGACTCCCTAACCAAGCTGACACAGCTGATCTCAGAGTTGCTGCTGGAGTCGCCCAGACTTTTAGTTTTGGGTGACTTCAACATTCTACTCGAGACCAGTTTGTCAAATCTTACAAGTGCGGCTTGGGAGTTCATGGAATCCATGACAAACATGGACCTATCCCAATTGGTCATTGGGCCCACTCATTGTGCAGGTCTTTGTACGGAACAGGAATATCCATGGGCAGAGGTTATTAAAACTACCTCATTGTCATGGATGGATCATCTCCTGGTCAAGACCGAACTAAGAGCCACTGTCTGCCCCACTGGGGGTAGAGGACCCATTAGAATGGTCCACCCTCAGAAGCTAATGGAACCAATGAGATTCCAGAAAGCCTTAGAGGGTTTAATGGTTGGTAACACCAGTGATTCTGTCAAAGCTTTGGTTAGTACCTGGAACAACGACCTTACCAAGGCTATTGACACGATCGCTCCCATGCTTCTTTTCCAACCGGCTTTAAATCACAAGCCATGGTACACAGAAGATCTTAGGAATTTGAAGCAGGTTGGACAATGACTAGAACGCACCTGGCAAAAAAACTCGGCTCTTATCTGACAAGACTCATCATAGGAACTTTCTTTGGTCCTATCAAGAGGCAATACGTGCAGCGCAGAAATCTTTCTCGTCTACAAATGTTGCGTCTGCAGAGTCCCATCCAGCAGAGCTGTTTAGGGTGGTAAGGGAACTGTCGCAGGTTCCACCTGCACAGAACCCATTACTTAACCCAACAATGGCCTGCTGTGATGCATTTAACAACTTCTTTGCAGATAAAATATCTCAGATAAGAGCCAACTTGGACGCCAGTTTGATAATAGAATCAATAGACGAGGTATCCAGCAACTCCTTTGATGTAATTTTAGTGGATTATTTTCAATCTGTGAGTATCAAGAATGTGGACAAGCTCCTTGGTAGTGTGAGGAAGACAACCTGCCCTCTTGATCCTTGCCCATCATGGCTGGCCTTCCGGGGGGGGGGGATTCCTTGAGATTGTTCTTTGGGGACAATGCATCCCTCAAGGAAGGTCTTGTGCCATCTTGTTTAAAAGAAGCAGCAGTTAGGCATCTTGTTTAAAAGAAGCGGCAGGGCATGCCTGGCCTGGATAAGAACAAAAGACAAGTACCATGGGTTATGCTAACTATGGCACACTCCTCCTATCTGCCTATTTTGCATTTCCCACAGAAACAAAGGAAGACATGTGTCAAACTGACAGAGGCCATACCTTGTTTTCCCAGTCTGAAGTCCCTACACTTCTCTCATCTGTCTGATCATAAAAGTTTTATCTCAGATTGCATCAATAACACCTTGGTGCTAAAAATCCTTGAATTTTCTAGACCCGTTTGTGCATCCCTTGGCAAGATCATCCAAGCTTTTGTTACACGTACCATGATCTTTTGCTATCCAACTTCCCAACCCTCAATTTCTATAGCCTTGTGTAAGTCCTATTGCTGAATCAGTTTTTGTGTGTTTGAGTGCTCCCTTGCACTCTTACTAAGTGCTTACTAAGAATTGGAATTTCATGCAGTTAGTACTGGTATAAATAAGTGTAAAAAGATGCCTGAAGTTACCACCTCTCACTTGCCTCCTTTTGAACTAATACTCCAACATTCAATGGAAATGCTGACATTGCTGGCAAGGACCCCAAGTCCTCCCACCTTTTGGGGTAAAAGGGAAGGCTCCTCACAGATATGGTCCTCACAAACTCTCACTTACAGACATCTAGAGTCTACTCTACTCTAGAACTATTGTTCATGCTGCTGCTCCCACTGCCACTAGTTATGCCACTCTGCCAGCCAGCTAGCCTGTCCATCTATTGCCTGCCTCTTGCTGTTTCCATCTTAATCTGAATCTGTGCACTTTGCACAACACAGTTTTTTTCACTCCAGCAAAAGGAGGTGGGCAGGAGGGAGGGAGGGAGTCAGTGAGCAAGGAGAAACATCCAGCCATGATTGCAGGGATTTGTTTATCCAAGGTGCCTTTCCCTTGGGGGCATACTCTTGCCCTTTTATTTCAGAATTCCTGGAGGAAGCAGTCAAAGCTAAGAGGACTAGGAAGGTGAAGGCAAGAGAAGGAGCGAGAGTGAGAAGAGACAGAGCTGTGCTGTTCCTGCTGGGGCTGATGGGAGGAGTGGGGTTCTCTCTCCTCTTCCTCCACTTCCTCCTACCTCTCCCTTTCACTCTCTACTTTTCAATATGGAGTTGAGCCAGATAGGCCTTGGAAGGGCAAAAGAAGAAAATAGCCTTCCCAGGTCCTCTGTGAGGACACTGAGCCCCCATCCCCAGGTCTCCATGGAACACAGGTTAAGAACCGTTGATCTACAGTATAATCAGAAGTCTAGTATAAAGGTAAAGGTTTCCCCTGTGACAAGGTTATCAAGTCATGTCCGATTGCAGGGGACATTTGTGCTCATCTCCATTATTATGCCAAGGGAACCAGCATTGTGAAAGATGACTCTGTGATCATGTGGCCAATGTGACTTCATAGAATGTGTTACCTTCCCACCAAAATGGTACCTATCTATCTACTTGCACTTTTACATGCGTTTCAACTGCTAGGTTGGCAGAAGCTGAGACTAGTGGCAGGAGCTCATGCCATCATGCTGCACTTGGGCTTCAAACTGCTGACCTGGCAATCATCAGAGTCAGCATGTTAACTGGTGAGCCACCACTGATCTATAGTATAATCGCAGGTCTAGTATAGGCAAATTCAAATAAATAAATGAACTTGTCCTTAAATAAACACCATAGTTTTCATTAAAATAACAACAAAGTAGATGGTTAAGTATCAAATCTTTTTTTTTTTCTAAATAAAGTTATCACTGATACATTTGTGGAATGTTACATTTCAATAAATATTGATGTCATGACAGCTACTGTTTAATTTACCATATCGGGCAGAAATCTTACCCTCTTATATTGTAAATCCCACCATGAACCCCATGAGAGTGCATTCAGATGAAACTGTCACCACCTGAGGCTGCCATGACCTGAAGCAGACTGTGTATGCAGACTGGAATTAATATCAGAAATTACCTACACAATGGGCAATTGGAATTCAAGGCAGAGCAATCAGAGGGAAAATAATGGGATAGGAGAAAGTCACAGTACTTATGAAGGCTTCATGCCATGCTGGTCCTCACCAGTATAAATGACAGGGACTCCATCTGTTGTCTCTGCCACTAATGTTAGTGAGGTGAATACCTATAATTTCCCAGCATGCTTTCATCATGCCCTATACATATCTAAGGAACTGAAGCAAAAGTGCCCATCTGTGCAGATGTATCTTCACAACTGGTCTTTAAACAGCTACAAGGTGTAGCTGGCTTATAGATTCTCTGCATCCAAAACATTTAGTATCATCACTGATGTTAATGGTGCAAATTCCATTTTCTGCAAAGTCGGATGTTGCCAGCTTCAGATCCATATGTGAACCTTGATCATGAGCAGATGCTCTCCCTGGAATGATTTTGCACCCACACTTCATAATGGATGTTTCCTTTGAATACTTCTTAAGAAGCCCTTAATGGAGCTTTTTATAGAACTGCTGCTGCTTGAACCTCTTTCAACTGCTGCTTAAAACCCTTCTTATGACATTTACACACCACATGCCCAGCACCAAAAAAGCAGAACATGTGCCACCTAAAAAGAGTACAAAATAGTATGCTGATTTGCATCAGATTGCATATATTAATTGCATAAGATTTACTTTGCAGCCATCTTGGTAGATAAAAGTAGAATATAAAATATTGGGATAAACATAATAATAATAAATTACTCTCCCACCAGGTTTAGGAGACAAAATATTGCAAATACAAATAGCTTGTTTCCTCTTTTTGCTTTCCCATAGTTGACCCTGGAGAATGTGATCATTTAAGAGTAAAGACAGGGGAATATGTGAACCTCCAGATATTTTTGGACTGCAAGTCTCAAAAGCCTGGGCAGCAAAGCCAATAGTGAGGAATGCTAGGAGCTGCTATCAATGTATTGTTTTATCTCACATTTGTGAATTGCTAATGAGATAGTGGAGCAGGGGAATAGATTCTTATAAAATGTTTCTGCAAGGCTCAGGGTGCATCTACACTGTAGAAATAACACAGTTTGACACTACTTTAACTGTCATGGTTCCATCCTACAGAATCCTGGGTTTTGTAGTTTGTGAAGCACCAGCACTCTGGCAGAGAAGGCTAAAGACCTTGTAAAACTGCATATCCCAGGATTCTGTAGGATGGAGCTAAAGCATTTACAGTGGTATCAGGCTGCATTATTTCTACGGTGTAATGCCCCCTCAGTCTTGTAACTATAACACTACTATTACAAAAGTAATAATATAACTATGAAAGTAATAATATAACTAGAAGTGGGATTGGGAGAGGTCGCCCACAAATGGTCTATTACTCATCTATGTGAAACAAAATGTGACATTTGCAATTAAGAGAGATTTTTAAAAAGTAAATAAAAACTGCTAGGAGGCCAAGCAACAAGAGCATAGAACACAGTTGGGGAAATATAACCCTTTCCACTGTTTTGCTCCTGATAGGAAATTGTCTTTCTAAAGTCTCATAAGATGTTTTTATGTTTGTGATTCCAAGTTAGAAGATGGGTGTCTAAATGATATAAAGGACACAGACATATGGAGAAATCGTACATTAAACAGATGCAGTATATTCATCAATTCAGCAAATGAAAGATAAATATTGTTTTTTAAAGATGTTGGGTCCAAACAGAGAACAGAAGCAACAGCTGTGGATTTAAAAAGGGACATCTGGGGCCCTTTCACACTGCACAAATATAATGCTATGAATCCACTTTGGCTGACATGGCTCCATCCTATAGAATCTTGGGATTTGCATTTGTGGGAGAGCTGTTTAGAATTCTCATCCAGGGATTTCTAGTGCTCAGCAAACTACAAATCCCAAGATTCCACAGGATGCATCCATGGCAGTTAAAGTGGAGCCATAGTGCTATAAGTACGCAGTGTGAAAGAGTCTCTAGATTGTAGTGTCATATGAAGGGCTTTCTGCTAAAGCAAAATCTTAATACAGCAAATTGATCCACCTATAGACAGCTGGCTCTGCAGTCTCATCTTTCTTGTTGTGTCCTTCCAGCCAATAAAAATGTAAGGGAAATGAGCATATATCTTTGTAAGAAAGAGGCCAAGGCTGTAAATGCACAGCAAAAATAATGCGCTTTGACACCACTTTAACTGCCATGGCTCAATGTTATGGAATCCTGGGGTTGTAGTTCGCTGTGGCACCAGAACTCCCTGAAAGAGAAGGCTAAATATCTCACTAAACTATAAATTCCAGATTTCCATAGCATTGTGCCAGGACAGTTAAAGCAGTGTCAAACGACATTATTTCTGCAGTGCAGATGCAAACTGAGAAGTGACTGAAAAATGGTCACCTAATTTGACAAGGACGCTATTGCTGTTTTCTGATTATCTTCCAGCTCATTTCTGTTGAGTGTAATTGCTTCTGCTAACCCTATAAATCAAGCATCAGACAGAAAGTCATTTGAAAATATTATATGCATTTATTAAGTTAGTTTTAAGTGACATTGCATTTATTATGACAGTTTTAATGTCAAAAGTTACCATCAAGGAAACTGAACTGTAAGTTAAGTCCACACATATTTGATATAATTATCCATTCCAAAAAAAGAATCTCTCTAATGTACTTTCAGTAATGACTGTTCACTCCTGTTAAAAAATAATTTTGAAAAACAGTTACATATCCAATTCACATACAACATGGTGGGAAGGAAGCCCTTTGAGAAAGTAGTGATATGCAAAGACTTGTTTGCATAGCTCTACAGCCCTACAAGCATTTACATATAAGAACATAAGAATGCTCCTGGAGCAGATCAATAAGCAATCTGAGGAAGTGGATGGAAATCCATAAAAGCTCATGCTAGTTAGTATTGTGTTGCTAGATTCCTTCCACTCTCCCCATTTCTTTTTTATATTATCTAGGTCCAGATACCTATTTTCCCAGAGTCTTCAAACAGATTCCTATAGGAAGTCCACAAGCAATGGACAGAAAATGGCCACAATAGCTTTTCCTGTGTTGAACCCCAACAACAGGTATACAGAGGCAGGCTTCCTTTGCTCTGATGGCACATAACTATCAAGTCTAGGTGCACAGCTATCACTGCCCTCTATTACTTTGCCAAATTTCCTTTAAAAGCCATTTAAGCTAGTAGCCAGCACCTTACACTCCTTACCTATTTACTGTGAATCATTCTTGTTCATTTCAGTGCAATTTACCTATAAATGAATTTGGTATTTGGGCTGTAGAGTGATAACAGGTTCCTAATAAAATTGCATAGGGCTAGATCATTAGAATGGTGTTGTAATGCAAAGAAAGAAGTATTAATGGCAGGTTTTCCTTGCCATAATGCAGGCATATAAGGTCAAAGTTTAATATCATCACCAAAGTGCAGGTTGTCTCTGCTTACCGGTTTAAAACGGGACTTTAAAAAAATGTGTTGGTTGAGCAAACAGTAGGCAGGAAATTCTTCTAGACTTGTTATATTGCTAACACACTTTCCTTTTCCTCACTCAGATGTCTGAGCAACATGATCTTAGGCAAGTAGAGAATCAGCCTTCTGTTTATATTTTGTCTATTTTGAATGGCATTCCTTTCATTTGCCTCATTTTTTTACCAAGATGTGTGACCAGATAGAGAGAGAGAGAAAGAGAAAGAAAAAGAAAGAAATCAACACAATAATTCAAATATATTGGCCTGAAGTTGCTTTTTCTGCTAAAAAACAGTAAATTAGGTTTTAGTGGTGTCTGCTAATTAAAAGTTTCCTCAATCAATTAGTTGGACTTTTTCATTCATTTAAAGGGTTGTATTAGTATCCCATCACCCTCATTTATGCACATGTACAGGGGAGCTTCTCCACTTTCCTACAATCTCAACATCCTGTTATTTTATACTATATGTGTGAAAAAAGTAATCTGATAGCACTGATGACTTCTTCATATAGAAACAATAAACATATAAGGGGACTTTTTAACTGCGTGTGTCCATGTTGGCGAACCTATGGCACGCATGCCAGAGATAGCACATGAAGCCATTTTCCCTGGCAAGTGGAGTGGGGAAGACAAGGATGTGCACCTGTTCTTCCTTCTCCTGGGCCTTCAGCTGCTT
>CM034701.1:270664314-270683670 GCA_020142125.1 Phrynosoma platyrhinos | reverse complement strand
AACTGCTTGGAAAATCTGAAAGAGCTGCTATCACATTACCATAGTGACTTGTAAATAAGTCAACTTGGGATTTTGGGGTCAATTTTGAGACATAAATGTTTAGACTTATAGATGAATATATATGGTATATATTTTCAACTGATGTTCATGTTTTTAACTACATTATTTGTCTATATTACATTATACATTATTTGTTGCTATATTTGAATCTGCTGTTCCCCACCATAATCCATAGGGAGAGGTGAATAAGAAAGAAGTAGCAGTAGTATGAGTAGTACTTACCCATTACACAATAAAGTATTTGCAAGTAGCACTTTTTTTACTGATTTTCCTACCTCTGATCATATTGATATGACAGATTTTTGTGTCAGTTTTGCATGTGTCCAATCATAATTCAGTTCCTTTCTACTCCACTTTAGTTGGCATTCTTCTTTCCCACTACTTGCGCGCGCACACACACACACACACACACACACACACACAAACCTCACATTCATTTCCACACTAATTTCTCCTCAAATATGGATTTTGTATGCTATATTTCCTATCACCTTCATTTTTATGCAATTTTGAGCCATGAACTACAAAACAAAATTGGGGGAAATGCTCCAAAAGGATAAATGAGTTCTATTACATAGTCCTGAACCCTATTCTTACTCCCAACTACATTAACCCCATTAAATCAATATGCTTTACTTATGTGTTGGCTCACCTTTCAACAATTGTTTAAATAGTTGGGGTTATTCTGTTACGAATTCAGGCAGTATTAATCTATGGCACGTGAGAATGATTCACTTACAAATGGGGAAACTGGGGCAGGGGGGTACTCTCCCCTATGTCCATCATACCTGAAAGTAGGTAACAAATGTTGCCTCTAATGTGCTTTCTGATAAAGATGGTGGAGGTGATAAGGATGAAGGTGATTTATATCCTGTATTTTTCCCAGTTTGGGAGTAAAGGTAGCTTATAAAAATATTAAAAAACATAATTAAAAATAAGAGATGAATAATAATAATAATTGAATCAAATTAAAACATAGATCGTATGTACACATGCATTCACAGGTGTGAACTCACTCACACACACTCACACACCAGCACAACAAATAGCCATCATGTTGTTTGGTTGAGAAAGGGCTTTTACAACCAATAATCAAATGCCTGATGGAACAGAAAAGTCATTACTTGTTTGCAAAAAGGAAGTAGGTAGGGTGCCAGTTTAACAACTCTGGGAAGGGAATTCCAGATCCTGGGGGCAGCCACTGAGAAGGCTCTTTGCCATGTTGCCACCAAATGTATCTATGAGAGTGGTGGGACAGAGAGAAGGACCTCCACAGACGATCTCAAAGCATGGGCAGGTTCATGAGGGAGAATAGGGTCCTTCTAATAATCTGAACCTGAGCCTTATTATTGGGCTCTATAGGTCAAAACCAGCACTTTGAATTTGTGCTTAGAAATAGACTGGTAGCCAGTGAAGTTGTTGCAACAAGGGAGTTTATTCATTCCCTGCAGTCAGTCCCAGTTGCTTCCATAACAACAGTACAAGTTGCTAAACACTGGGTTAAATTCAATGAATCCAGTAACCTGATTAAAGTTGTATAGGATACCAGTTTGTCCTTTAAAAATATTTTTAGAGGATCATTGACATTTTTTTACAGTACACCAAAAAAGTAGCTGTAATTCTGTGCAGTAGTCCTATGCGTAGTTCCTTGGAAAACTGCAATCCCATACCTGATTACTTGGAACTATTCAACAATTCCCTAGTCCACACATTCAGAATCATAGCTTTTAAAAAACTTGCTTTTCTAATTGTATGAATAGAACTTAAGACCAAATAAAGCATATGGTTAAGTCTATATAGTCCAACATTCTATAGTAAGTCTATAACAGAACATGAGCCCAATAGTACCTTCCTGATCGCATTGCCAAATAACTGCTGTATAGAGATACACTGTCTCTTATCTTGGAGTTAAAACATGGCCAACCTATCTAATAGTCATTGATAACCTTTTTATTCATTTATTCCATATTTCGACCACCCAATCACCAGAGTTCTCTTAAGGTCTATGGAATGCCTAACTGCTTTTAAAGCTGTCCAAGTCAGTGGCTACCACTGCATCTTGTGGTGGCAAATTCCACAACAAAAATATATGCTGTGTGAAGACATATTTCCTTTTATCTGTAAGGAATAAAATTTAATCTAATATATTTTCCCCTCAGGATATAAACATAGCACTAAAGCTTTGTTTTTTTTAAAAAAAAATGTTTTCCAAGCTTTGTGAAAAACAAAATTTTAAACAAGTTTAAGTTTCATATACTACTTACAAAATAAAAAACATGAAGCAATGGAGGCTACCACACATGAGAGGGGGGAAACCAAAACTATTTTGGCACTGTCTACCTATTAAATCAGTACAATATTTAATTGTTGTACAGTATTTGGTTAGGAAGCTTTAGTGAATGCTTGCCAATGGCAACTGAGGTTACTAAACAGCATCTGGGTTAATAAAATAGGGAATATTAGTACATCCATATGGGGAAAGTATTTGCTATGTTCTCAGTAACAATAAATTGTACTGCATGGTGGGTTCCCCCCCCCCCCCCCGAATTGGCACTCTGGATTGCTGTTAAAATCTAGGATGGAAACAGATGTCCAGGAATCATACAGTCATCATTCAACTGTTTATGGCAAGATACCTGGCTAGGAAACTGGCCTTCTGTAACCCCTTTTCTCATAGTCATCCAGCTGTTTCAAAGATCTTCCTTTGCCAGCTTGATGAAACAACATTGGACCTACCAAGAGCTTGAGACAATTACTCTTTTGGATGACAATTCCCTGAATTCTGGAAACTGCCATCCAAAAATTAAAATTTCCAAAGTTTTGACCCACCACAAAGTAAACTCCCCAACACCATTAAAGAGACCTTATGATAAATACACAGTGTTGATCTACAACTCTGGAGACCAGGTTTGAATCCCCGCTCAGCCATGGAAACCCACTGGGTGACCTTGAGGAAGTCACACACTCTCAGCCTCAAAGGAAGGCAAGTGCAAAGCCCTTCTGAACAGATTCTGCCAAGAAAACTCCATGACTTTCACTTTGGGATCGCTATAAGTCAGAAATGACTTGAAGGCACATAGCAATGATCACTTTTCTCCATGTTTGCTGATCATTTGTCCCCTGAGTTTAAAATCCTAAAGTCCATGTTAGAAATGAAGTTTCATTGGACTGAGTGGTATAACAAAGACATAACAAATATAACAGATATGAAAGACTGCCTTCCTGACTGAGACAAACAATATCCACACCAGTATTCTGATTTCGTCTATTTTACTAATAGAATTCTGAACTTGATCTCATAGTGTAGTCACTACAAGTCATGTGAATTTTATTTCCTGCTGATTCATTCAACTGAAACACTGGTACTCACAGTACCTGCAAGATCCAGGGTGAAAAAATCTACAGCAAAATGTTTCAAGAATATTAATAATCCTGCTAGGGCATTGTGGATTTCAACAACCCTGTTAGGACTAGTTCCCATAAATTCCTGCACCTGGACAATCTGGTAAAATATTTGATATTTTTTGTCACAACCAATCAAAACTAAATAACCAAAAATAATTTACCAAAACCTGGTATAGAGAGAGTAGGCAGTGTAACAGATTATATACTATTGTATACTATCCAAGGTACTATCCAATGTAAAAATACTATCCAAGGTAAAACATTTATGCAAGTGGTAAGCTAAATAATGTGTTTTCATTATTTTGTAAATTTTTAAAAAAATCAAATGAAAGGTCAGGAACCAGTCATCTCCCCATTAATTTCAGTAGAGAATTAAACATGTTTAAGTTTCCATGGATCATGTTTTTAATCTCTTCTGGCAGACTTTTTTGACCCATGGCCTAGAGAAAAAATAAGGATCTACATGTTGCTTATGGTTCATTAGATCCAGATTCTCAATTCAGTTCATTTGAAGATCTGTGATTAAAATAATAACCTCATTTCTCATGACCTATCTTATTCTTGGATTAGTAGATTGTGTCAGACTTAAAGAACTGCAACATCAGGGCTGAGATCTGATCAATAAGAGGGACAAAATAAAATTTAATCAAACTAATTCCCAAATGTATCGCTAAATCTTTTTGACAATGGTAGCATTACACCCATATTCATATTCTCCCTTCCCCACTTCTTCTTCTTCTTCTTCTTGTACATCCAGTGAAATATCTTCAGATTTTGCAACTTCAGGGTGGCAACACTGAGAGGAGAACATTTTGATTTGGCACTAGAATTATTATGCAAAACTAGGGATGACAAATTCCAAATTCTGAGCTGAACTGGGCAGTTTTAGACAGATTCTACACATGGCCAAAGCAAGCAATGTCTTCCAAATTACTCTGAAGTGTCTCCAGGTCCTTCCCAGGCTTGATGAGTAATTCAGAGAGGCACAGAGACACAGGCTGGGTGTCTGAAAAAGAATGATATAATCTCTAAATATGGAAAATGTCAGGTGGGAGAGAAGGTGTTCAAAGAATAAAAAAGCATAGAAAGAGATGAATTTACATTAAAAATAGCTAAACTTAAAAACAAGGGTGGGCAACTGTAGCCCTCCAGTTGATTTTGAACAGCACCTCCCAGAATGCCTCTATGCTTACCAGGGCTTGTGGGAAGTGTAAAAAGAGATGCATGGATCCACATCCTGTTGATGTCTCCCTGTGTTCAGCTAATGCAAGGAAATTCATTGTGTGGATTCATTCTCAGCCACCCTCAAATTCTCCATCCCACCATTAGTGAAGGGACTTATTTAATTACATGTATGAGAATGCTGACTAATCAATGCATATGTAGCATGGATGAGTTTGCAACCATTTTTGTGCAAAACATGTAATAGCTGCATCTACATGCATTTTTTGTGTATTTGCCTGATATTTATAGGGCATTTTTTCTTTGTATTATAGTAGAGATTTCCAACTTTTCATCGCACCCCTTACAATACAATAGGAAGTTACAGATTTACTCCAATTTTTTATTTTCATCACACCCCTTACAATACAATAGGAAGTTACAGATTTACTCCAATTTTTTATTTGTGCATTGCTGAGTTTGTTAACTTCACCAGGATCTAGGACTGCCACTTATCTGTCAAGATTTACTCACTTACTTACTCATTTATTTAAATATTTTGATCCCATCCTATATTCAAATACCTCAGCATAGAATAAAATCAGTTTAATCAATTTAAAACAGCATAAAATCTAAAACAATAAAAAATAATCTACAGTTTAAAAATGCACTGTACTATTTAACACAGTAAAATGAGTTAAAACAGTTTTAAAACATGTATAAGCCTGATCATTCCCTAGAAGCCAAGATGACAAAGGGCCTTTGTAGACTGCCAGAAATAGTGCACATTAAATTGAGGCACTGCCCTGGCTCAGTGCTAGGGAGTCATGGGAACTGTAATTTATTGTGGCACCAGAGCTCTCTGACAGAGAAGGCTCAATGTCCCAGAAAAAAATACAATTCCCATGACTCCCTAGCACTGAGCCAGGGCAGTGCCTCAATTTAATGTGCACTATTTCTGGCAGTCTGCTTAGGCCCTAAATTGAGGTTGTCATACTTTGGCCACACCATGGGAAGACATAACTCACTAGAAAATACAATAATGCTTGATAAGGTGGAAGGCAGTAGAAAGAGAGGAAGACCATACTCCAGATGTATAGACTCAATAAAGGAAGCCTTGACCCTGAGTCTCCAAGACCTGAGCAGGGTTGTTAAGAATAGGATAACTTGTAGATCTCTCATTAATAGGGTTTCCATACATTGAAGGTGGCTTGAAGGCAGCTAACAACAAAAACATGTACACAGAGGCTGAAATCATCAGATTTCATGAGCTTTTTAGAAGAAGAAGAAGAAGAAGAAGAAGAAGAAGAAGAAGAAGAAGAAGAAGATATTGATACTGATATTGATTATTGTTGTTATTACTTGTTCTTGGGGTTTTCTTGGCAAAATCTCCACAGGGGTTTTGCCATGGCTTTTCTGGGGCTGAGAGAGTGAGCATGCATTTTTTTTTAAAAAAAAATATTTTTATATTTATTTATTTATTTATTTATTTATGGTGCTTCGGCCCCCAATTGTCTGAGGGACAGCAACCTGGCCCCTGGCTCAAAAAGGTTGCCTACCCCTGGCTGTGGATGATACCTTTGTTATTCTGCATCTGGCTGTAGGGACATGAACAGATGCTTCTACAACACCCCCACAAGCTTTCCTCCAACCACTAAATGGCCATGGGGAGGAAGCTTCAGAAATGAGGTGAGTTCTGCAGGGGTACTGGTCTTTGCATATCAAAAGTAGCAATTTCCTCCCTCCTCAACAATAAAAAAGTTCAATATAAAGATGTAGGCTTCAGCTACACCTACATTCAGTGGGCCCTTGGTATCCACTGAGGATTGGTTCCAGGATTCCCCGTAGATACCAAAATCCATGGATGCCCAAGTCCCATTATATACAAAAGCATAGGAAAATGGTGTCCCTTATATAAAATGGCAAGGTCAAGGTTTGCTTTCTGGAATATATATATTCAAGTTGTGGATGCTTGAATCCATGGATATGGAGGGCCACCCGTATGTCACTTGCTCCTAGTAGTGTGACATAAAGGGGGGCCTCTTCAATAGACCTCAATCCTTGGACACACACGTACAGGAAAAGGCACTCCTTTAAGTATCCATTTCAAAAGATATCTTATAATCTGTCCAAAACATTGTTTGTCTAAATCTAAAAGAGGTCAGACAAGGCCATGTGAGTATAATCTTTTTAAGACTTCCCCTTTTTCTCTCAGATCTCCAACTTTCATACTAGCATAATGGTTTTAAATTTTAACTGTTTAACTGTTTTAAATGTTTAACTATTTTAAATTTTATTGCAATTTTTTAAAAATGTTTTTGTCTGTGAGCCACCTCAAGTCCCTTTCGGGAGAAAGGCAGCATACAAAGGAAATAAATAAAGAAATAAGCATTATTTTATTCCTCCTTCTATTTCTCTCTTCCCATCTGTCAGCTTGTCTTTACAGTGTGTGTGTGTGTGTGTGTATTTTCCTTCCTGATTCCTCTCTCACATGCTCTCCTAGCACTCACCCCTCCTTGGTGATCTCAAATGTAACATTCTGACAAAGTAGGAAATGTTATTTTTCAAATGCTCTTGGGGAAACAACCGGCTGCACATGTGCATTTACAAAATTCATTATGTCAATTAAATCCATGAACATCAATTCAATGCATATTTAAGTTCTGGGATGTTCTGAATTGTTTTCTACCCCTAACTGCAAACCAGAAACACCCAGATGGCCACAGTTGCCCACCCCTGTTTTCAAAGCCTCCTTCCCATGTACTATGTGCAAGCTCTACAGTCCATGTGTTCACATATTTTCTTAAGAGGTGCCATCCATCTACTCCATCAAGAAGGAAGATGAAGAGTACAAACTAAATCATTTGGTTCATGCAAATGCCTACAAGGAAATAATCACTATTAATAAACAAGCTTCCCCCCAATGATGAGTGACTAAAGCTCAAAACCTGTTTCCTAATGTTTAAAAAGGTAAAGGTAAAGGTATTCCCCATTGACAAGGTTGTCAAGTCATGCCATAGGGGGCAGTGCTCATCTCCATTACTAAGCTGAAGAGCCAGCATTATCAAAGATTACTTTGTAGGTCATGTGGCCAGCACAATTGCACAGAACGCTGTTTACCTTCCCACCACAGTGGTACCTAATGATCTACTTGCATTTGCATGCTTTCAAACTGCTAGGTTAGCAGAAGCTGGGACTAGTGACAGGAGCTCACCCCATCATGAAGCACCTGGGTCTCAAACTGCCAACCTGCCAATCTTGCAGTCAACAGAGTCAGCATATTAACCACTTGAGCCACTGCTACACTAATATAAAACTCATCCTGCAAGTGTTCGTGGATAGTGCCAAAATGGCAGTATTCCTATGAACAGCCCCAGATGACTCCAGTGTCAAGCTCCAAGAGTGTAATTGCATGAGAAAAAAAACAGAAATGAAGTCAGAGAGTAGCATCTTCTACTACCTTTCCACATGATATTGTAGTGCCTTTCCACATGATATTGTAGTGCTTCAGTTGTCTTTCTGAGGAATGTGGTTGTAAAAGTGCATCTTTTTTTTCTAAGTAGCAATATTCATTTGGCAAAAGACTAGCTTTTATAGCCATCTCCTGTGGGAAGCAAACTGAGGTCCTATGACATCATGTGGTAAAGCACAGAGAAAACCACTACTCTCCAGCTCCATTTCCATTTTGTTTTCTCATGTGATAAGCTCCAATAGCACTGAGTGTCATCTCCCAAACCCCTTGTGACCTCCCCCAGTGGTTTCATGTTGAATAGCAGGAGGGATAATATGGAACCCTGTGGCACCCAACAGCTGAATTGCCGAGGGGCTGAGCAGGAATCCTCCAATGCTACTCTCTGGATCCAGTCTTCTAGGTACAAGTTGAACCACTGTAGAACAGTATCTCCTACTTCCATCCTACAGAGGCAGTGCAGTAAGATACAGGATCAAGCACATTACTGTGATTAACTCTCCTTTTATATTGACTGTTTTTTAAAAAATGATACATAGTGTCTAGGATCAAGAGTACTTGGAAAAGCTGACTGAGGAATGCTGGGATTTATAGTCTAAAAAGTAACTTTCACAAGCTCTGCAATTTAGTAGTTCTCTTTCATAAACATGCCTAACTCTGTTAGGTTATGCCCTAAATACACAGGGAATAAATACTTCACACTCCAGATTTACAGTGACCAGAGATCCTGTTTCCCCCCACAAAGAGTTTCCATTAGATTATACCATGAAATTTCTGATTACCCCTCATCCAAAAAAATATTCTTCAATAATTTACAAAATATGTAGCAGTCCAAGCTCCTTTTCAAGCTTTTCCAAAATGGCCAGCCTCCAGATTCAACAAAGAAATGTAAATTAAATACTGATTTTATTTTTCTGCTGCATTTTCTTTATCTGACAGTTAACATTCATGGAACATTTACAAAGTGCTAAGGAACAATATCCTTTGATGACAATAGGGGCATGCACAGTAAGTTAGAATGGTCAGGAACATTAAAAGACCATTTCTAAATACCTTTTATTCTTTCCCTTTGAGAAGCTGCCCTTAAAAGAAAATGGGAGGGGGGGGACCCTTTAATTCTTCAAGTAAATCCAAAGCTGGGAAGATTTCAGAGGGTGATCCATCCACAGTGAAAGTATGGTACGTGCTTGGGTATATGTGCACATGCATGCATGTCTTTAAAAGAAAGTTTGGACAGAGAATAAAACAATTGGTGCATTGTTATTCATGACCATTTCTAAAAGACAAGCTTCCCAAATGGGCTGCTGGCATGGAAATGTTGTGCTGTGATGTCATGGTTTGGCATGCGCTTACAGCAACAAGGCAATAAAGACATTCTAAACAGTAATATAAGCAAAACAACAACATCCTTGTTTTGTTTTGCTACCATTCCCCAACCCCGAAATTTGGAAATAACTGCTTTTTCTATGCCCATTTCTGAAGCTTGAAATCCTGTCAAGTTCTTATTTATTTCATTTATCAGTCATTCAGTATCAATAGTTCTTTAGATGGCATATCATAAAAACAAGCTGATCATCACAACTGCAATAAAAGAGAGAACCAATACAGCAGTAAATAAAAGAACAAAAACAGCACTATCCATTCTGAAGCAGAAGGCTTAATGGTGTCATTGAGAATATAGAAACTTCTGAAACTTTTCCTTCTTAGCCACCATTATGATCTCAATTAACATTTTCTCCCATGAATTTGGCCTCTCTTCATATAAGTTTTTTTGGGGGAGGGCAGCAGTAATTGGCCATTTACAGTGGTGTCCCCACCCCTGATGTCACTCGGTGCAGGGGGGTGCTATTGGAGGGGTGGCCAAAGGAGCATGCTTGGGCCCCTCTTTCTCCATAGCGCCAGAAGTCTCCCCATGAGGAGCTTCTTCATCCTGCAGTGGCACACTTGGGCCTCTTCATCTTGCAGTGGAAGGAGGGTCTAACTAGGTCTAACTAGGAATCACCCTCTTCTGGGGTGTCACCCAGTGTGTGCCACCACCCCGCAGCCCTAGTGACACCACTGGCTATTTAGAGCAGTGGGGTTTCTTTTGGAGGGCTGTGTGTGAAGCTCCACTCCCAAATGGTCCCAGAGAAGCATCCCAGAGATCCAAAAGCCTGAGAAGCATGTTTCTTCAGCCAACTCAGCCCATATCAAGGAGTCAATAGTAAAAACTCAGCCCTATGTGGGCAATATTTAAACAAGTCACTTAAATCCATGAACAATGTCATAGCTGTCATGAGTCCTCTCTCTCAGTATACTGCACAAAAATCTGCACATGGGGCATTTCCATGTGTACAACTGTTTGCAGAGGTGATGCATGCTCTGGCCAAAGGGACATCCTCACTCCCCCAATGTAGCAGGGTGAGGCATTACATCCATCTACACTAGATTAAAGGTTAATTAATGAGGAATAAATAAAATAACCAAGATGAAGTCTTCTCAGGAACTCAGTATGCGATTTCAGTACCTACAGGAAATTAAACATGTGTATTTACAAAGAGATTAATGTGGCTGTATAACCTCTAGATCCCTTTGTGTGTTTTTGGCAACCTGAAGAACTATTTGATGTGTCGTTTTGCTTTCTTCTAAAGAAATTAGTGGAGGAGATACCTCTTTGATCATATTATGAATGCAAATTCCCATTCATACACAGGAATGCAATCATGCAGGTGGGGATGGGGTTGGAAGATAAACCAGGAGTGTGTGAATATGTGTTTGCATGGATGAGCATGTACATATGTTGAGAAAACATGCCAGAAACAAACAAGGAAGCACATCAGGAAAAAGGAGGCCTGGTTTAGAGACAATTTTGCAGAGGCTTAGAGACAGGGAGTTCCTTGGCTAGCTTTATTCTCCATGGTGAGAGAAACTGATAGGCAGCAGGAAAGCAATGAATGACTTAGCCTTTGCCAAGATTAGATCAATGTTTTTCTTAGTGCCAAAAATTACCAGGATATACTTAGAGAAGTCATAAATCAAGAATTGTTCTGTATTTCTTTCTTTTCTTAAAATCAGCAACAGCTTTCAAAGCAGGACAAATTAAATGAATAAGACAGCACTAGCTTGAATTGGTGGCTTTCCACTTGAAATTCATTCCTAGGATTTTTTTTCAAAATGCTACAACAAGGACCCCGGGACTCCTGCAGGGCTCCTTGACCAATGGAAGGGAAACAAGAAGCCTGGGACTAGGCTGAGCCCTTTTACTAGAATAAAGCCCTGCAGGTGTTTGGATAAGCACCCTTAAGGAAAGGTTACAACAGTTGGAGCTATTTAGCTTAGAAGAAGTAAGAGTAAGAGGAGAGATAGTAGAGAGGGATAAAATTATGCATGGGGTGGAAAAAGTAGATGGAAAGAAGCTTTTCTCCATCTTTTATAATACTAGAACCCAGGGCCATCCACTAGAGCTAAGCAATGGCAGATATAGAACAGAGAAAAGGAAACATCTTCTTCACATAGTGCATAGTTAGACAGTGGAATTCACTACTAGGTAAAGGTAGCCCCTGACATGAATATCTTGTCATAACCAACTGTAGGGGATGGTGCTCATCTCCATTACTAAGCTGAAGAGCCAGCATTTTCTGAGAACTGCTCTGGTGGTCATGTGGCCAGCATGACTTCACTGAATACTTTTACCTTCCCACCGGAGTGGTACCTATTCATCTACTTGTATTTGCATGCTTCCAAACTGCTAGGTTGGCAGAAGCTGGGACTAGTGACAGGAGCTAACCCCATCATGCAGCACTCGGGCCTTGAACTGCTAACCTGCCAATCTTCCGATCATCAGAATTGTCACCTTAACCACTAAGCCACCACATCTCCCTACTACAAAATGTAATTATGGCTACCACTTTGGATAGCTTTAAAAGAAGATTGGATTAATTTACTGAGGATGAAGCATCAGTGGCTATTAGTCAGGATGGCTTATGTCTCCACCAGTATCAGAAGGAGTGTGCCACAGTTGCAGTGGAGCAGGAGATGGTTTCTCTGATGTCCTGCTGCTGAGCTTCCCATAGACTCATGACTGGCTGCTGTGTGAACAGAAAGTTGGTCTAGATAGGACTTTGGTTTCATCCAGTATGGATCTTCTTATGACGTACCCAAACTTGGGAACACTCCTGAGGTAAAGAGGTTGCCCTTGTGTGAATTTGGGAATCCAAGAATAGGGGAGAAATTGTAGCCCCAGATTAGACAGAGTAGGTAAAGAAGGCAGCCCTATCATTTTAATCATTACTACATATTAGCACACCTGACAGAGAAATGTATTTCAGTTCCATACGATGTGCTCATCTGTGCATTCATTAATATTAAATCAATGTTTGGATTAATCCTGGTTTCACTGTAAATTCAAAAGTATATTATTCTTAATTAGCTGTTTCTGTAATCAGTCTTCTAACCAGACTAGATGTGGGCAGTGCCCCTTTACTTTTTCATGTTTTTCTTAAGGACGTGGCTTATGATCTTTAGATTGTTGAATCCCATTTCCGAAGATTGTTCTTGGTAAGACTGGCCATGCCCAGCAGTCCAGATGATACAGGGCCAATCCCTAGTTCTGGTGTGAACTGTCCAGATGTATGGCCAGTTCAGCACCAAAACCACTCTATACCACCCTTACAAGGGATTTAAAAAAGTAAACTTTTGCTCTGGATCTTCCCAGAAGATCTGGAGCCTCTGGAGCAAGGCCAGGCAGCTATTTACAACATATCCTACTGTGCCACCTACTGCCAGCAGTAGAATTAAGAGTCACTTCCTCTGAGGTAAGAATGAGGTTCCTAGATGTTGGGCACCTCATGTTCGGCCTCAGAGGGAGAGACTGGCACCAATGGTGGCAGGTGGCATAGCAGGATGCCTGAGTGAACAGCCAGCCAGCATTGCTCCAGAGTGCCAAGGTAACAGGGAGACATTGGAGCAGCTGGGGGGCCAGAATACTCCATGCTGCTCCCAGCATGTTCTGACCCATGCAGACATGGCCACTGTTGTATTATGTTGATATTGCTATATTACTTTTGTTGGTGTCCAAGATATGGAAAGCTGCAAGAGATATAAATGGGTTAAAAGATAATGAAATTGAACAAGACACATGTGCAAAATACTTAGGTATTTGAATGCAAAATGTGGTCTTTTGATTGAAACAATGGAATCAGACAATAGATTCTACCTTCTATTGCAATCAATAGGCCACCTCAAGGTGATGTTTATCCTGATTTTATTTATTTATTTATTTATTTATTTATTTATTTTTGGTGTTGGGGATCAGATGGTTGAGTGTTCTGTGGAATGTTACCATTTGCCCACCTCTGTTACACAATCAAGTCTTTGGCCCAGTTTAGCATTGGTATTTGCATATGGATTTCAGCCTCACTGGAAAAGCATCCAAACAAGGTTCCTGAGAAAGATTCCGGGCTTCCCACTTTCTGTGAATAAGTGGAATTGAGTATGCAATCTGTTGAATGTAAAGCTTGAATAACTTCCCCAAAATGGTGGTTATGTTAAGTTCTCTACTTTTATCGGCATTTGCTTAATGCTCTCTCTTCTGATTCCTTTGTTAGCTGGTGGGTTCTGGTAATGGAAAAGATTATACTTAGGGTACATTTCTTCCTAAGCATTGAGGTATGTCCTAAGGACGGCTCAGCTCTCTTTTATGAAGAGGTTAAATGACTTACAGTTGCAACATCTTGCCTGCTACTATACTTAAGTAACCTTTCAAATTATGAAATTGCCTCATCCCCATGCTAGTGTGCATTAACTGTTTTCAATTAAGGAGAGCATTTATGTTTTATTGTTTGTTTCAATGCACTTGTCTCTGTTTTGCTAAACTGGCTCGTTCAACATGAGTTCACTCAAATGACTTTCTCCTTGTGGATGCAGAGTACAGCTGGAACTTTTACGCTACATATTACATAAGCGGCAAAGCAAGAGATTGATTCTGTATTTTCTGAATTTTTATTCAAAAGACACTGTGAAATTCTAGCATCTTTCGAGTTAAAGGATGAGTCTATGCATATACCGAGAGGCAGAGTAAATTCTTTTTAGATTAGGGAAAACAACTTTTATAGCTCCTCTGTTATTTTATTTATATATTAGCTTCTTATATTGGGTTTGATCAGCTTGGTTGCATTATTACTGTTGATCTGTGATTGCAAGATACTATTCATTCAGACACAGGGATATATTGATGTATAATGTCCTGCAAATCTATTGTGCAATCACACACTGGTCACTGCATCACAGAAATACTGCAGATTATTGAAAGAGGCATCTAAAATTATTAGGACCTCCAGCAACTTCCCTACGAGGAAAGCTTGCATGGTTTGGAGGTTTTTAAGTTTAAGAGAAAGTTGCAGGGGCAGAGGGGCAGAACAAGAAGTGTACAAAATTATGTATAGTGTGGAAAAATTGGGTAGGGAGATTCCACCCCTCCCCTCATCCTTTTTCATAATACTAGAAACTGTGCACCAATGAAAATAAATGATAGAAGACTGAGAACAGATTCAAAGTATGCCACAACACACATTGTTAAACTATGGGACTTATTGCCACAAGGTGGCGGTGGTGGCCACTATGGCTTTAAAAGAGGGATAGATAGATTCATGGAAGATTATGGCTACTTGTTGTGCCAGAGTCCGCATGGTATAGTCATTTGGGTATTGGATTATGACCCTGGAGACCAGGGTTCAATCCCCCATTCTACTATGGAAACCCACTGGGTGACCTTGGACAAGTCACATGCTCTTAGCCTCAGGGGAAGAAAATGGCAAACCTTCTATGAACAAATCTTGCCAAGAAAATCTTGTCATAAGTTGGAAACAATCTGAAATCACACAACTACTACTACTACTACTACTACTACTTGTTATGATGACTATAGGCTACTGCTAGGAGCCTTGGTGGCACAGTGATTAAATGCTGGTACTGCAGCTACAACATTGTAAATTCAATCCTGGAGGAAGGCTCCAAGGTCCACTCAGCCTTCCATCCTTTTGTAGGTCAGTAAAACCTTGTGGGGGCAATTGGCTTACACGTTGTAAACCACTTAGGGAGTGCAAGTTCACTGATAAGCAGTATAGGAATGTACTTGCTATTGCTATTGCTAGGATTACAGTCTGCATGGCTCTGAGTAATAGTTTTCTGGAGAACAATGGAAGAGAAGGTTATTGATTCCATTATCTCTTTTTTGGCTTCCCAGAGGAGTGTGTTTTGCCTCTGAGTGGCAAAAAGAATGTTTGGTTGGATAGACCTTTAGGCAAGACAAACAAGGCAAAAAAAGTTCTTATGTGCTGACATTTTAATGGCGCATAGAGACTGAGGCAGTGTGAGCCTCCCTGCTCCCTGAAGTGAGTGTTTTGCATGATCAGTGCTCCATAAGAAGGCTCACCTGCAGTGACTCATGAACCAAACTCTCCTTGCTAGATTATGGCCACTGTATCCAATCCTCATTTTGCTGATGTCAGTGGCTAAATTCCCACTGACCTTTATGGAGTCAGGACTGCCTCTTCTGTGTTTCACATGCCTGAATTGCTTATTGCCTAACATCAGGAGGAACTTGAGCATAATGACATGGATGTTGCTGAGAGCAGCATAATGATATGCAGATTTTCACATTGTTTGCATCCCCAAAGGACACATAACTTGAAACTGGCAATAAACAATGAAAACAAGCATGCCTCCATATGCCTACATTTAGTGTTCCAAACTTTTTTCAGCACAATGGAGCAACATCCAATAAAGCAAAGCCATATTTGATTTAACCCATGGTTGTATTTATATGCATGCCAACCCATGGGATGTAAATAAACAGAGGAGGGAATGCAATGATTAAAAATTAAAGATGTAGGATTTCACAGGAAGGGGGAGGGGGAAGAGCTCTATTAAAATATGAATTTCATAGCTATAAATCTTCATTATGAATTGTTATAATTATATACCTTCCTTACCCCTTCATCCATGATGGAACTCAAGGACAAAAAATTCTTAAGAGGTCTCCTGTCCTCAGTGTCAGAATGATGCCCATATCATCTGTGCATTTGGACTACACACCTTCACTTATTTCATTCTTGTGTGTGAAAATGAATAATTTGAGAGGTTTTCTTACTATCGAGTAAGATTATGAGAGCTTTGTGTATTTTTAATACTTTTGTGCATTTTGGGACTTTTTAATGAAAATTTGCTTTGCACAAAATACCCTGGGCTTTGGGGATATATATATATATATATATATATATATATATATATATATATACACATAAAACAGTACAAATATTTTCTATGAAAATCTATGGTTAGAATCCTATATGGAAGATATGTATAAGTAAGCATCATAATTACAGTTACGGCCTGACCCCTCTCTTAATCCCCACTTACCAGAAAGCAGCCACTGTGATCAATGTCTGTTCTTACATCACTTGGGAAGCAGTTGGCTGCTGTTTCCACAGCCATCTCCAGTGTGACAAGCAGAAGAAGGGTTCCTGTTTTGCCAGGCCCCTAACCTAGAGGCTACATAAGGATTGTGAATATGTGATAGTCATGAGAGCAGAACTCTAGGGCTGCTGATCACTGCAAAATTAATGCAGTTTGACACTGCTTTAATTGTGGTAGCTCCATCCTATGGAATCCTGGGATTTGCAGGTTGTTCTGGCATCACACCTCTTTGACAGAGAAGGTTAAATATCCCACAAAGCTACAAGTCCTAGAATTCCAAAGCACTGAGTCATGGAAGTTGAAGCAGTGTCAAATTGCATTATTTCTACAGTGTAGATGCAGCCCTAATTTTGAAAATGTTGGTATATATCTCTTGGCAAGAGGGAGAGGAATGGAGATACAGCTAGGCATATAGTATCAGTCACCATGTCAAATAGGTAGAATTCAAAGATATAGCTGTGTTAGTCTGTAGAATGCGTATATAGAGAGATCTTGTAGCACCTTTGAGACTCACTGAAAGAAAGAAGTTGGCAGCATGAGCTTTCATGGATTTCAGTCTACTTCCTCAGATTTTTTTGCTCAGTCTATGAAAGCTCATGCTGCCAACTTCTTTCTTTCACTTAGGGGCTCTGCAGATGGTGCAAAGCGCCATCTTAGAACCAGGGGAGGGGAGGGGCAGCCACATGCTGGGTGCTCCAACCCCTTCCTGAAGATGTTATCAGAGCATGCGCCGTTGCACATGGTGAATGCTCTGATGATGTCCTCCTGGTGCAGCGTCTGGACACTCTGTGCCGGAAAAGGTGGAAACGAGCCACACGGCAGCTCTTTGGGTGCCCTTTTCGCTGCCTGGGAAAGGAGGGCTATTTTGGTGCTCCTTTCCCAGTTACCAAAAGGGTGGATTGGGGCCAAGGCATGGGGCAGCCTCGGCCCAAATCCTCTCCTTCCCAGGGCGGCCCATGGTCACCCGTCTGCATCCCCCCCTTAGTCTCAAAGGTGCTACAAGATCTCCCAAAAGCATCTGGGGAAGTTTCACTTAGTCTCAAAGGTGCCATAAGATCTCTCTACATGTCAAATGGGGTAATTAGATATACAAGGAATGGTACAATTCCTCTTCTCAGCTAAAGAATGATTAGGTGTGAGAAGTACATTTTTCCCCTTGCAGGGATGGCTTGCTTTTGCACAGGAGTTCCATTTTTCCCAAAATGGCAGCTTTTGAGTTGCAAAAATCTGACTTGACTCTCTTGGAGATGCTTGTAGGAAGCATTCATTCCAAGTCCCTCAAACATTGCAGAGAAATACCTTGTCAACAAAACAGCAAACCTCCAGCAAAAACTTCCAATAAGAACAGAAAATCTCACCAAAGGGAAGTGGGATAGGAACCTTCCTTGAATTAGGCACCGAGGTTTGGAAGGAAGGGGGGCATCAATCAGCAGCCTAAATAAATAAATGAAACTTTATCATTTCAAAAGCAAATTGTTCCTCCAAGGCGTAGCCCAACTTTGGCCACAGGTTTCCTGATGATAACAAAAATCTACCCTCAACAGAATGCAAATATGGATCAATGGATAAAATGTACAGTAGTATTGTCACTGGATGAAAAATAAACAAAGAAAAAATACAACTTCAAGGAAAAGAATGTTTCTCTAATTAGGAACCATTCCAGATAAAAAATATGGGAGAGAGTATAACATGTGTGATAACGTGCTTTTCTGAGAATTTCAGCAGATACTCTTGTAAAAACCATGAAGCCTTTTTCCATGGATTTTAAGGGGTTTTCAGGGAGGGGGCACAAATAGTCTGAACTCCAGATAGTCTAGATCACAGTCTATTCCACTGGAATGAGGACTATTTTAAACATGTAGACTAGCCTTTGGTAATACCTATCTATATAAAACAGGGCAATAGATTGATCTTTAAAAACAATAGGTTTTAATTTAATGTTGAATGATGAATAATAATGAGAATGATAAAATAGGAGGATATTGGATTTAACTATTGTAGTAAAAGTTAATATAAAATATACATAATTAATATAAAATAGTATTTACAGATATTTCCCAAGAAGGTATGTGATGTGATGTTGTAAATTAGTAGATATGTAAGAGGAGAGTAAATGTGTTTTTCTTTCTTTTTCTTTCTATTTTTAATGTAGACTGTTGTTATGTGTCTTGATTTGTTTGGGTTGTGTCAATATGTAAGTATGTGTAGGATAAATAATTTTTAAAAATGAAAAGAAATAGCATTGTCCTGGACAACCTGGAATTCATGGTTGAAAATCTAAAACATTTTCAGTTCTGAGCATTATGCAGTACATCTATTGACTCAAGCTTATGTTAAGAATCCATTTTATTGTCTCTATTATGAAAAAGCTCGATGGAGCAGGAGCATATATTTTACATGGATTAGTGCTAGCAGTCATCTGTTTCAAAGAGAAGCTGATAGAAGCTTAATCTATCATCTCACAAAATGATTCACAATTAACAAACCACAAACATCTGGGAAAATATTTCTTAATGTACCAGTGCCATGTACCAGATGTGCCATAAAGCCCGCTACACAACGATGTGCATATGGGTCTGATTTAAAGGTTGTTATGCATTATTAATTGTTTTATGGCCATGTTCTTCTAGCCAGAATACTTTTTTTAACAATAACATAGTTTCCAGTTTTAAAATATTAAAGCAAATGTATCTGCATATGTTAGATATTGAATCAAGTTTCAAGTATTCAGCCAGGAGAAATTCAGACAGTGGGCATTCTGTTCCATATATGTTCTTATTTCATAATTTTTAGTGTTACTTAAGAGG
>CM034701.1:270642781-270652980 GCA_020142125.1 Phrynosoma platyrhinos | reverse complement strand
CAGAGGGGCGGTATATAAATAAACCGTATTATTATTATTATTATTATAGAACAGTGAGTTCCTGAAAGCCTGTCAGATTTTTTTTAAAAAAAGTCTTCACCTGTCAATGAAAGGACAAGGACAAGGACAAGGACAAGGACAAGGCCTATCTAGCCTTCAATGAAATTCAAGAGCCTCAGATTGGTACTAATAAAGACTTCTTCCATGTTGCCACTAGACATAGCATGGATTTCTTGAAAACAAGTGATGATAAACTAATCTTAGCTCTTTGTTTGACAGTTGCGAGCTTGGTAGAAAAAAGGAATACTGTGCATATAGTATATCTTGATTTCATGAAGGCTTTTGATAAAGTGTCCCATGATATTCTTGCAGCTAAGCTGGTAAAGACTTTGGTTGACAAACCAAACCCAAAATGTGCTCCCGTTTCTCTTCATTCTGGAGAGAAGTGACTAGTGTGAGGAATCTCAGGGTTCTACCTCAAATAGTTTTGCTCATCTTCTTTGTAAATGACTTGGTTGATTGAACAGAGAGCATACTTGTCAAATTTACAGATGATGCCAAATTAAGAGGGGTAGCTAAATACCTCAGAGAACAGAATCAGGATTCAAAATATCTTAAGCAGATTGGAGAGCTAGACCAAAAGTAACAAAATAATGTTCAGCAGGGATAAATGTAAGGTACTATATATAGGCAAGAAAAATGAAATGCACAAATATAGGTTGAGTGACACCTGGCTTGGCAAGAGTATGTGTGAAAAACATCTAGTGGTCTTAGCTAAACATGAGACAACAGTGTATTGTGGTGGCCCCCAAAAGCCAACACAATTCTAGGCTGTATTAACAGGATTATAATATTCGGAACTCAGAATGGCTCAGAACATGTTTAAATCCAAAGTGCAAATATCAAGTACCAAGCAATGCTGGGCTGCATCAATGGGAGCATAGTATCTCAAGGGAAGTAGTAGTGCCAGTTTATTCTGCTTTAGTCAGATCTCACCTGGGCCCCATAGTTCAAGATGAATATTAACAAGCTAGAATGTGTCCTGAGAAAGGTGAACAAAGGTCTGGCAGCTACGCTCTATGATAAATGGCTTAGGGAGCTGAATATGTTTAGCTTGGAGAAGAGAAAATTAGCAGATTACATGATGGTCAACTTTAAATATCTGAAGGGATGTCATGTAGAAGGCAAAGCAAGTTTGTTTTCTACTGCTCCAGAGACTAGTATATGAACCAATGGATTCAAATTACATGACAAAGGATTCCACATGAACATTAGGAAGAATGTCCTCATAGAAAGAACTGTTTGACAGTGGAATAGACTGCCTCAGAAGGTAGCAGATTCTCTTTCCCTGGAAATTTTTTAGCAAGGCCAGTTCTCGGGAGTGTGTCAGCTGTGTGTTCCAGCATGAGAGGCAGCTGGACTTAAATGGGCCTCACTGCCCTTTCCAAATCTATGATTCTATGACTCTAGACCTGTCTGTTAGGATGGCATCTAGCAAAGGACCTCTTCTGAAGATCTCAAAGCTGGGCTGATGAATATGGGAGAATATATATAGTTTGGATACAAACTGTATAGAGCTTTATTGATCATAACCACCTCTCAAACTGTGCCATGAAACAGACCATCCACTAATGGAGTTGTTGTAACAAGGGAGTCGTGTGTTCCCTATAACTAGCTCTGGGTGAAAGGTCTGGCTGCAGCATTTGGATACCTGAAGTTTCCAAGCACTTTTCAAAGGCAGCCCCATGAATACTGTGTTGCAGTAATCCAAATGAGATGTAACTAAGGCATTACTGATCATTGCCAGATCAGCCATCCCCAGGAAAGGGCACTGTTCATGCACTAACTCAATTATGTAAAAGCAATCATAGCTCCTACAATAACCTGCATATCCAGGTTCAGAACTGAATCTTTATTTTATATTTTTCTTTATTTTTTATTTTTATGAAATGAGTCAGAGAGAGAGAGAGCTCTTAATGAACCATATGATCTTTGATCCATTAGTATTAAATGTATTATTTTAATGCCCTATCTTGCCTTTGTGGTTTTATTCTGTATCCACCACATGGCAAACCATTCTGTTTTGTTTTCTTACACTATTTAACAAATATTTTGGGTACATGTAAGAGAAACAGAGTTTGCATGGTGTTCCTGGAAAAGTTGAACTGGTTGATTTTATAATTATCATTTTAGCAAGGCTCATAAAACCATGGCAAGGCAAGCTTGGCTACCTTGAATTTCCACACCAGAGAGCAACAGCCATAAGTAAGCTATAAGCAGTGGCCATGGATACATGTACTCATGAGTTTATTCTCTTCAAAGGTAAGGCAACTGCAGATCAAATAATACCAGTTTGGATTACAAGATCAGCCTTCAGTTCAATAGCAATACATTTTATGGTTTTAATTTTCATTGCTGCTGCATCTTATCCTTTTTATTACTCTGCCCTTTGGCAGATTTCTCTTAGAACAACATCTGAATAGAGTTGTGTTTTGTTTGTTGGCTTTCACATATGCAAAAGGGAAAGGGAAGGAAAAGCATCCTATATAACATAAAATGGATTTTTAAAATCATTTACATCCTCAAGCTGAAGACAGAAAATAATCTTGCATGCAGTGTAGTTTCTCTAAACACCCCATACCATACTGTTTGGCAGGAGGGAGCAGATGGAAACATCCTCATCCTGGGCCCTGATCACCAATTGAACAGTCCTCTGTCTCTCAGTGTGACTACTACCTGGTAAAGTACGTTTGGGAGAGCATTTACAATTGTGGCAATAGTGCTGCAATTCTGACTATACAGTTATTGAATACATAGCAGTTACAGATCCATAACTCTAGGTTGTGGATCCATAACTGCAATATAGAATGCCAGGCAGAGATAACTAGATATTACAACAAAAGTTGATTTTCAATAGTACAAAATAATCTGCATCTGAATCATGATAGATGCTTTTAGAAGGACACTGACCTTTAAGTATGGGACCAAAAAAATCCCTAACTAAACACACAAAGAGGAGGGAGAGAGAGATCACACTAGGGACCTTATCAAACGCTGGCCATGAAGCGTAAAGTAAGCGAAAACTAACCGAAGTAAGAATAAATTCAGTTCTATACCGAAACGAATTGAATTTCACCTGCGCGGCCATTGCGCAATGATTCCAAAAGCTCCCTTGTACTTCCCCGAAAAACCGAATGTCAAAAGATCCCCTTTCACTTCAGATCACGGAAAAAAAATACGTATTAGATCCGGATTGCCTTTGGATATGTGTAAACACACGGGAAAAAATACGTATTAGCTTTGGATTGCCTTTGGATATGTGTAAACACACGGAAAAAAAATACATATTAGCTTTGGATTGCCTTTGGATATGTGTAAACACACGGAAAAAAAATACGTATTAGCTTTGGATACCTTCTGCTTGGGACCCCCGTGTGATAAGGTCCTAGGAGTGACTCAGCATTAAATTCATTCCACGAGTTTAATATTTTCAGGTTTTACTGTGCTATGAAATCAAAAGCTTATAGAGAGTCTTCAAATGTTTGGGTTGAATAGTTTGAGCTGTAATAAGATTTTTAAGCTTTTAGAATCTCAATCTTCATCTTAACCAAAGCAGTTTAATTTGCTAGGTTCTCGGTACTGTTTAATAGTGATAGAGTCCAGTTTTAAGAATTAAGACTCAAGAAATACTGGATTAAAGAGTCACCTGCTATAGATTAAAAACATGACAAATTATTTTCAAACAAAATTCATATTAAAGTGCTTTCAGTCTCTGTTCCTAGCTGCTCTGATCATAGCTGGAAAATGTGAATGTTCAGTAGGAAAATACATCTGCATAACCAAAGTCATGGAAGAAAAGAACAATGTTATAAAGGCTAACTGCTTACAAAAGTGGAGTTGAAACAAAAGCCAAAAGCAACAGAGATTTCTTTCTGTCTATGTGATTAAATATGAGCCTAGAAAGTTAACTTCAGAAAGTAATTTATAGTAAGCATTTGGTATCCACTGGAGTTTGATTACAGGATCCTCCTTGGATATCAAAATCCATGGATGCTCAAGTCCCATTAAATACAATGGCATAGTAAAATGGTGTCCCTTATATAAAATGGTAAAATCAAGGGTTGCTTTTTGGAATTCATTAAAAAAAATCAAGTTATGAATGGTGGAATCCATAGATACAGAATCCATGTATATGAGGGCCGAATGTATTACATTTTGAGTCCTAATGCATGGTGCAAACACTATATTACCAATGCAACAGAGCTTCCTTTTCTTCCCATCTGCAGCCCTCAGAATGGCCCAAATGACAGGTCTGAAGCATTTCCTAGGCCTCTGGATGACATTTTCAGAGCAGAAAGGCCATGCAGTGGATGTTCCTTCAACAGAAGCTGATGCTGGAGCCTACTCATAGTCTCAAATCCCAAGAAATAATTAGTTACAATTATAGCTAAAATTATTAAAGTAATTTTCCGTTTCCATTTCTCAACAGTAAATAATTACTTTGGGTTCCTTTTAAAAATACTTGAATGTTACAAATCACTGGCTTTATAGTACAATCTCCTCCCAGCCATTCTGCTGCCTCCTCAATATTGAGAACAGAACATAAGACTCAGCATGAGCTATCATCCGAACCATGTGAGATTTCCTCTTCCATCACTTAATAAGATTGTGCATGCTCCAAACTGAAAAACTAACTTACAGAGTTAGGGCTGGCCTGGAGGTGGAGTTGGGGTGAAGCAGCTGCAGATGGTGCGCGGCATCAGGACACCCTCCTGGTGCAGCATGCAAACACACTGCGCCAAAATGGCATGGAAGAGCCACGGCGCTGGCTCTTAGGGCAGCCTTTTGCCACCCCTAAAAGGAGCGGCATTTTGCCACTCTTTTAGAGGCGGCAAAAGGAAGGATCAGAGCCACAGCATGGGGTTGCCATGGCCCTGATCTGCCGCTAGCAGGGGCAGCCCAGAGCCACCCATCTGCAGAGGCCCTTAGTTGTACTGTAATAGGGGTGAAATTATCCCTCATTGAATGAAATGATATTACAATGTGGCTATATCCAGGGAAATGAACTATTTATTAGTAACCAGTTACTTGCAACCTGTGGGCTGACAAGAAATAGAAATAATATTTGTTTTGTCTTTTTTTAAGAATGGAAATGTAAAAAAGTATGTGTAATGTATAATGTCATTTTGATTTTAGTTGATTGATTATTGTATAGTTTGTATTGTTTTTAAATAATAAAATTAGGGGGGAAGAAGTTTAAAAAAAAGAATATTTGAAACTATTCAAAAATGTCAGAAAAACATGTTCTATCCTGGATCAGGAGAAACCTGGATCAGGAGAACCCAGAACTGATGAGAATCTTTGCCATTTGGGACTTAATCTGTGGAAGAATTGTTTTGTGGAAAAAACAACATTTTCTACATATAAAACAATATTTCTCCGCACAGAAAATGCTATTTATTTATTTATTTCAAAACAACAGTTTGTGAATTTGGGGCAGGATAAGTCCTGAAATATGAAAAGGCTTCAAAAACTAAAGTGGGAAGAAGATGGCTAGAATTACCCATTGCTTCCACTGAGAAGAAAATTTGAAGAATTACATTCCTAGATTGACTCTTTTAGATCTTCTGTACCTCTTCTGGATCCCAATCTTGGGGGATAGGAATCATCATAATCATGTTCATTATAAACTGAAATCTTTGCATGCCAAGTGGTTCCATAAACTTAATTCTGTAGAGAAGGACTCCTTTTCCTTCTCCCTTTTGAGGATCAGTCCTGCCATTAGGCAAAGAAAAGCAATCCCCTCAGACTGCAGATTTTAATTGTCATGAGAGGAAAATAAATTGCTGGTGGACATCCAGTTACTTAAAACAGCTGGATGCCTCTCTGGTGATCCCCCTTCTCCAATGACGGATATAACTATGTTGGGTGAGGGATATATCACTTTAAAAAAGTGGGTTTGGAAAGGGTGGCACACGGAGGCATAGCTAGATGGAAATAGCTAATGTAATACATAGTCCCCTAGTCTCTTCCATTATTTTGTTTGTTATTATTGTATTTTTACTCTTATAGGAGGAGTATTTTTTGCATCTTGTGCCAAAATAATTTCCCTGGCTCCAGGTCTTTTGATCTCAGGTGAGGGTGAGGATGTCCACCTCAGATGGCAAAATATCTTGGGCCAGACCCTCCCCTTTTCCTCGTCCTTCACCCATCATTCAGACTAAATAAACCATAAAATCTAGTGCATGTCTTTCCAAAAATAACTGGACTTTTCTGTTAATTTCTGTCACTCCTTTCTATCTAGCGCTATCACTCCTTCCACTTTTCCACCTAATTCCAAAGAAGCTGTCCTAAACTGGTGTCTGGCAGTTGTAATGGACTGGAGGAGAGCAAACAAACTGAAGCTTAATCCAGACAAGACAGATGTGCTCCTGCTCAGTCAAAAGACAGATCTGGGAATAGGGATTCAGCCTGTGTTATATGGGTTACACTCCCCCTGAAAACTCAGGTTCATAGTTTGGGGGTACTTCTGGATTAGTGATGAGCCTGGTAGTCCAGGTATCAGCGATAACCAGAAATACTTTTGCACAGCTAAAACCTGTGTGCCAACTGCGCCTGTTCCTGCAGGAGTCAGATCTGGCCATGGTGGTACATACCTTGGTTACATCCCATCTGGATTAGTGTAATGTGCTCTACATTTGAAAAGTGCTCAGAAACTTCAGATGAGCCAAAGAGCTGCAGCCAGGGTGTTAACTGGAGATGGTTACAGGGAGCATGCAACTCTCTTGTTGCAACAGTTCCACTAGCTGCCAGTTGGCACAATTTTTGCATCCAGAACTCAGTCACTGTCTTAAACTGTAAGCTTTATAAATCCAGTTCCATCTACCAGCATAGAACATAAGCATGGAACATGCTGGTTTTGACCTATAAACTCCTATATGCCTTGGGTCCAGGCTATTTGAAGGACTGTATCTCCCTGTGTCAGCCCACTACAGTCTTGAGATAATCTAGAGAGGCCCTTCTCTCTGTCTCACCACTTTCTCAGGTGTGTTTGGTGGGAACAAGAGAGAAGGCCTTCTCAGTGGCTGCTCCCAAGCCTTAGAACTCCATCCCTAGGGAGGCCAGGATAGCACCATCCCTGCTATCCTTCCGGCGGTAGATAAAGACATTCTTGTGCTGGCAGCCTTTGCAAATCAATAAGATCTGGGAATGTGGTGCTATTTAAATTTAAATTTTAAGGTTTATATTTTTAACAAAATTTAATTCATAATTGTTTTAACTTTTTAAATGGTTTAATTGTTTTTTAATTTTATATTTATACATTTTAATATTTTACTATTTTTAAATTGCATTGTTTTAAATCTGCTGTTCATTGTCTTGAGTCCCTATATTGGGAGAAATGCTGAATGTAAGAAATTTATTTATTATTATTATTATTATTATTATTATTATTAATTATTATTATTTCCAGGGTGCCTCTTGCTCATACAAGATTTAACTACATGTTTGATTGCTATTCTAAGCTAGAGAAGTACAATGTGGACGGCAGAGAAGTGGAATGTGGACAATAGAGAAGTGCAATGTGGACTGGTCCTGTACTAGACCAGTAAAGGATGAGTTTTTTGCAAGTTTTTTTCCATGCAAACAGGCCCACACATGCCAATTATCAAATACTCTTCTTTCAAATCCAGGATTTTGAGGGTATATTAGAAAGAAATAGCCTCTATAGTGAATTCAAGGAATGGAAAATCCACTCCAGCTCCAGTTATACAATCTCAGCAGCTAGTTCCCCTCTATTATGAACCTCACTCTTATTTCAAGTCTAAAGTGTTTTCTTTGCTTTTAACTTGGTCTGGTGACACCTTTATTGTTTCTTATAAAGATGTCATCTAGCATGCCCAAGTGTTTAACACCCACCTTAGCCAATCCTCTCCACAGAATAAATAAATGGTCTGCAATATATTTTGAAACCTTAGGTCCCTCATCTGGTAAAGTATTTTCACCCTTCCAGAAGAGATCTGTCAGCAGTAATCAGAACTAGATTAAAAATTACATCTCAAATTAATTTGAATAGTGATGCCAAGTAGCAGCAGGTTGTAAAATTAAAATATATGAAAAGTATGAAAGTTGTATAAACAGATCTTATGTTCCATGCTGGTGGATGGAATTGGATCGATAAAGCTTACAGTTTAAGGCAGTGACTGAGTTCTGAATGCAAAAATCAACTAACTAAATGAAGGGGGGCAATACCACCAGTTTTATTGGATTTCATGGCAGCTTATTCCTCTGTTCGTGGAGAGTATTCAACAATCCTTCCTTTGCTTGCAAGGTTTAACTTCCATTGTTGTTATTTTTAGTAAGAAAGAAACAAAACATGGAGCTGTTAACGATCAGATGCAATTAACGTGTTTCCTTTTTTTCTTAAACACAGAACTTCTGCCACTTTATTTATTCACTTTCTATGGTTAACTTCTATGGTTAAAAGATTCACTTTCTATGGTTAACTAATTCTAATTCACAATATTTTACATTGCTCCTTTATATAAACAAAGGGGCATAGCTGTGTTAATCTGGAATATCAGCATGCAATTCTGCACCTTTGAGACTGAGCAAAAGATGTAGCATAAGCATTCATAGACTTGCATCTGAGGAAGCAGACCAAGAGGGAAAACAGACCAGCAAAATGCAGTGTCTTCCCAGTGTTTTGGGGACATGGTGTACACACGGCACATGCCCCCAAGATGCAAGCAGGTAAAAATAAATAAATACACAGGCAGAAATGGTATTATTTTGCTCTTAGTTTTAAAATGTTTTTAAATTAAAATAATTTCTATCCCACCTTTCTGCCTCATTATGAAGCACTCTGAGTGGCTCAGAATGCATCTAAATCCAAAGTTCAAATATAAAGTACCAAGCAATTCTAGGCTGCATCAATGAGAACACAAGTTCTGTCTGCATGGGCCAAACAAAATGGCCTCCCAGTGTCCTCTCGGTGGGGAGACCAAACAACGGTTCTGGTACAAACAAACCAGATTATATCCAGCCCATTTAGCACCAGAAACAGGGCTTTGTAAATGAATTTTTAAAATTTAAAAATGTACAATTTGTTCTGGATCTTCCTGGAAAACCAGAGCCTTCTGCTCCAACACAAGGCAACTGTTTAAAGTTTACCTGGCAGGGGAGGTGAAGGTGGTTTTCCCAGAATGATGCTCATCCATTGCACTCTAGATGCTGACCCGTGTGATTTCTCCAAATGCAGGAAACTCGATGGCATAATTTCTGACCTTTTAAAAACTAACTAAAACTGAGCTGTCCAGCACATCCACCACTGCCACCAGTCGTTCCTTCTGAGGTCAGAACAAGGTGCCCAGCCCTATGATCATTGCTGGGAATCTCATTCTGACCCCCCAGAAGGATGCAACCTGCCCCAGTGTCAGACATACTAGGTGGCTCAATGGGACACCCATGTCCTCAGCCACCTGCCATCAGGATGAAGGACCTTTGTAACAGGCAGGGGCAGTTCTGGGGCCAGGATAGGTTGCTCCTGGCCAGTATAGACAGGATCAGATCAAGGGAAGTAGTACTTTCACTCTATTCTGTTTTGGTCAGACTTTACCTGGAATACCATGTCCAGTTCTGGGCACCATAGTTCACAAAAGATATTGACAAGCTAAAAAGTGTGTAGAGAAGAGTAACCAACTTTTAACTTAGGAAAGAGAAGTTTAACTTAGGGAAGAGAAGACTAAGGGATGACATGACAGCCATCTTTAAATATCTGAAGGGATATCATGAAGAACCTGGAGCAAGCTTGTTTCCTGTTGCTCTAAGAGAATGCAAGAAAGAGAAACTGGGGCATTTAAAAACTAACTAAAAAAATTTAAACAGCAGAGGATTAACAGGGACTGTCCATGCCAAATTGGGAGGCTTTGTATTTGAATAAGAACTGTGAAAGGGCAAGAAATTGTTTATTAAAGATAAGAGATTAGATAGAGTAAATAATGCAATCAGAAGCAATATTCTGCTGAGTACAAATCTGGATCTGGGAAACACACAAACTAGGAGTTATTCTTACTTGGGGTATTGCCACACCAAGGCACAAGATGGTATGGGGGGAAAATGTAGGCATATTTAATAGAGAATTAAATTAGAAAGTGGAATCAAAAATATCATAAAAGCAGCTCATTAGGAAGACGTTACTG
>CM034701.1:270590813-270601561 GCA_020142125.1 Phrynosoma platyrhinos | reverse complement strand
CACATGGCTAAAATATATAATAAAAATGGAGGATGTCCACTAACAATAACAATGGCAAACTTCCGCTGAAAAAACATGCCAAGAAAACCATACAATAGAATAAGTCAGAAATGACTTCAAGACAAGCAACAACAACAACAACAAACTATGCACACTTGCCCGGGTATAAACCCACTGACCTTAATGGGACTTCCTTCTAAAGAGACATATGTAATATTGCCCTGTTAAGGGCTCTTTCACAAGTGAAGAAATTTCTCTGCACTTGGAAGTTTCTTTGTTTTGCTTGCTTGTTCCCTCATCCCAGATTTGTAAATAAGGAAAATTGATTTTTAAATTTATTTAATGCAAATCATTCTTTTTTAATAAAAACCTGCTTATTGCATTATAATTATTAGTGGATGAAGATTTGCTTGTTGTATGGGCATATGGAGTCTTTAAAATCCACAATGATGCAGCTGCTCCTACTAGGAGCTTCATTTTTTAAAAATTTATCTCTATCTGTATTGCTTCTTCCTCCATTTTACCAGTGGGAGCTTCCCATGAAAGCCATCCTGTTTCAGAAATCTTTAGGGCCCAAGCCTACTTCTTGGTGCCTAAACAGAAACATCATATAACATAGTATGGTTTGGTAGCACCCTCTAGGGGGTGAGGCCTCCATCAGAATCACTGCATGCCTCTTGGCCAGATAAATTCTTAGTTGAAGATTTAGAATGCAATCTTTAATTGGCTTAAAGTTTCTTGTGATTTCACCCAATTTTGTAGATCCGTTTTTTGGGGGACAGGGCAAAAAGTCTTCAAAAATGCCCATACTTTTATGAACATTGGAATTGTCTACATTTAATCAAAGGGCAAGTTTTCTTTCTTCCAATTTTACATCATGAAAATTGAATCTGTCTCTTTCCATGAGAGTGGGGAGAAGCACAGCTATTAGAATAAACAGCTCAGTAGTTCATAGCAAGGCAGCTCTTTCTTCCATTGTTATCTGATTTCCTCCACATGTTAATTAAAAGTGAGCATAAGATAGTAATCCAATATGACCTTGTAGCGAACTTCCTTAAACTGTAGAGAAAACAGCACTGCAGACTGTTTGGAGGAAACACATTCAAATTAATTAGCCATGCAATTGATCTTAGTTTGAAATAGAACGTTTTAGTTGTATGATAACCCAACCACTCTCCTGCTCAGGAAATATTTTGATTTCCGTCATCAACTGATTCAATGCAAATTGTTCAGAAAAGGTTGATGGGGAAGTAAGTTTATCATGTTTTAACAAGGTGGTTATATGGTCTGAAGACATGAAAACATTGTACTAGTGGCATAGTGGGAGTGCAGGCAGAGGGTAAAGTGAAAGAAACAACAATAAAAAAAAATGACACACACACCCCAACATTTCCCCTCTATTACTAAAAAAATAAATTAAAAGCACACACATAGTTTCATTTGAGAAAGTGGAGAGTCAGGAACTGAACATACTAAAGTCTAAATATTACACATAGGCAGCATCTGGCTAGTGACATACACAGGCATACATGGTGCTAAACATGCAGAGTGATGTTTTAGGACAATGCTGATCAGTTGTATCCTGCTGATGGTGGCAGCAGCAGAGTTTTGCATGTGGCACCACTGCACATGCATTAGTGCAGGGGTAGGCAACCTTTCCCCTTTAAGGGCCGAGGGACTTCAGCTCCCAAAATCCCAGGAACTATTGGCCAACATGGGACTATTGGCCAATGTGGCTGAGGCTTCTGGGAGCTGAAGTCCCTTGGCCCTTAAAGGGGAAAGGTTGCCTACCCCTGCATTAGTGCATAAATGTTCACAGAGAAGGGAGAGAATGCACATTGCCTCTATGCATTGCTCATTTCAACCATTCACCCATTTTTAGAGGTGCTCCTCTTCTCTGGGATGAGCTTTCTGCTTTCATGAAAATACTTTAGTTGTAACATCCATAACCACAACATGCAGGCCCACAGGCCTTTGTGACTCCAACAATGTCACTTTTTCCCACTGCATGGTTGTTGTTTTTTAAATCTTCTTTGCTTGAGAAAGAAGATGAGAGTTGGAAGGACAGTATCAGTGGTATCACTAGGAGGGTGAAGGGGGTGTGGACCACACCGGGTGACTCTATCGGAGCAGGAGTGACACTTTGTGTAGTTACTCACCATCCATGTTGAGACACACACATCCAGCTGCCCCCCTCCAGCCAGGGCGCCTCTGCTGGGAATCCACTGTGGCAGGTAATGGGGGTGTGGTACTGCTGCCACCCAGCAGCCCTTTCTGGATCTAGCAGGGAATTGGCCAGGCCAGGAAAGGGAGGGGTCAGAGGAGTGGCAACAATAGCCACAGACTCCTTCCTTCCAAAAAAGGACACGCAGGGCAGGGCAAAGGGAGGGAATGCAAGGCAAGGCAGACAGAGGTGTGCCAGGTACCTGGACCAGAACAGGGGGTGTGGTGGACAGGAGGGCGAGGGTGGATGGCAAGTGCCCCTCCCTGCCTGCTGCCACCGCTACTACTCCTTCCTCTGTCTCCTCCCCTCCTGTTCTTTCCACATGGTTGCATATCTCGATCATGAAGGCCAAGGTGGACTCGATACCTGTCACTGCCTGCTGGAGAGGGAGGATTCAGGGCATTCGGCTGGCTGGGGCTTGGGTGAAACCCTGAGCATTTTCATGGCCAAGCAGGGATTCTGACCCTGATCTCTCAGAGCCATAATCCAACACTAAAACTACTGTACTACATTGGCTCTCTGCAGCATGACCATCCCTGTAATTTACTGTTTTGAAGGGACTTCCCAATTCTATACTGTAAAACAGATTTTGAGGGTATATGGAGGGAAGCTGCTGGATAAAGGGCATTGCTCCCATCTTCTTTCCACTAATAGGAGTTCTGTTAGTAGAACAACCCTGCTGGATTCTGGTCCATGAGTTCCATGGGAGAGAAACAAGAACACTGTAAAAATGCCGTTGTGTCCAAGATCAGATTTTAATCCCTTGTGATACTCGGCCTTAAGTGGTAAAACCTTATGCCGGAACTGTCTGGAATAGACTCCATATGCACAAGAGTTTCCAAGATTTATGTATCCATGCAATGGTTATTTGTTTATGACTTATATTTTATAAACAGCCTGTCTGCAGGCATTGTACACTTTCAAATCAGAACAATACAGCAGCAGTAGAATGTTGATTTTAAAAAGCAACAGAGTAAGAATCCAAAAACAAATATTAGACCAGACCCAAAAAAAGCAAACCCAATAAACAAATATCACATCAGAGTACCAAAAAAAATGTAAAGCTGATATTTTAAGGTATAATTAAAAAGATAAGGAGATAAAACCTGATTGGTAATAATGCAGAAATTGCAGAAATTGCAACCACGAACATATATTGGTATTAAAATAACAGACGATTTAAAAGACCTGGCAGAATGTATGTAGATAAAACAGAGCTAGAATGTTTATTTGAAAGCTATAGCTTCATTTAAAGCTCATGCAAGAATGTGTTAAGAGTTAGCAATTTTTGCATGACAGTACTCACTAATTTATAGTGTGTGTGTTACTTTTATAGGAGTTTAGGCACAGCATATATGTATAGGAGTTTAGGCACCTGCTGTCTTCCTTTACCACTCTAGGTTGTTTCTATTTTCTTTTCTCTTTTGTCTCCATTTAGCTTTGTATTTTACTATGCACAATTGTTTCTAAATAAAACTTTGCATGTTTTGCAGAAAAGACTGAGCTTCCTTCTTTCTCTACTAGACCTTGTGATGGTTGGGCATGGGACTGGTTGTTGTTCACTTTCTGCTTTGCCAATTTAATTATTCTGCTTGAGAGAACTAATGGTCTCCCACACATTTCCTAATGGAAAGAGTCCATGCACTCAAATTTCCTAGAACTTACCTGGTGAAATGATGAAGTCATGCAACAGCTAGGAAACTGAGCTATGAGTCTCACCTTGGTTACAAATTAATCATACACAAGCCATACTTAATTTCATCTTACACCTGTAGTATAAAAATAGTTGTCCTGGGCCACTCTTTAAGAAAAGGAAGAAACAGTCATATGGTACCTTAAAGATTAACAAATGTATTATATGATGAGCTTTTGTGGACTTTAACCCACTTCATTAGATGCACAGTATGTAATCCAGAATTTTAGGACTATAGGCAGAATTTGCATATTTGCTCTGAGAACCACAAGATAATGTATAAGAAGCATCTTTACCTGAAAATACTTTTTACATTCTTATTCCAATTACTACTAATAATAATTGTTCTTGTGCTTGTTATTGTTATATGACTTGATCACTGAGCACTGTCAGACACAGAAAGAAAGCCTCTGGCCTCAGTGCCTGAGACAGAAAATAAATATCAAGAGTCCATGAAATTTGGCTAATGAAAAAAATCAGAGGGCTTGCTGTCCTCAACAGGAGAAATCCTTGAACAGAATTCCATCCTTGACAATCCAGCTGGTTGTAATGGTGGAGGGAGTTTTTTTTACTATGGTTTCTTGAACAATCCTCAGATGGAAGTCTACTTAAAACACACTACAATCAATCTACAGAAGCTATTATCAGTGAATGTCATGGCATATTCATTAGGTCTTTTAATAATAATTTTAAAAAATAACACATTAAATCCCTTTGACTCAGATTATGATGGCAGTTTCTGGTTTTTGTGTGGTTTATGGTGGATTTTGCCCCAGTAATTAAGCTAGAATAACTGGATACCCAGTGCAGAGTACTAGGGATGGAAAGAATATTCAAAAATATTTGGAAAATTGTAAAAATAAAAAAACATGATTTTTTTTAGTGTTGAGAACCCCTGACAAGAAGAATTCTGGACTGATAGGAATTTTTGCAGTTTGGGACTTATGTATGTATGTGGTTGTTTTGTGCAGCACAGGAAACATCATTTTCTATGTGGGAAACAATATTTCAATGCAGAAAGTGATGTTTTCTATGCAGAAAATCCTGTAATTGGGTATTTAGTCTACATAAAAGTCACATATGGGTAATTTTAAAAGAAAGCAGCTCTTTTTTTGTTAAAAAAGCCCCAGCATTTTCTGAGAAGGAATTAATATGTCTGATTTGCAATGAGGTGACATTACCTTCTTGGCTATTAGGAGTCTACCATAATGAGACACAGAATGCTGAACAATGATGCTATTTAGTGGCCAGTTACTCTCAGATTCTTATCCTAAAGAAATGGTGATTGGGTAATGCCCTAAAGATGACAGATCTGTTTGACCCTGGGAGCTAAGTAGGGTCAGCCTTGATTCATACTTGGCTGGGAGATTATCAATGCATACCAGCTGCTATAGCCTATATTTCAGAGGAAGGAACTGGCAAAACCACCTCTAAATATGTCTTGCCTTAAAAAAAAAACTATGAAAATTCATGGGGTTGCCATAAGGCAACAGGCAAGGTGAAAACAGGCACACATTTGCATGCACTTGCACAAACACACACACACAAGAAATGCACATGATCACCTATATCCCACATTCTCTGCCTATGTGGCTATCATTCACATATGCACTACACTCCCATGGAATAGTAATAACAGTTTCATTTCTCTTTTGGTCTTTTAGAAATATAAATAAATATTATTATTATTATTATTATTATTATTATTATTATTATTATTATTATATCACAATATTAATCACAATTTACCTTAAACTGCAAAATGGGAATTGGGAGAAAGTGAAAGTGATGATTTTGCCCCTCAAAGGGGCAAAGGTAAAGTAGCTCCCATGTGTGTTCCCTAAAACAGTGGTGTTCCTCCCATTGACAGCTTCCCAGATAACATTGCAAAACTGATAGTCAATTGATTTTGTATCTTTTCAGAAACTGGTGGATTTTTTTTCCTACACTGCCCTAACTGTGATTGTCAACAAATACCCTCCACATGGTTTCCCTCTACTTTGTAGGATATGCCTAATTTCCTCTGGGTTTCTTGACTCTCTTGTTTTCATTTCTGCTTCAGAAACACACTTTTATCCTAGACTAAAAAAATAGATCAACTGAGAGCTAGTCAGTAGTCAGCCCTATCTTCGCATCCAAGAATCGTGTTAGATTGCTTTTTGATTTCTTGCAGCTCCATGACTCTGGACATTTGAAGCTGAGTGGAGGTAGCAAGCTCCTTTGTAACCAATATAGGAGCATTTTTTTAATTTATATTTTATTAACATGTATTATTCAGATATACATATCAGATTGAAATATCAACGTCTTTTACCATAATTGTCTACAAAATATTTACATTTGACTTCCAAAGTATCTCCAGTTTATACTCAACCATACTTCAAAGTTTGCTCATTGTCTTCATATGCAAGCAATTTCTCATATTAACTCCACTGTGTGTTATAACGTCCACTTTAACCATTTTTGATCTTTAATAATAACTCTTACAAATGCTTTCTATTAATATTCACCTACTATTTTTAAATCAATAAATGTTTTACATTTTTCCAATCAATTCACTCCTACTCAATTAAATTTTCTTTTCTACAGTATTGCAATATCGGGGTCCAGTCTTGTTCAACACTTTCTGCATTTTGTTTATTCAATCTAGCTGTGAGTATATCCATACTCATCATTCTAATAAGCCTTGTAAATCATTCATTGGTTGATGGCACTTCTTTTTGTTTCCATTTTTTTGTTAATGTCATCCGATCTGAAGTTATCATATATAATAATATTCTCCCATATTTCCTTTCAATTTTTTCTGGGATCTTGTTTGTCATGTTCAATAAGAAAATTTCTGGTATCATATCATATCTTATTTTAAATATTTCACAAATTACCTTATGAATAGTCATCCAATATTTCCTTACTTTATCACAGTTCCACCATACATGTAGCCAACTTCCTGTAGTTTGATTACACTTCCAACATCTATTGTTGCCATTTTTATGAACTTTTGCTAGTTTCACCGGAGTAAGATACCAACGATGCTCCATTTTTAAATAATTTTCTTTCAACTCTTGGCAGTGAGTAAATCTTTGTGTTTTCTTTCTTGCCCATTCCCAGCTATTTAAATCAATATCCCTTCCAATATCCCTAGCCCATCTAATCATCGTGTCTTTTACTGAGTCTTGTTCCAGTTCTCTTTCTTGTAGAATCTCATAATATTTGGAAGTTAGTTTTTTACCGTTTTGTTTGATCATTTTATCTAATTCATTATCTGTCTCTTCAAATCCCATATTTTTATAGTCCTCTTTAAATCTGTCCATTAACTGTTTATATGGAAACCAATGTAGATTTTTATATAATTCTTTCAATTTTTCTAATGACTTTAGTTCATAAGATCCTCTCCTTGTCTTATTCACGATGTCTCGGTATCTCAACCATTTAGGTACTTCTCGCCATCCCCCAAAAAAGGCTTCTTGCGGTGAAACCCATAAAGGTAGTTTTCTGTAAAATTTTCCCTTACATTGCAACCAAATCCTTATTAATGATCTTATATAGTGATGTTCAAACTCTTTATGCACTTTTTTCTTATCATACCACATATATGCGTGCCAACCATATCTCAAATTAAATCCTTCTAAAGCAAGTATTCTGTCATTTTCTAATTTTGCCCAGTCTGTGACCCAAGTTAATGCATTTGCATAATAATAAGAAATTACAGCCTCCATTCTTCTTCTTATCAATCAGTGTTTTCCACTTTATTCTAGGTTTTCTGCCTGACCAGATGAATTTTATAAGATCTTTTTTCCATTGTATATATCAATATAGGAGCAATTTTGAAGCCCTTCTGCTCCAGCCCTATCAGTCACATCTCTGTCTTGTGCACCATTGTTAAGCATCATTGATAACCATGGCTGTGCCTAATGCAGTGGCACTGGTGCCCCACCCAGAGTAAAACAGCATGCCTTGACTTGCAACCACACAAGTTGTTCTGCTACAAAATCCTCTGTGCTTCATCCTACATGTTTATTTCCCAGAATGATACCTCCTAGGATCCAACCATATGTCAACGACTACCACTTTTTACATGATGTGGAAAGCCTTTCTCACATTAATCTATTCTGAGCAGGTGTGGCAGCTGTTTCCAAATGTACGAGAGCACAGGACACCTAGTAATCATTATTTAAACATCTGGTTTACTGTTTTGCAGAATCACCCAGGGAACATTTCCATATTTCATAAAATGATTAAGCAAATGAAGCATGTTTTCACAAAATGATTCTGATGTAATGGTTTTCCTTTGTGAAAATCCAAATGTAGCTCAGGATTATATTGGTGGGGGGGGGGGACAGGAGTTTTATCTCCAAAGAAAACTTTCTTAGGTCATGGTATTGCATTTGTATCTTGTCACATCAGGGTAACATTCATTCTGCTTTGCTTTCATTTCTGGGGGTGCCTCCAGAGAACATGGGATGCATATTTTCCTCTTCCCAAGCAGACAGGTCACATGCTCAATACAATACTGTTTTGAAGGGTCCTCATAACACTGATATTTGTTTCATTGGAAGGTTAATTGCCATCCAAGTACTAACCAGGGCTGACCCTGCATTGCTTACAAGATCAGACAGGATTGGGTGCCTTTAGAGTATTTAGGCCCCTACATTACAGGGGCTTTATTGCTCTTCCCATGACCAAAAGTGGATCTCCTTTTTATGTAAGACCTACCAACTGCCTAGTCATGTTCTAGAACTGTTATTCAAGTATACGTGGGCTAAATATTGCTTCAGTATGTAAAATTCAGAAGAATTTTGCAGGAAAGGTGTTTAAACTAAGACAGTTCCTGCTCATTCATACTCATGGATGTTAACTTTGTGGTCCACTTGGCACTGTGTAGCAATAGACAGTAACAAAAAAAGAAACCCTGTAGGCAGATTTAGTGCCAGTGATCAGAGTACAGTGCAGTTTGTAGCTCAAGCAGCAAGCAGTGATGTCTTTGTGTAGCTCACAGGGCCTACTTGACCACCATTCCTTGGCCTAATTTTACTTTACACTGAACCACTGTTGCTCCTCAATACATGCTAATAAGCCCCATATGGAACATCAAAGTTGAGAAGCCTGCTAGCTATCTGGGTGACCCACCAGGTGACCCACCATTTGCCAGAATTCCCTTCAAGTCAGAATTAGCCCTGGCTGTAAGCACTGACAATGACAGCGCAGCGTATTTAAACACCAAGGACAGACAATGCTGCCATGTCCAGAAGGAAATCTCAGACCTCTGATCCACATCTCAATCCTGTTATGGGCCACACATTTTCTTCAAAGATGCAGTTCCAATTTTTTTCTACTTTCATTCTCCCCCACCCCCCAAAAAAAGAACTAGATGTTTCACATAAACTGAAATGTGTGGGGAGAATAAGCACTTTGTTTTAAAGGCAAATTGCAGTGATACCTCTTTAAAACAAGGTGCACAGTCACCACATGCCTGCAAAAATGAATGAGAGGTGCTAACTGGCTTACAGGCTGCATGTAGTTGAGCCCTGGCGTATATACATATAGACACATACTCCTTTAAGGATAAATATAACCATTTTCTACTGTCAATAGGCTTCTAAAGATTTCCCCCCTTCTTTTTCAAAGGAAAGCCCAGAGACAAGATAAACAAGAAAGGTTTTCCATAGATGGAATCTAATTAACATGTAAACCCTAAGAACAACAGAAACTTATCCCACATCCACTTTATGTCTCATCAGAAATCCATTACAGTCCATAAATATGGAGCCATCCATTTCATTTGATGACATGAGAGGAAGTATTTGGTTTTGTGACTTTTGGTCACTGATAAACTAAGGGTCACAAGAATGTATTATTTCCCTTGAAAACCTCTCTGCACTCGCCATGTTTCACATTCTCCACCCTGGGTGGATCTCCAGCCTCATGTATTTGAGAGCATGCACTATGTAATATAAGGTAATGCTATATTATTATAACATTTACTATTTAAAGCCATATAATCAAATTACAAATGTATTTATTCATATCACATAACATTAAGCCTATATTTTTCCATGCTTTGGTTGATCTGGATTTGAGAGAAGAAAGAACACTGTGTTCTTTAATGAAACTGGAATAAACCTTTATATATATATATATATATATATATATATATATATATATATATTCCTTCCTTCCTTCCTTCCTTCCTTCCTTCCTTCCTTGTTTCCCTTTCTGTATGTCTCATATTCTCCCAGACCAAGGCAGCTTACAAAAGGGCATAAAACATAATAAGAACACACAGTTAAAAACATACAGAATTAAGACGAAATAGAATCATAGGGTTGGAAGAAGCCACAAGGATCATCCAGTCCAACCCCCTGCGCCCTGCACTATGAAACTGGATTGTTTCTGCAGTGTGGATGCAGCCTAAGTAATGTTTTCTGGCCTGACTCTCCCAAACCTGATGGAAACATAATTCATCCATACTCCAGCTGGCAGCAGAATGGATCTCCTTCTCCCCATGTAGCTGATGCCCAGTAAAGTAGTTGGTGGTGGTGGTGAGGAATTTTGATTGTGGCAATAGTGTCACAATTATGACTAACTAATTATTGTGAATACAAAAACAGTTACAAATTAGGTAACTGTTTCATATTTGCAATTGTTGCTTAGAAGATTATCAAATTATGTTATAACGCAGCTTACCTGAGCCAGCTTAAAATTAGAAGCGAGAGGCATCCTGATAGTATCAGATGCATTTAGCTGCTGAAATCACTGCCCGGGTGCAGCCCAGCTCCATCACCTCTTAGGGCCTTATCACACCCTGGCCACGAAGCGAAAAGTAACCAAAAT
>CM034701.1:270577479-270589273 GCA_020142125.1 Phrynosoma platyrhinos | reverse complement strand
CTTCGGATACCCTTTGGATTAGCTCTGCTTTAGACCCCATGTGATAAGATCCTTAGAGTGGCCTTTTGCTGCCCCTGAAAGGAGCAACATTTTGCCGCTCTTTTCAGGGTGGCAAAAGGGAGGATTGGGGCCACAGCGTGGGGTTGCCACAGCCCCGATCTGCCGCTTCCCGGGATGGCTCTGTGCCACCAATTTGCAGAGGCCCTTAGTCTTCTTCTGATTTCCTGACTGCAGTCCTCATTTCTATCAATGTTTGATCCCAGGTATGGGAATTCTTTTACTATTTCTATTTTTTCATTGTCTAGGTTGAACTTGTGAAGGTCCTCGGTGGTCATTATTTTTGTTTTCTTTATGTTCAACATTAAGCCTGCCTTTGCACTGTCTTCTTTGATCTTCCATAGTAGTTGTTCCAGGTCTGTGAGGTTCACTGCTAGTATTATGGTATCGTCAGCATATCTCAGATTGTTGACATTTCTTCCTTTTATTTTCACTCCTCTCTCTTCCATGTCCAAGCCTGCTTTCCTTACAATATGTTCTGCATATAGGTTGAGTAGGTAGGGTAATCTGATGCAGCCTTGTCTGACTTCTTTGCCAATTCTGCTTTTCCATGTTCTGTTCTGACAGTAGCCTCTTGTTCTGAGTACAGATTCCACATCAGAACTATCAGATGTGTTGGCACTCCCATGTCTTTAAGGACATTCCATAGCCTTTCATGATCTATGCAGTCAAAGGCTTTGCTACAGTCTATAAATCACATGCTGATTTTCTTTTAGAATTCCCTGGTGCACTCCATTAGCCATCGTATGTTTGCAATGTAGTCCCTAGTGCCTCTTCCTTTCTTGAACCAGCTTCTTTACCCAAAGCCAGTTTAGTCTTTGCCCCTCCCGCAGTTTCCCATCCCTTCACTATCATTAAAAACCTTTAGCTGAACCTTCAGAACTCTAAACAATAGTAGATATTTTAGAAAGAATGAGAGTGATAAGATGATTGTTGGTTTTGATCACTGATGTGAGTTAAATTGGTAGATGAAGTGTAACATTTTAGGTTTTTAAGGAGGAGGCAGAAACTTAGCAATTAGTGTGTAAGCACAGAAAATATAATTGGAAGTCATTTCTTTTAGTGGGTTTTCCATACACATAAGCTCAAAACTGAGTACGGCAAGCCCACGTATGGTGCGGGCGGACTGTAGCATTAATAGTTGTACTATAGTCTATATTGTTTTTTACTCATTTTGATTGACTGTAATTTAATGTGTATGTTTTGTTTTTGTATCAAACTTGATGTATCTAACTTTGGGCCTTTGCAGACTGCCAGAAATAGTGAAAATTGAGTCCACTTTTAGGGTTAGGGTTCGTGCTAGGGAATCATTGGAATTGTTTTGTTTTTTTCTGAGACATTGAGCCTTCTCTGTTAGAGAGCTCTGGTGCCACAATAAACTACAGTTCCCATGATTCTCTAGTCAGGGCAGTTAAAGTGCACTCAATTTGTACTATTTCTGGAAGTCTGCAAAGGCCCTTAGAATGTATGTAGAATTTTAATAAAAAATGTTTTTAAACAAAAAAAAAACCTTCAGCTGAACTGTTACATTTATTCCTCAGTCTTAAATTTTAGTCTTCCATGCCAATATAAGATTCAGCATAAATTTTTCTCCATCTCATCATCTTCTTCCTCCTTTTTCTTCAGATGGAAAATTGATCCTTTGACAACACCTGCAAGAGTGCTAGAATGATACAAATGTGCTGGGCTTAGGATTTCTATCACACAGCTTCATGCATTGGTCTACCTTTACATCAGCCTTCTTTGGCATCTGTTGGTCAGCAGCGTTAGCTGCACTGAAAATGCTCTCTTCTTAGAGCTAAGCCAACAGCCCTAAGTGGTTTCACATCTGTGCCCCATTTCTTATGCATTTCTTTTTTACTGTCTTCCACTTGACATTCTGGACAGAAGAAGCTGAGCAACAATACATAAATATGGTGTGTGGCTATGATCTTAGATCACTTACAAAAAAGGGTGGAGGAAAGTAGAGGAAAGAGTGCTAGCTTAGCTAGCCCTCCTTCTTTCAACCTGCTCTATTCTTATTCTTCACCAGCCCCACCTGAAGAAGTCAATATTTTCTTCCTTGGATCAGGTACAATTCTGAAAGGCAAAATGCACACAGCTTTTCTCAAGACTTGTTCCACCCTGAAGGCTAGTTTATTCACAAAGGCATTGAATCTAAAGATACCACAGTGTCCTCTCTGAAGACTTTGTTCAATGGATGACTTACCCCTTAATTAAGTATTTCTCTCATTGGGGTTGAAAGCACAACATTCAAGGAAATCTTAATTTCATTTTTATTTACAAGTATATAGGGTCCGAGCCAGCATGGTGTAGGGATATGACTCTGGAGATCAGGATTCAATTCCTCACTTGGCCATGGAAACCCACTGGGTGACCGTAGGCAAGTCAGTTTCTTTCACTCCAGAAAATCCTATGATAGGGTCACCTTGGGGTCGCCATAAGTTGAAAACAACTTAAAAGCACACAACAATAATACAGGGTCTGCTCTGGACTGGATCTACCATGTGTAGGCAGTAGATTTTTAACTCTTCCCACTACTCAGAAATTCACTTCCACCACAACCACACAGGGGAATTGAAAAGGGGGGAACTCCTTTGGCACCAATAGATGCCACCAAGTGAGGCTTTTGTACTGTAGCTTTTTGGCCTCTTTGTCACAAAGAGACTTGCAGACCTGTTGCATTTTAGCACTGTGATCCTCCTGCCTGGCCTTGTGTTCTAGATTGATTAATTGAAGATGCATCATTTGAGTTGCAGCTTCAACAGTACTCTTTCCCCTGCCTCCTTTCTCTCAATTTCACACAACCTGATGGAAAAGCCCAGGGTGAAAAAAGGATTGTTTTAATCCTTCCCTGTGTCAAACCCTATGTCAATCCAATCGCTCAGCAAGTCAAAAACAGAGGAAAGGGGGATGAGTATAGAAGGGAGATGGTGCAGCAATTAACCAGCACCTAATAGGCCAGGACTGGAAGAGTGGAATACCCCATAGGTCAGGTTCTTTGCCAAATCTGTTCTTTTATATTCATATATAACCCAATTAAACAACAAAAGGAATGTTTTTTTTAAAAAATAAATAAATACATAAAGCTATGAAGAATGAAAGAATAATCTTTAAACCTCAATTAAAAAAAAAGAAAACTAGAAAAACAATAGGTATAAAAATCATACTTATCCTACTGTGCTGGTTTTATTGCTTTGACTTAGAAAACTCTCTCCCTGATACTCAGATATCATGGCTGGATTAGGGTTTGTGAAATGGAGGCTAGGTGGGAATATTAGTAATGGAAAGCAACTGGAAGTAATTAGACTTATGAAGCTATTTGAAATAGGAAAAGGGGTTGGCATGGTACATGAGTATATATGATTAACATTCCATGATAATATTTTGTATGGCCCCACAAAATCTATATATCTCACACATATTTTCCATTTCTAGAGAAGACGAAGAAGAAAAAGAAGAAAAAGCTTTTCTCTTTTCCAGTCTCTTTCTCTTGGCACTACATATGGCTTGGTTTCCAGACATATGCTGTCAATCAGCACACGGTTCATTTTGTCATTGAAAAATCAGAACTTTCTAAGCATCAGGCTTTTTCTACGAACACATCAGGCAAAGCCAAGCAAGCCAGTGTCTAGCCTTAATGTTAATCACAATGACCAGGTGCAATGTGGAACCTGGGATGTAGCTGGAGCTGTAAGAAGTCAGGCCTTGGCCAGAGTTCATGCAAACACCCACAGTATGTCCTAAATAGTTTGGTTTTTTTAAGGATCAATGTGAATGTTTGAAGGAGAAAAAAAAACAATCAATGATGGTGCTCACACAGCCCCAGCCATATAAGGGCAGGGTTCATTACACAGAACACAGCAGTAAGGGCAAACCCAAGATAATTTTCTGCCTGGGGTAAAAGACAAGAGAGAAGGGGCCCAGACTGACAACTAAACCTTACTTCAACACTGATTATAGGATAGGGTTGCTATGTTCCAGTCCCTTATATCCAGGCATTTAATTTGCATATTGTGCAAATTATTATAATTATGCAAATTATTACAAATTATTAATTTGTATTCTGATTATGCAAAATCAACACATTAATCATTGCACATTTTCTATTATTATGTTTCAGCCTCAGGACCAATACCAAGCTAAGAATTCTTTTTTTCTTCTTTTTCCCCCTAGCTGATATGAAGGGAAGAAGGCTTCCAAGCAACTCCCTTTACTATGAGGGGTTGCAGACTGCCAGAAATAGTGCAAATTGAGTCCACTTTTAGGGTTAGGGTTAGTGCTAGGGAATCAGGGAAATTGTTTTTGTTTTTTTTTCTGAGACATTGAGCCTTCTCTGTCAGAGAGCTCTGGTGCCACAATAAAATACAGTTCCCATGATTCCCTAACCCTAACCCTAACCCTAAAAGTGGACTAAATTTGCACTATTTCTGGCAGTCTGCTACCCCCCTATGGACATTATCACATGTGGGCCAGAAAGTGATAATAAAGTGGAAATGAGGCATTCTGAAAATAAACCAAAAATAAACCTTGATTCCGCAAATGGCTTTCACATGTAATTACCTTAATTGCGAAATTACAGTAAGCGCATTTAACATTCACACACAAGTGAGAAAAGCCTGTAAATGTACTAGAAATGAGCTTCTTGCACATACATAGATAGAGGAAAGCTCACCGTGGAACCATGGAACCATGGGGAAAAGCAGGAAAATGCTCACAACTGCGCATTTGCTTTTCACATTACAGTAAATGTGAAATTACTGTAATTTCGCAAATGCATTTCCTCAAAACTACTGAATTTCAAAAAATCTCGGATAACACCAGTTTCTGTCCAGTTTCTGTGCGACGTCATGTGAAATCGTGAGGCACAAATCCAGTTTCTGTTTGGGATTTGTGTGGATTAACCAGCAGATTTCCCCCGTGTGATAATGTCCTATCTTGAAGCTGGAAGTAAAGGTCTACCATACTGCCTTGCCCTAGGCTCAAGTCACCGACACAATCATCACACAACACAAGCCCATCTCTGTTTGCCTCCTTTCCTTTTTCCTTCTGGGCCTATTGGTGAAGGGGAAGAGAGGGAATGGAAGAATAAGGTGACTACTCCTGTGCAGTATCAACTGGAGCCTGCTGGGAAGAATGAGGCTCCTGCTAGTGCCACTCTTCTTGCACAGGTTTTTGTTTCATTGCCACTGCCAAGGAGAAACTGGGATTTACTGCTTCAACTGGCCCAGCTGGGATTTTGCAGGTTTTCTGGGATGAATGGAAACCCAATTACAGAAGAACCTTTTTGTATTCCATCTAGCAGAGGTAGAGATACAGGGCAGGTTGCTGAGGCTGCCCAGGTATGTCCTTCAGCAAAGGGAAATGAATAGGCAAATGCACAAAACAGAGGCACTGCAACTGTCTTTCCACTGTGTCCCTCCAGAATCCATTGCCTGAAACAGCTGCTTCACTCTACTTAACAATGGGGTTTTAAAAACCTTTTTAATTGTATTTTATTAAGTATAGTTCTGAACTGTTTTTCTACTATGATTAATTTAATTCCATTTTAATATTCACTGTTTGTATGTTTGTAGTTGTATTGTTTTTTTTACAATTACACCTTGCCTTTTGGGAGAAAGGTGGGATATAACTTGGTAATGATAATGATGATAATGACAGGACAGGCTCCCAAATCAATAAAAGGCAGTAGATGCTGCACTATAAGCCCAGCGAAGCATCATTTCCCTGACAGAGAAATGATGGGGACTACTGATCCTAGGAACCCCAGTACAAACAACACAGGTTGAGAAACACCACATTCACTTGCTCTGCCCTACACCAAGAAAGTTGTTTGGAGAGGCAGGGCAAGGAGTAAGCAGGATGGCCATACCCTTTAGCTGTCTTGGTTTGGCAGAAAGAGTCCTGATTAATCCTTGGTTGTCCCATTTTTTAAAAGATCCTTTTAAAATGTCCCAGTTTCTCTCACTTTCTCCCTTTGCCCTGGCTTCACTTACTTCAAACTGATGTCAAAATACAAAATAATTGCACTCAATTACCTCAGGGAGGGGAGTGAGGAGAGGACGATTTTGCCCTTCCCAGTTGGCAAGATCAAACTGCTGCAGCCTCTCCTAACTTGGCTGTTCTTCCTCATTAATAACTTTTGTCATTTTGACCACTCTCTGATGTTGCTTGGCTACACGTGCTCTATTTTCATCTGTGAAATGTCAGAGGATATGGGAGTGGCACTTACAGAACTGATCCTGATTGCAAGCATCCCAGGAGACCCCCTTGTTTTGTTAAGCTCCCCTGTTTGAATGCTTACACCCTCCCTATATGAGATAACTTTCTCCAGAAGCTTCATTGCACATTAAATACCCTGGGTTGTAAGCTGTACCTTACTTGATCCTCAGAACCTGCTTCAGTGCCAGGTTCTGCCAGGCAAATGCCAAATATTAATAGTGAAGCAATACACCGGGCACCTCTATACCAGAGTAGGGCAGCACTAGGAGAAATAAAATCACTCCACAACTGGAATGAGAGACCAGTGCTTCTATTTATTTTTGTCAGAGAGTTTGGCTTAGGTGACAATGCTAGGCTTGGCATTCCTTTAGTATCGATTGCTGTGGAGGTGGTAGACAATGATAGTATGCCAGCCAGAGTCTAATACATGGCCTGCTTGCAATTTCTTCTAACAATCTTTTTCTGAACATTTGAAAATCAAGCTGGGGTACAAGATTTATTGCTTCACCAGAATTCAGATCATCCTGAGTTAGCATGGGGAGAATATGTGTGGCAGGTCCCTGCTCAAACCAGAAGGAAGATGTGATGTGATCTCTACTCCCCAATTTTCTGCCCCAGCAGTTTCTCCTTTAGAAGACATTTTTGACAATTTAATGGAGCACAGCAACGATATTTCTCAAGCATCTCATGCCATTCCCTCATTAAACTACTCTATTTTCATAGATTTCTTCTACTGACCCTTCACAAAACCCTTTAATAATTTGCTGGTTTAAGTAAATGTCAGCTACTCTGTACTTTTTATTTTGTTCCTTGGCCTTCAAAAACAGTTCAGTTCTCCTAGCAAAATCCTGGAGTGGGGGAAGCCTCATGAACAGAGGGAACTTGTGAAAATATAAGTGAAAATCTCTCCCATTTCAATTTTCTACTTCCTTCCCCTCTCTGTTCATGTTTTCTCTGGCCTGAGAAATGTGTCAGATTTATAAGCAAGTTATTTCTGAAGTTATCCACATTCTTCATCTGACAACCATAAGAGCCAAAATATAAGACATCCATAAGGGGCCCATGGTAAAATTCTCTTGGGATTCTACCCCTTCAGAGAGCAGGTAAGGAATGGCACATGTGTTGAAATGTTTTGAAGACAGTCTTCCAGGTACAGAGAGTTCTTGAAATATTCAAATAGCCCATCTCTACATGCATTCCAAGGTAGATTGGAGGGAAAACTGAAATGAATGCTGACCACAAAATATTCTCCACCAACACATACCGTAAATATTCTCCACCAACAAGGATATGCACTCTTTTTTTACATATTTTTCTTATTTGAAGGTTATGTCCATATAGGAAATCCTTAAACAACTTTTAGAATAACAAACAGTTGGCAAAATCCGATATTTTCCAAATAGATTTTCATTTGGACAATAGGGTTTTTACTCTCCCCTCTTCTGAAATGCCACAAAATATCTTCCAAAGATTTTCTACAGCAGATTTTGAGGAGAGGGTTGGAATTGGCTACCTCCCTATTCTACTGTTAGAAGCTATTCCATCAGTAGGAAAATTTAATTAGATTTATTTTTGGTTAAAAACAACAACAACAACACTGAAGTAAATCACAGGTTATATTATTTTTCATTATGTCAGTGTTTCTGTCATTGAAAATGAGGCTCATTTAAAATTATGTCCAGAGATGGGGTACTTGTGCCCCCAACCAGAGATGAGGCACATGTGTCCCTGAAGATGTTGTTTTACTGAAGCTACTGTGATCCCTCACCATTGACTATGCTAGCAAGGGCTGATGGGATATGCAGTCTCACCACAACTCTGTGAGTACACATTCCCAATTCTTGCTACTTTCCAGATTTACCTATTGCCATACGTCCCATTAACTAAATAAGACTAACTTCAAAATAGGCAAATATAACTGTTCTGCAGTCCTCTGTTTAAAAACCTTCAAAGAAGGAGATTCCACCACACTCTGAGGGAGCATCTTCCACTGTCAAACAACTTTTACCATCAGGATGCTATGCAGATGAAATCTCTTTTCCTATTGTTTGATTCCATTACCCCATGCCTGTGCTTAGAGAAAATGAAAATACATGAACATGTGCTCTGTGTGGATGCAGGAAAGGGTGTTCCCTTCAGATCTCACTTTTAAAAAACCCAGTACACATTTGGTACTTGACAGTATCTCTAAAATATTTGATGATCACAACTTGCTTTGGATGGAAATTCTTACTTCACAATGACTGAGAAGTGGCATCCTACCGAGTAGGGTTTGTGAGAGTTGAAGCCCACCAAGAAGACCAGACAGATGCACAGAAAGCACTATTTTTTGTCTGAAACAAAAGGTATTTCAAAATGCAGATTAATTCATTCATTAATGATTCAGTGACAGGGATGCTGGAAGACTGTTAATAGTAAAGATCAGGGTTTAGCCTCTGGGATTCCCAGCATGAGGGTCTCACACTGTTACAATTGCTTTGTTTATATTGTGAGTTTTGCATAGTTACAGTTCAAATTTCTAATTTAAATTGTTTTGACAAGGAATGTTAATATCTTGGCATGTTCAGCTGATTATTGGAGGTTGCTTCTTGACAAAGAGAAAGGGTGAGGCATCTTTTCAATCCACTGTTCATCTAATTCTTTGGGGGTGGGAGTCAAAAGAAAATATAAAAAGTAATTTTGAGTCAGGGAGAGACACAGAGGTCTCATTCCCACTTACAAATGAATTGGTTTGCAATCCGAATCGGTGAATCGGTTTGACAGCAGAGTGTGGTTCACATTACATTTGCCCCGATCGCATTTTCTTGCTGTAAAATAACCCACGTGGTTCACATTGACGAATGAATCAATTCAAAATGGATCCACTTCAGCTGGTTGAAGGGCAAATTTAAATCAATTCCGATCCACATCTGGTTCACAATTACACAGAATCAATTTATCAAAAAAAAAAAAAGATGTGGGAAAATTATCATTTAAAAAAAGTGTGTTAAATGGGTCTAGCGCATGGCCCCCCTCTCCAAACCACTTCAGCAATTTGGTTCAAATGCGAACCTGGGTCATTTAAACAGCTTTAAACAGGTTTGCAAACTAGTTTAAAACGTAGTGGGAATGAGGCCAGAGTTTATCAGAATGCTTCCCTGTAATTATTATTATGGAGTGGGAGCAGAGGAATTTCACTTTTCAAATGTTTAAGTTGCCTGCTGCCACCTCTGCTCATTTGTACCCTATATTTTTGGGTACAAATTCAAATACAACAAACACTTTAAAATGACCACTTCTCCCAAAGGTGACCAAGTCTCAATCCTGAAATATCTTACCACTCTAAAAAGTAGCAGAACTTGGAAAAAGTTAAGTTTTAGACTAGAGTAGTGCATGTCACTCTATCTGATGTAGGGCACCAGTAATTTTTTCCCCAATGTGCCGGAAACTGGTATCATATGTGTTCCCATTGGTTACAAGCATTTCTTTCTAGAAACTCCTGGGGACTGAAAGTCAATGACTCATGAATAAGCACTGGTCCATGGACCACCGATTTAAGTAACATTGGAGCTCCCAGAATCCCCCAGCCAGCATAGCTGCTTGGGGAATTCTGGGAACTACATTCCAAAAAAGTAATATTTCCATGGTCTGGCTTAAGTTGCCAGGTTTAATTTGTCTGAGAGGAGTCCAGTAAATAAAATCATGGCCTCATTTGAACTCTGCTCTTCATACTCCCAGTCTGGCTGGCAAGTATTTCTGGTGAACAAACTGGCATACATACTCTTTGCTTTAGTAGGTTCCTGAAATATTTTCATTAAGCAATATAACTATATGCCATATTATAGAGCCCATTTACATTAACTGAAGACTGTGTGGGTCCCCCCCCCTCAACTGCTACAAATAACAATCGAGTATTTTTATATCCACTGTAACTTTGTTTTAGGAAACCTCCCTTGTAAACTCTCTCTCTCTCTTTCCTCTTCTTCTGCCTTTCCATTTAGCTGTGGCCTTGGCTCTGCTCTAGCAATGTGTGTTTGAGTTAAACCTCAACCAATGCAAACACTCATCCATTCTCTACCCAGCACCTCTCAGTGGAAAGTCTGCATTGGTTTAAACAATATTAGAATCTTTTTTCATTTAAGAAAAACACAGAATCCATGCGGGGCATACTTGGCATACCTTACCTTTCAACCAGGGGATGTTATTAGTGGAAAAGACAGTGAAAACACATCTTATGCTGTGTTTGGCATCTCATACACACCAGCTCATGTTTTAATTTGGAATTACACATTTTACCACATGAAGAGTAAAAAAAAAGGGGGAGGAGAAGATCTACTTGGGCAGTTCCTTCATCCATTACAAATAATCCATTATGTACCTGTCCATCATGTCTTATTTACTCTGTGAAGCCCAGCTATATGGTTGTAGAGTTGAAAGACTGTCATCCAGGTAAATAAAAAGATGGAACATAAGCAGCTTGTCATCTAGTTAATATAGACAAAAGGAACAAAGAGCCTTATGGCACCTTTTGTTGTGGGCGTTCAAGTTGTTTCTGACTTTTAACAACTCTAAGGCTATAAGAGGGTGGAAAACCTATCATGGGGTTTTCTTGGCAAGATTTGTTAAGAGAGGGCTGGCCATTGCCTTCTGCAGAGGATGAAGATTATTGCATTAGCTTCCACTGCCAGGATAGACCTGGGATCTTATCTCATTCACCCATTGCAGGGCAGTATGCAGCCCATATGCAACCCAGGATTCTCTCACAGCTTCTCAAGAATGGGATTTTCCCATTCTTGAAAACATGCAGGACAAGCCCAGAGAAGCCTAGGCTGCATACGGGCTGCATACTGCCTGGTAATGGGTGAATGAGATCATAGAATCATAGAATCATAGAGTTGGAAGAGACCACAAGGGCCATCCAGTCCAACCCCTTGCCATGCAGGAACTCCCAATTAAAGCATCCCCGACAGATGGCCATCCAGCCTCTGCTTAAAGACCTCCAAGGAAGGAGACTCCACTACTCTCCGGGGGAGTGTGTTCCACTGTCTAATAGCCCTTGCTGTCAGGAAGTTCCTCCTAATGTTAAGGTGGAATCTCTTTTCCTGGAGCTTGCATCCATTGTTCCAAGTCCTCGTTTCTGGAGCAGCAGAAAACAAGCTTGTTCCCTCCTCAATAAGACATCCCTTTAAATATTTATGCAAGGCTATCATATCACCTCTTAACCTTCTCTTCTCTAGGCTAAACATCCCCAGTTCCCTAAGTAGTTCCTCATAGGGCTTGGTTTCCAGAGCCTTCACCATTTTAGTTGCCCTCCTTTGGACACGCTCCAGTTTCTCCACATCCTTTTTGAATTGTGGTGCCCAGAACTGGATACAGTATTCCAGGTGAGGCCTGACCAAAGCAGAATAGAGTGGCACTATTACTTCTCTTGATCCAGACACTATACTTCTATTAATGCAGCTATTTCTGGCAGTCTGCAAAGGCCCTAAGTCATCCATCCTCATTTCTTGAGGCACCTCCCATTTTTCTTCCTCAT
>CM034701.1:270551025-270568415 GCA_020142125.1 Phrynosoma platyrhinos | reverse complement strand
GTGAAAGCCATTTGCGGAATCAAGGTTTATTTTCAGTTTATTTTTGGAGTGCCTCATTTCCACTTTATTATCACTTTCTGGCCCACGTGCGATAATGTCCCATGCAAAAACAGCAGCATATTTTTCATTTAAATTTATGGTTTTGTATTTTGAATCTTTGTTTCTAGTTTTTAATTCCTTCCATATATCTTTTGTTTAGCCCCATTTTCACGCACACAAAAATGGCAGAAAAAATATATACAGTGATTCAAAGTTTGATTTTAAAGAGGTAAATATGCAAAAACCTCCCTCTACCTCATGAATTTCTTGTCAGTTTTTCTTTCTCTCATCTTCAGTTTTTCTAAATTTCAAGTTCTTTGTGCTGAATTGATTATGATGTTTTTGATTTTGGGGAAGCCCTTATCCCAAAAAAGAAACAAATAATATGTTCACCCCATCCTTGGATGGAACAGTGACCTGAGCCGCTAAAATTCAGCTTCCCATTTTCATATGGCTGTACTGTGCTGAACGGTTTTCTGCAATGAAGGCAACACATTTTCTCACTGCTGTAATCATGGTAATCCATGCAAGCTTGAGACTACTCATGTGGTGGAAGGCCTATCCAAGCCCCAAAATAAACAATATGCAGACAGACCCATGGATTCAAATCAAATAACAAGTACAAGGAAAGGAGCCTAGCTAAAAATATTCTGTCTTAATGCTGTGAGCCAAAATGCTGGGGTGCACCATCTTACCTAGAAATAAAAGTGAATATCAAACATGCTCAAAACCTTTTTTTGGGAGGTGGGGGACTGTTAGTCTTATAATGTCAGGCAAAGGGGTTTGGACAAATCCTTAAGACAACCCCAGTGTTGGCTTCTGTGTACTTTGGCAGCAAGTCATCAGTTGGAAACTCCAAACACATAAAAGTAGAAGACAAAACACACTTTGCCTCCTCGTATAAAACCAGCAGGGATAGGAAAAGCTACTCATAATACATGTCAAGACAAATGCTGGAGACTGGTTGTGAATTTCAACTAGGAGTGTGTGTGTGTGTGTGTGTGTGTGTGTTTTCTGTTAGGCATTTGAAGGAGTGAAGTCGGCTGAGGACTTCAAGATGTGAGAACTGCTTTCCTAACAGAGTAGATCACTATGGACTTTATCACACAGGGGCAAATCTGCTGGTTAATCCACACAAATCCCAAACAGAAACTGGATTTGTGCCCCGCATTTTCACACGACGTCACACAGAAACTGGACAGAAAGTGGACAGAAACTTGTGTTAACCAAGATCTTTTGAAATTCAGTTGTTTGGAGGACATGCAAATGCGAAATTAAGGTAATTTCACATTTACCATATGTGAAAAGCAAATGCAAATTTGAGAGCATTTCCCTGCTTTTCCCATGGTTCCACGGTGAGCATTCCTCTATCTGCGCATGTGCAAGAGGCTCATTTCTAGTACATTTACGGGCTTTTCTCGCTTGTGTGTGAACGCTAAATGCGCTTACTATAAATTTGCAATTAAGGTAATTACGTGTGAAAGCCATTTGCGGAATCAAGGTTTATTTTCCGTTTATTTTTGGAATGCCTCATTTCCACTTTATTTTCGCTTTCTGGCCCACGTGTGATAACGTCCTATCTTTGGTTGCCCTTCTCTTTAACAACAACTTTGAAAAGCTAAAAGTCCAGAGTTTGAAGGGTTGGTCTATGGCATTGACTGCAAAGTTCTAGCCCCTTTTCCTCTTGGTTAATGCTGTTTTATCACTGCTCTGTTGTACATCCCCTTGAGTGCCTCATAGGGGCAACTCATAAAGGTATCACATAAATAAAGATGCAGTGGGAACTCAAATGGCAAAAGTGAATGGGTTTTCCTTAAAAGAGAAAGCGAAAACCATTGTTAATTCAAGATGCTTGTTTCAACCTCTTGTTGTGTGTCTTCAAGTCATTTCTAAATAGTGGTGACCCTATGGCCATACCATGGGATTTTCTTGGCAAGTTTCTTCAGAGGGCATTTGCCATTGCCATCCTCTGAGACTGAGACTTGCCCAAGATCACCCAGTCACTTGCCCCAAATCACCCAGTTTGGGGCTTTTTTGGGTCAAAATCAACATAGTGTAGTGGTCTGAGCATCGGACTATGATTCTGAAGACCAGGGTTTGAATCCTGGTCTCCAGAGTCCTAGTCCAGTGCTCAAACCACTACACCATGCTGATTTTGACCGACAATGCCCCAAACAACTCAACCAGGATATCTGAAAGACTGCTCCCATATAAGCCTGCCTCAGAATTTAGATCATCAGTGGGAGCCCTGTTCTGTGTCTTACCACCTATGAAGCTTGGATGATAAGTACATCTGACAGGGCTTTGTCTGTTTCTGCATGGTCTTTGGTCCTTACAACCAGAGGTAGCTGTTCTGGTTGTTTCAATTGTCTGTGGTTTTTAAATTATTTTAAGGAGTTGTTTAGTCTGTTTTGACATTTTTATCTGTATATTGAATGTTTTGAATGTTTCTATCCATTGCATATCATCCAAGCTGAAAGTGGAATGACAATTTGAGGTGTAGATAGGTTATAGTTTTAAGTCACATTCATGGAGAAGCAGAAAGTCTGTTTAATAGGGGAAGGGGTGGGAGGTGGAGAGGGATGATACTATAAACTAAACTATTTGTATATTGTATGTATTCTGTTTTGTGTGTGCGTGTGCCCTCCTCCTTTTCCTTTTCCTTTGGTTTTTCCTTGAAACACCAAATAAAAATTATGGAATTAAGAAAAAGGAAAAATTAAACCAGCAATCACCTCCAAATCTAGATAACAATTACTAACACGTACTGTGAACAAAACAAAAAAATCAAAATTAAAAATGATTCAGCTGGCATCAGAAGTTATCGGCTTAGAGGCTTAGTATATATTTATTATGGTGGTGGGGGTGGACATAGATTCATTCACATGTGTGGTCAGCAGGTAGCCAACTTTTCAATGGGATTCCATGCCAGGATGCTTTGAATCTGTTCTGGGTCTTACTCTAAGACTTAAAGACACAAGGTCCAGAACACTGGATAACTTCCAAAATAGTTTCAGAACACTGGATAGCTCCTTTAAAGTGTGGAAGAAAACCCAGAGCAGATTTGCCACTGCCCTGACTCCAGCCACCCCAGCACCTGTAACAAGCTTTTTGTCATACATTAGATACACTTTCTTGTCTTTATATGTTACATCAAGGCACAGTGGTTTCCTGACCATTTGGCAACGCAGCATTGGCTTTTGTTTCCAATATGAAGCCACAATTGATTAGCATGTCCTGGAGGGAGTTCATGCTCCCGGCTGTATTTCTCTCACCACTAAGTGACTAGAAGGTATCCCCATTCTCCAGGGGATTATGAGTAAAATATTCTATATCAGATGGTATTGTTTCCAGACTAATATGAAAACTACATCTCATGTTCTAGGAAAGTAAGCACTGACTAGATACTACTGCAGTAGAGTCAGTGGTCATGCTGGCTGGGAGATTCTGGGAGTTTTGTGCAAAAAGGTATTGTTTCCAACTCGGCACAAATGCTTCAGTACAAGCCCTGTCCTCAACATCAGTTACCACAGTATTACTAATGTGAAAGGTTCACACTCCTAAGCAGGAATGAGACACGTGCCAGAATGAGGTTCTCAGTCTGACTTCCTTGTGCATTGCCGCTTCAGGAACTGCAGTTCTTTCATTACTTGTTTAATTGTCCTGTAAAAGTCTTGAGTCAATATTGCTGTTTCCTGTGTTTACCTGGCTGTGGCAGTAATCTGCTCTCTTTACAGAGCTCACAGCTAAATTTAACATAGCAGCTCTAACAGGGAGTTGAAGGCAAGAGAGCTTCCAGTCCGGTTGATGAATAGGAAAGCTATAAGCATATGTAACCATTTAAACTATGGTTCAAGTTAAAAGACAAATTTTAATAGCTACGTTTTTCTTTATTGTTTATAAAAACAAAATATAAATCATTCTTATTTATTTTACAAGTCGAGGGGTGAGAGGATGGGGGTCGGGGGAATTACTGTATTAAGTTACAATTTTGTAATATTTGTTGTTATTTTGTTTTCTCCATTTTTTAAGCAATAAAATTTATAAAAAACAAAAAAACAAAACTATGTCTGCAGGCACTGGAAACAAACCACATGCTGTGTGAATAACGCCACTGTTCCCTTTGCAGATCTTTTTTTATTGCTGGAGATTTTTTAAAGTACAAAATTACACTTAAAATATGCAACCGTTAATATCAAAAAGCTCAGTTTCAAAGCAATTTTGTTACAACAATACTGTAGGCAGCTAAAATGAAGGTCTTGTGAGATTTGTGGTTTTCAACATTGTAAAATTTCCAGCAGGAAAACACACACATCCTTTATGTCTGGTATTTTAACACCATTTAACTGTTCTCATCATATTAGCTCTAATTAAATAGGCTCTTTCTGGTTTATCTCTTTAGCATAGTGTATATACTTGAATATAAATCAACTCCATGTATAAGTTGATGGCAAGTTTGGGGGCCAAAATTATGGATTTTGCTACAACCCATGGAGAAGTCAAGGGTAAAACCTAGGGGCATGTAGCAAAGGATATAAAAGATGGAGCAAAGGAAAATTATGCCAAAGAACTTACAAACTTCCAGACAGAAATAATCAATAAGAGCTGCATTTTACAACAGAATCTCAGTTGCAAGGAACAAGATGCCATACACAGCCCAAAGAACAACTGCTACACATACTTCAGTTTCCTTCAGTTTCCAGCCTGAACACACCACCAGATCCATAGTCTACAGCCATGCCGTTAGATGCAATCTCATCTGCTCATACACAAGGCAGGAACTCATGGAATTACAACAAGCAGTGCTCAAACTACAGTACCCACCACATGAAGTTAAAAAAAAAAAAAGGCAAGACTTGTACCCAGGATTAATATATTACAGAACAGCCTAAAGTGAGAAAATGACAGGAGCCCACTAGTGGTCACATACAGCAACGAACTGAGGCCACTCAGGTATATCATCAATGAACTACAATCCATTCTGGACAATAATGCTGCCCTTTCAAGGACTCTTGATGACATACCTTTACTTGCCTACAGAAAGCTTCAAAACCTCAAACAGATACTCAGGGATGATGCAGACATCCTGTAAGGGATGGCTCTGGGCTACCCCTGGGAGAGGCAGATCGAGGCTGCAGCAACCACATGCCACAGCCCAGATCTTCCTTTTTGCCGCCCCCAAAAGAGCGGGCAAATGCCGCTCCTTTTGAGGGTGGAAAAAAGCTGCCCTTTGAGCTGCCACCATGGCTCTTTTGTGCCCTTTTAGTGCAGCGTCTATGCACGCTGTGCCAAGAGGGCACCCTGATGCCATGTGCCATGTGGATGGGTGCGTGGTGTTGGGGCAGCCATCGTGCAGTTGCCCCACCCCAACTCCATCCCCAGGCTGGCCTAAAGTGCCCGTCTGTATTGGCCCTTACTTACAGGAGGACATACAACACAGTTATGAACACTGGTATAATGGAACAAAGCCATGCCACAAAGTCAAATGTCAACTCTGCCCATGCTATTCAGGCAATATCATCACAGGCCCTAGTGACATTACCCACAATATTAGGGGGACTTTCACATGCTCATCTTCCAATGTAATTTATGCCATATTACGTCAGCAATCCTCTTCAGCACTCTACATTGGCAAAAAGACCAGTTCCTGTACCAGAGAATAAATGGACATAAATCAGACATTAGGAATGGGAATACACAAAAAGCAGCTGCAGAACAGTTCAGTCTCCCTGGGCATTCCATCTCAGACCTTGAAACAGTGGTCCTTGAACAAAAGAACTACAAAGGAAAATTGGAAAGAAAACAGCAGAATTGGAATTTATCCACAGACTACAGTCCATCAGTAATGGGTTGAACAGAGATGATGGCTTCCTGGCACACTACACACATTTCAACGCTATCTAACCCCTATCCACATGAGGGTGCCCTTGACATGTTCATCACATCACTCTCTGTTTGCCACACTACATTCCAATGCTCATTCATATGATTAGCTATTCTCCTTCTTTAGTCTACAGCTGTCTGGTTGCGTTTGTCTCCCAGTGACCATAATTAAAATTGCCCTTGACAAATCATCTCTGTACCCATAGGTTTTGAATTTTGAAAGAACAGTCTGTGGCTAAATGAATTGGAACTGAAGTTCTCACACACAAAATACTTATATAGGTCTGTCTCTGGATACTCCACTCCAAAAACATGCATCTAAGGAAGTAGGCTGAAGTTTATGAAAGCTCATGCTACCAACCTCTGTCTTTCAGTTAGTCTCAAAGGTGCCATAAGATGCTTTTGCATACTGATTTTCCAGACTAACATGGCTAGGTCCAAAACACAGTGCAGAAATAATCCTGTTTGAGACCACTTTAACTGCCCTGGCTCAGTGCTAGGGAATCCTGGGAATTGTAGTTCATTGTGGCATCAGAGCTCTCTGATAGAGAAGGCTAAATTTCTTACAAAACTACAGTTTCCAGAATTCCCTAGCATTGAGCCAGGGCAGTTAAAGTGCTCTTAAACTGGATTATTTCTACACTGTGTTTTGGGCCTATATCTTTGAATTCTTACAGAATTCTAGCAATTGTAACTGTTCGTGTTTACCCTAAAGGATGGATGGATGAGGAACAAACTACAGTAAATGGTATGTGTGTGATGTTTTGGGGAGGCAATCAGACATGGGTGGGGATAAGAAAATGCACACATCAAAAAAGATGAAAAGGCAAAGCAAAGAAAATAGCAACTACATTAGCAGTTTTATTAGCCTTTAACTTTAATGTGATAATTTTGCCCGATTTTAATCCAGAAAAGCTGGAAAACATACATAAATGTCTTAGGAACTTATCACTTGGTGTTTTAAACCAAATCAAGGCTCTTGGCTGCAGCTGGGAGGTAGGATGGAGGTGGGGGTTATTGCATGCCACCGACTCACCGACCACCATCAGCCTGGGTCCCAACCAGGCTCAGCCAGTGCTTTTTAGGAGCCGGAAAGCATTCCAATTTCTAAAAAGTGCCAGCTGGGCCAGGCTGGGACCCAGGCTGATGGCAGCCAGTGATTCAGCAGCGATTTTGCATGTGATAATCCCCGCCTCTATCCCGCCTCCAGGCTACAGCTAAGAGACTTAATTAAGTTTAAAACACCAAGCCATAAGCTCCTTATCCAAATCCTTCAAAGCCTGATTCCTCTTGGCACTCCTTTGAGAGGGAAGCATCAAACAGCCACTGCCACTGCCACCTCCATTTTCCCACCTAGGCATTCAAAAAGGCCAGAAGTGGTGCCCAGCGGAGACAGTAGAGGGGGTTGGTGCTTCTTTTAGGTGCTTCCAGGGTGGATTAAGCTCTTGCTTTTGCCACTCTATTCAGAGAAGGCAATGATTTCTTTCTTTGATAAGAGTTAAAGTACAGTACCTACACTAACTCATGGATAAATTTCTGGATCATTTTTTTTCTAAAATTTCTAGACTGATTCATGGGTATATACAGTTCATTTATCTTTGCCATACACACAGGGAGAACAGGGAACAGTATTAAATCAGTGACTTTCTGATTGATTGATACCCTGCCTTTCACCCAGAACTGGGACTTAAGACAACAAACAAAAATTAAAACAGAAACAGATAAAAACACATGTGGTCAAGAACATACAAAACACTATTGCTAAAATATCATTTGACTATCATGAAAATGAAAAAAAAAAAAAACTCTTCTTCGCTTTCTAATGGAAGGACAGCTAGGAGGGAACCACTTTTGGCTCCCTAAGAAGGAAACTAGACCATAGGAGGAGCCACCCACAAGGTCTTCTCCCACTTTCCCACCAGATCTGCTTGTGGGGCCTATAAGAAGGGCCTGAAGATTTCAAAGCTTAGCCAGGCTTGTATGAGAAAATATGACCTTTCAGATAGTTACTGAATAAAGTTTTTCTAAGTTTTAACATTTGAGATGTGGTGCTGGAGAAGAGTGCTGAGGATCCCATGAACAGCCAAAAGGACAAACAAATGACTCCTAGAGCAGATCAAGCCAAAGATATCCCTAGAAGCCAAGATGACATAGACTGTCAAACTTTAGACACATCATGAGAAGGCATGAATCATTGGAAAAGACAATAATGGGCCTTTGCAGACTGCCAGAAATAGTGCAAATTGAGTCCTCTTTAACTGCCCTGGCTCAGTGCTAGGGAATCATGGGAACTGTATTTTTTCTGAGACATTGATCCTTCTCTGTTAGGGAGCTCTGGTGCCACAATAAACTACAGTTCCCATGATTCCCTAGCCCTTAGTCAGGGCAGTTAAAGTGGACTCAATTTGCACTATTTCTGGCAGTCTGCAAAGGTCCAATGTTAGGAAAGGTGGAGGGAAATAGAAAGAGAGAGAGGCCACATGCTAGATGGAGACCACGAATATGAGTTTGCAGGAGCTGGGCAGAGCAGTAGAGGGCAAGGGGGGGCTGGAAATGTCTCATTCATAGAGTCACCATGGGTCGAGATCGACAGGAAGGCAGTTAACAGCAACAACAAAGTTTTACTACTGGAGCCTGAACTAAGGGGTTGCTGGATTTGACAAAAGATTTTGAGATCATAAATCTGGTTTACAGTATAGCTAATATTGAACAGGATGCCAGGCAGATTTTCCATGCAGAAAATACTAATTCTGCAGTTTCTCATTATTCCAGAAGTCTCTTCATCAGAGTTCCTTGACAAATGAGACAGTTTTTGACCTTTTTTTTTAAAAAAACAAAAACCTTCTTTACCTCCCTGCTCTTCTGGAAAAGTGTAACCGTATTCAGGATAAAATGAATCTCCATATCTCAATCTACCCATCTGATCAGAAACACCTATCCTGTCTGGTTTAAGTTTCAGTTTGTTCACTACCATCCAATCCTTTTTTTATTTTCATGTTTTCAGTGTGTTTTGGTTTGTTTTTGAGACATATTCCATGCCAATGGAAAGGACTACAGAACATTTAAAATGAAGGAAAATGTAATCATGCACATTTGGATAAAATCATCAAAATCACAAACAACCTGATGGGAGCTAAAATGTTAGTTGGATTTACACTGGAAAGATTTACTGAGGCTGTAATATAAAGCTAACTGAAATCATCAGATCAAACATGGTGAGACAGACTTTTTAAAAACTACCCATAGTGTAATTCTTTGCAAATAAAACAGAATATTATGGTGAAGCTTTACAGAGGTATGGCTTATCCATATTTAGAATAGAGTGCAGTCAAAGAAAGAGCCAGAAAGAAAACAAGAATATTTGTTTTATCATCAGCTGAGATCCTGCATCACAAGCTATGATATGTAACTTTACAATGATGGAACAACATCACTGACACAGTATGCCATATTGTTAGTAAATACTGTAGTGGTGGTGAGGCTGTGTGCCGGCTGTGTGCTGGCTTGGCGAGGCTTTTCCACCAAGCCCACCTTGCCCTGCCCACCCACCACAACACCTGGGAGCCCACGGAGGCAGCAGAGAGGCTGGGAGCCAGGAGGACACTTAAACTGTCTTCACCCTTCTTCCTAAACTGCAGCAGCAGTGAGGCTGTGTGCTGGCTGTGTGCCGGCTCAGTGAGGCTTTTCCACCAAGCCCGCCTTGCCCTGCCCACCCACCACAACACCTGGGAGTCAGCGGAGGCAATGGAGAGTCTGGGAGCTGAGTTGGGAGAACATTTAAACCTGCCAATCCTGGCTATTTTCCCTGCCCAGCCCTTTTAACATCTGAGGCTGAAGCCGGATTGAGTGGAGCGAAGCCTTATAACCTGCCCCAACCTCTTCTCCACCAGTAGCAGCAGTAGTGACTGGTAAGCGTTGGCTGGGGTAGAGGTCTTCTACTTTTCTTACCCAGGCCTTCCAACATCTGAGGCTAGCAGTTGGTTTGAGCAAGGTTTCCCCACCCAGCCTACCCCGTCCATTTATATTTTCATCTGGACTTGTGACAGAGAGACTGAGAGCTAGATTGGGGTGGATTTAATCCACCTCTGCCTCCCTCCTCCTAGGCCCTCCTTCTCCTGCCACTGAAACTGTGAGCAGGGCTTGTCTAAGGTTTTTTCATCCAACAGCGTAGTCCGGCCTGCAATCAAGACTTTCATGGTAGTAGGGTAATTGGGAGGCAGAGCTGATGAGATCTACCTGTCTCCAACCTCTCCCTGCAATAACACCAATGGGAATTTGCAGGAATAACCTCAATAGCAGTTGTGGTTGAGAGGGTTCGTGGCTTTAGTGACTCTCCCACCAGCTGAGGCCGGGAGTGGTTTGGGGGTGGAAATTGGAGTTGTGCTGGGGAAAGGGAGGTATGGTCAGAATGGAATGAATAGATGTTACAAAAGAAGGTGGGATTGCTGTGTGAAAACTATCCCACCTTCAGTTCACTCTGTTCCCTGGAATGGATTTGAGAGCATCCCAACCATTACACAGAACCTTTGTTCCTCTGCAATGCCAGGTCGGTCAAAAATAAAACTCATATAATTTATGATCTTCTTTTAGATGAGGATGCTGACCTGGCTTGCTTTACAGAAACCTGGCAGGGAGAGGATACCGCCATCACTTGGATGCAGGCCCTCCCAGTCAGGTATTCTGTGAGTGAGCAGGTAAGGGGAAGTGGGTGGGGGGGGGGCAGAGTGGCTCTGGTTTATAAGAACAACCTGACTTTGACCAGGATACCTATCCAGAACACAATCCACTTCGAGTGTATGTACCTGAGCCTGAGGATCAGGGATTCTGCTAGTATACCAACCACCCTGTTATCTAGCAGACTCCCTAACCAAACTGACACAGCTGGTCTCAGAGTTGCTGTTCGAGTCACCCAGACTTTTAATTCTGGGCAACTTCACTATTCCACTCGAGACCAGTTTGACAAATCTGACAGGTGTGGTCTGGGAGTTTATGGAAACCATGACAAACATGGACCTATCCCAATTAATCATCGGGCCCACACATTGTGCGGGTCATACCCTCGATATGGTCTTTAGTACGGAACAGGAATATCCATGGGCGGAGGTTATTAAAACCATCGCATTGTCATGAACAGATCATTTCCTAGTCAAGACTGAACTGAGAGCCTCTATCCATCCCACCGGGGTGGTGGACCCATTAGAATGCTCCACCTTTGAAGGCTAATGGAACCAATTGGATTCCAGAAAGCCTTGGAGGGTTTAATGGTTGGTAACGCCGGTGACCCTGTCAATGCCTTGGTTAATACATAGAACACCCATCTTACCAAGGCTATCAACACAATCGCTCCCAAGCATCCTTTCCAACCCGCTCCAAATCAGAAGCACTGGTATACACCAGAGCTTAGAAAGATGAAGTGGGCTGGACAACGAGTAGAGCGCATCTGACGGAAAACTCGACTCTTATCTGATAAGACTCGTCATAGGAACTTTCTTTGGTCCTATCGAGAGGCATTACATGCAGTGCAGAAATCCTTCTGTTCTGCACATATTGCGCCTGTGGAGTCCCATCCAGCAGAGCTGTTTAGGGTGGTAGAGGAGCAGAACCCATTACTTAACCTGACAATGGCCTGCTGTGACGCATTTAACAACTTCTTTGCAAATAATATATCTCAGATAAGAGCAGACTTAGATGCTAGTGTTCTGACAGAAACAACTGATGAAGTGCCCAGCAACTCTGTTAATGAAAATATCCTGGATCAATTTCAATTTGTGAGTACCGATTATGTGGACAAGCTCCCTGGTAGAGTGAGGAAAACAACCTGCCCTCTCGACCCTTGCCCATCTTATCTGGCTGTCGGGGGGGAGGTGCATCGAGGATGTTCCTTACTGACATCATCAATGCATCCCTCAGGGAAGGCCATATTCCATCCTGTTTGAAGGAAGCAGCTGTTAGGCTGCTTCTGAAACAAACCTTCCCTGGACCCCCTGGATATGAACAGCTATAGGCCAATCTCTCTTCTACCTTTCTTGATCAAAGTGATCAAGAGGGCGGTTGCTCTTCAATCCCAAGCTATCTTGAAGGAAACCAATTATCTAGATCCATTTCAAACTGGCTTTAGGACAGGATATGGAGTTGAGACTGCCATGGTCGCCTTGGCTGCTGACCTTTGTCTGGGCACCAACAGGGGTAGTGTGATCCTGTTGGTTCTACTGGATCTCTCAGCAGCTTTTGATACAATAGATCACAACATCCTCTTGGATCGCCTGAGCAGGTTAGGAATTGGAGGCACTGCATTGTAGTGGTTCCATTCCTTCCTCTCAAGCAGATTCCAGAGGGTGATGCTCGGGGACAGTTGCTCTACAAAGAAAGAGCTTAATTGTGGTGTCCCACAAGGTGCCATCTTGTCCCCGATGTTATTCAATATATATATGAAGCCGCTGGAAGAGATCATCCGGAGACATGGGGCAGGGTGTTATCAGTATTCTGACACCCAGATATATTTCTCAATGTCTCGATCCTCAGCTTTGACTTCAGATGACGTCTCTCCTCTTAGTGACTGTCTTAAGGCAGTAATGGACTGGATGAGGAAAAACAAATTGAGATTGAATCCAGATAAAACTGAGGTACTTACAGTAGTGGCCCTGAAACCAGGTATTGGGATACAACCTCCAGTCCTGGATGAGGTCACGCTCTCTGTAAAGGACTGTGTTCGGAATCTGGGGGTACTCCTGGATCCGTCACTTCAGATGACAAATCAGGTAAATGTGACAGTTAGGAGTGCCTGTTATCAGCTTTGGTTGATATGCCAGCTGTGCCCTTTCCTGGAAGTTAGGGACCCTGAAACTGTGGTGCACGTGCTGGTAACCTCCTGTCTGGACTTCTGTAATGCACTCTACATGGGGTTACCCTCGTGCTTGGCCCGGAAACTCCAATTAGTACAGAATATGGCAGCCAGGTTGGTCTTGGGAACATCGAGAAGAGACCATATAACACCAGTTTTAAAATCACTTCACTGGCTGCCTTTTAGTTTCCGGGCCCAGTACAAGGTGTTGGTTGTGACGTTTAAGGCCCTAAATGGCTTGGGTCCAACCTATCTTCAGGACCGCCTCCTCCCATATAATCCACCCCGCACACTCAAGTCCTCTAGGAGGAATTTGCTGCAGCCTATAAAAACTAGGCTGGCTGCAACCACCCAGAGGGCCTTTTCAGCAACTGCTCCCAGATTATGGAATGGCCTGTGGGATGAGATCCGTCATATCAGCACATTAAACAGCTTTTAAAAAGCTGTTAAGACGGATCTCTTCCATTAGGCCTTTCCTGAATAGATATCCCAACCTCAAGAGTCAGACCATTCTCTCTACCAATTTTTGTCGCAGTCATTGCTATTGCTCTGTGTTAGTGTGACTTACCTTAAGTATGTTTTAAATTGGTTTATTGTTAAATACTATTTAAAGGGATGAGTGGGTTTATGGGATTTGTATTGTATTTTTATTGTATGTTTAATGTTGTAAGCCACCCCAATTGTGTCAGCAGAGGGGCAGGATAAAAATTTATTATTATTATTATTATTATTATTATTATTATTATTATTGGTTAATGAGTTTTAAAAGAGCTAAAAAAGATTGGGAACTAAAAGGCTCCTTTGGTATGCATGTATGGGATGTTCCCACCTTGGCTGAACACAGAGGTTTGAGTTTAAAAATATGGCTGAAGAGATAGTGAGAATAGTTTTGAAAGTGCTTTATGTATAAATATACTGTTTGATGGTTTTATATATTTGTTTTCTAATTATGTTAGACACATATACATAAAGATATTGATAAATACGTGATTCCAATCCCAGGTAATATATCACATAAACAGAGTGCAGATGTTACTTCAAGGTTGTTTTCAAGGCCGCCCCAATTGTGTGGCAGCGGGGCAGGATATAAATAAAAATTATTTATTATTATTATTATTATTATTATTATTATTATTATTCTATTGTCAGTGGGAAGCTACAGATTCACACACATCATGACAATTACCAGACTTTCCTGATATTAATGGGCAAAGTGCAGGAATTTGTGACCAATCATTGAGTTACACTGTCAATGGAGAGGGACATTGCTATGTTCTATAAAAGTGTTACAATATGCTTTAACTTCAGACTTGTCAAAGAAGTCACGGACCTGTCTGTTATGTTTTCTTTACTGCAATAAAAGCTGTCCTTTGACTTTAAATCTTGGATCTGTTTTTATGGTCTGAAAGAAGACCTGTGGGCATGATGTACCTGACAGATTTGGAGTTTGGTGGGGTACTTAAAATTTTCAGTGGCATATTTAGTGTACTCCTATGAATTACAGATGTGAAGAGATGTGAAGATCAATTCCTTTCATGAAACTCTGAAGGCCCTGACCCTGTCCTCCATTCCACACACAATGGCTTTATTTAAAAATATATAAAAAGTAAAGCCATTTCTCTTGTTTAATTAAGGGTTTGCAGATTTGTGTTTCAGGGTTCCAAAGAAATGTCACTTTGAATTCCTTTCATACAGTCCAAAACAGACAGAGTTTGAAGCATTTTTAAAAAACATATGAATATATTTTCTACATTATTTGCTTATCAAAGAGACTCTTGGCTTTACTTGCAGACAGAAATGCATTTGCTTTGCCAATATTTCTGCCAGTTATAATACTCCTTAAGCACTCTTCCATTTCAGCAGTCTGATATCAACATTGCAGAATTACCTTGGGAGTAAAACTAACCTGAATATTTCAGTTCAGTTCAATTGATTTGTTTAAAACCAAAGGTCATACTTATTACAAAGGAGAGGAAGTAGAATCTGGGGAGTATCTCAGGAAATATGCAGAAGGAACTGGAGACATGTCTCAAAATGCTCCTGTGCATTACTAAGGCAAAAAAAAAAAAAGACAAAACAATTTGCATATATGTGTGTGTACTAGAAGAGTATAGCATGATAGCTTTTAAGAAGTAGTTGCCATAACATGATACCACATTTTGTGGCACATGCTTCTAATGTCTGATTATTATTATTATTTTTTACATTGTAGATAGATCTGGTCTGGTTTAGCTGAAAATATTTTACTGTCTGAGGCAGAACTGTAAATGGTGACCCTCTCCACTCATCTAAGTCAAGGTACATAGTACCCCAAGCCAGCCAAGGTTGTTTGGCACATGAGGCAGAAAGTCTCAAAAATACTTTCCCTCAGTCCTGGGAAGAAAAATACAATAGAACTAGTAAGTGACTAACAATTTGCTGCCCTTTCATGATTACAAGTGTCATGAAGCAGCACTCATCTTAATGACAGGACTAGTCCTGGACTGGATGCAGTCAGAAATCAAAAGTGTATCAGCCTTCCTCAGTGGACAGAATCTAATATTATGAAGATGATTGTCCAGACTGTACTTGTATTTCATGGAACAGCTCCTCTGTAAAAATTGTCTGTTAAAAACATATTCCATATCTGATTGATTTGCCATCAATGTTTTTTAACCTATTCCTGATTTGTTTCTTGGCTGCAGCATAATATATTATTCTTAGTTCATCTCAAGCCAGCTCTTACTTGAATTTGTAGTCCTTGTTGGGTAACAAGCCTAATTTTGGGGAATTTATAATTAGCTCAAATGTGAGAGTGAAGCGCCCAACTTCGCTTCGGAGATCTTATCCAAGTGTATACCAGAGGTATAAGAATTCTGGCAGGGCATGACGCTGAAATGGACCAAACTCCAATTAAAGTCTGAAATATTTATTAACACAACAAGCAAATATCCAATAAGGCACACACACATACACACTAGAAGAATAAGCGGGAAAGAGCGAAAGCAGGGGAGGCAGATAGGGAAACCAGGATAGAGAGGGATATATTTATGCCTGAGAGGCTCCTCAGGACTTCTGGCAGCAAATGCGGATAGGTTCAGTGGAAGGGGCACGACCGGCAAGAGAGGGGTTTGTGGGAACTATCTCAGAGTGCAGACCAACAGAGATTCAGCATACACTTCCAAGGTAGCACATGGTCTGCTAAAATCCAGGGGGTTTTAAGGGCAATTCCTGCCTTCTGGCCATGAGTCAAACAATAGGAGGACAAAGGCTTGATGGGTTTACCATTGTTTGCCTAAGTCTGGGCATAGTCTAAACAATGCATTTGGTTTCAAAACTATCAAGGAAGGAAAGCTAGAGAAAAGGGGTGCAATCAAATCTGATCACTGTCCCATTAAGGGTGAGTCTTAAGACAAACAAACACTATTGTGTATCTTTTCCAGTATAATGGGATATTCCCAAGGGCAACTCCCAAACCTGCCTGTCCAGGAAATCTCTAGTGGTCTTGAGCAATTTCAGCATTGCTTACCTGACCTTACATTTATGGGATTACGGCTGGGGTCTCCCAAGGGTCAGGCTGGGGTCATAGGGAACTCCACATAGCTAAAATATACAAGAAAAATGGAGGACATCCGCTAACATCCTTGTTCCATTATTTGCTGTATATCAGCAAAAGGTAAATATTTGTTTTCTCAGCTCAAATTTTAATTTAAGCTATATGTGTTCATGTATCCATCAAACTCAGTGTGCTCTACAAATCTGTCTTTCATTGCTGCTGAACATATTCTTTCTTTTGGTTCAAAGACAAAGGTGACTGATGCACAGGAGAAGAGAGAAACATGAGAGACATATTTATAAAATGAGACTCTAACCTAGGGATGGAACTTACATGGGCTTCCAGATGTAATCAGGCCACAGCTCTCAGCATTCTTCACCATTGGCTATATTGTCCAGGGCTGATGAGTTTTGCAGTCCAACAACATCTGGAGAGCCACACATTCTTTCTCCCCACTGTAATTCTATGCAAACTTGTTGTTGTTGTTGCTGTTCGTGGTGGTGGTGTTGTGTGCCTTCAAGTCATTTATGACTTAGAGATCCTAAGATGAAACTATCATGGGGTTTTCTTGGCAAGATTTGTCCAGAGGAGGTTTGCCATTACCTTCCCTTGAGGCTGAGAACATGTGACTTGCCCAAGATCATCAGTGGGTTACTTGAGAATAAGTTCCAATGAAACCAGTGGAGCTTAAGCATATGTAATGTTATGCTGTGAATGGTCACGAGTGATGTGGATGTTGGATCTTGCAATGCTCATTTTGTACACATTTATGGTTGAGGGGCTTTGATAAAATTGAGAATACAGATGACACAACAGATATATGACTATTGCTACTATACCTTTCATGTGCTTAGTATTTAGTTGTTTTTCATAATTCTACCTTGCCCTTTTCCAATTAATTAAAAAAACCTAGAACAAAACTCTAGGTGTATAACTTATGTAATTAATATGTTATTGTAAGTATTCTTCTTCTCCCTATTGGTAGAACACTTCTTCATCTTTGGAATTATGTTATAGGCATAGATCAGGGGTTGGCAACCTACAGCCCGCGGGCCGCTTCCGGCCCAGGTTGCCGGACTTATGGGCCCAGGC
>CM034701.1:270517555-270532780 GCA_020142125.1 Phrynosoma platyrhinos | reverse complement strand
ATTTCTCTTTAGTGATTTTGCCCCTTTTCCATTTCTTATACAACTCCCGTTTAAGACTTAGTTCAGTTGAAAATTATTTTGTCATCCAACCCAGTTTCTTGAGACATCTCCCATTTTTCCTTCTCATTGGAACAGTTTGAGATTGTGTCTTCAGTGTCTCCCTTTTGAAAAACTCCCATCCATCCTGAACTACCTGCTCCTTTAGTATTCCTGACCACAGGATCACTCCCAGTTTTTTACTAAATTTATTGAAATCAGCTCTCCTAAAGTCTAGAATGAGTGTTTGACTATGCCTAGCTTCTCCTTTCCACTGTATAGGAAACTCCAGGAGAACATGATCATTCCCACCTAAGGATCCCACCACTTGCCCCTTTTATCAGGTAATCCCTGTTGGTTAGGATAAGATCTAAAATAGCTGATCCCCTTGTAGCCTCTTCCACCTTTTGGACAAAGAAGTCTTTGAGGCAAATGAGGAATTTGTTAGACTTTGAAGTATTGGATATGTTTGACTTCCAGCAAATATCAGGATAGTTGAAGTCACCCATCACTACTACATCTCTCCTTTTCTGAGTGTGCAGTCATCTGTTCTAGAAAGGTATCATCCAATTCCTCAGTCTGACTTGGGGATCTGTAGTAGACTCCCACTATAATATCCCTATTGTTTCCTTCCCCTTTAATCATGAGAAGGCATGACTCATTTGAAAACACAATAATGTTAGAAAAGATAGAAGTTAATAGAAAGAGAGAAAGACCACATACCAGATGGATAAATTCAATCAGGGAGGTCACAAGCCTCAATCTGCAGGACCTAATCAGAACAGTAGAGGACAAAGGGTCTTAGAGATGTTTCATCTACATAGGCACCATGAGCTGGGGTCAACTTGAGAGCAGTTAACAACAACAACTGGGATGCTCAGATGCTTTGCAGCCTACAGCCTGTACTATGTCCACCATTGGCACACTGTTGCACAACCAGTCTTGGAACAGGCAGTGCAGACATACTCTCCTGTTGCACAATAATTAGTTTAACTCCTCACATACCTCTAAGGACAGCACTTGCAGAACATCCTAGGCTGCACTGTTAGAGTTGTGGAACATTTTACTTCAGAATCACAGTGCAAGACATGAAGAATTCTGAATAGGATGCGATCCTTGTGCAGCCACTTAGAAACTGCTTGTGTAACAGCATTTTTACCATATATAAATCCACAACAGGAATCTAACCAGTGCATTTTTGTGTAGTGCTTTTGTTCACAACCTTCTTCCACTCTGAGAATTTTGCCGAAGATTTCAATGTACACAAAAAAAGGGGGATTGAAAATGATATCACCAAGCACAATAAATATTGCAGTCTATATCTTTGGACTCCCATTTTCATTTTCTTCACTATATTGATTTGGTTTCTTATTTTTATTGTGTGTTTTCAAGTTGTTTCTGACACATAGCAACCCTAAGGCAACCCTATCACAGGCAAGATTTGTTCAGAGTGGGTTTGCCATTGCCTTGCCTGAAGCTTAGAGAGTGTAATGTATTCAAAATCATCCAGTAGGCTTTCATGGCTGTGCAGGTATTTGAAACCTGGTCTTGCAGAGTCCTAATCCAACACTCAAACCACTGCAGCACTCTAGCTCCTATTAATTTGGTTTGTTAATTTGGTATGTTAATCTAATATTTTCACACATCAACATATCAACACATCACATATATCAACATAGATCAAAATAAACAAAATAAAACTATCAGAAGATAAAACACCATAATTAAAATAAAATTATCAGAAGATAAAACACCATAATTAAAAACATTAATGGTGAAAATAAACCATAAAAATCTGTATTTGTAAGAAAAACAGCATAAAACAATTAACATCTCAAATTGCAAACATTTTGAATACAGCAAGAGCCCATGGAGTATTTAAAAGGGCTTGGTGAGTCTGTTTTTTTGTAAAGTTCTTCACTTATTTATTTATTTACTTAGCATTGGAAAGAGCATAAAGAAAGTGTCAAGAAAGATGAGTAGTTAATACCCCAGAGGACAGGATGAAAATTCAAAATGACATTAATAGATTAGAAAGCTGGGCCAAAGCTAACAAAATGAATTTCAACACAGAGAAATGTAAGGTACTGCACTTACGGCAGAAAAATGAAATGCATAGATATAAGATGGGGGACACTTGGCTTAACGAGACTACGTATGAAAGGGATCTAGGAGTCCTAGTAGACTACAAGTAAAACATGAATCAACAATGTGATGCAGCAGCTAAAAAGGCCAATGTGATTTTAGGTTGCATCAATAGAAGTATAGTGTCTAAATCAAGAGAAGTAATAGTGCCACTCTATTCTGCTTTGGTCAGGCCTCATCTGGAATACTGTGTTCAGTTCTGGGCACCACAATTCAAAAAGGATGTTGAAAAAGTGAAGCGTGTCCAGAGGAAGGCAACTAAAATGTTGAAGGGTCTGGAAACCATGCCCTATGAGGAATGACTTAGGAACTGGATATGTTTAGCCTGGAGAAGAGATGGTTTAGAGATGATATGATAGCCCTCTTTAAATATTTGAAGGGATGCCATATTGAGGAGGGCACTAGCTTGTTTTCTGCTGCTCCAGAGAATAGGACCCAGAACAACGGACGCAAGCTACAAGAAAAGAGATTCCACCTCAACATTAGGAGGCACTTCCTGACTGTGAGAGCTGTTCAACAATGGAACACACTCCCTCGGAGTCTCCTTCTTTGGAGGTCTTTAAACAGAGGCTGGATGGCCATCTATCAGGGATAGTTTGATTTTGAATTCCTGCATGGCAGGGGATTGGACTGGATGGCCCTTGTGGTCTCTTCCAACTCTATGATTCTATGACAATTTCTTCGTGGATTTTTTTTTTTTAAAAAAGAGGAAACGCAACGACAAAATGAGAACACAAATTTTACATAGAATTTTTATGTCCTAATTCATACAGATAGGTAAAAATGTAGAATTAATTGTGTGTGCATGTGCTCCTTCAAGCTGACTGTTGACTTATGGCAATTCCATGAATTCCATATAGTTTTCTTAGGCAAGGAATACTCAAAGGTGGTTTTGACAGTTCCTTCCTCTGAAACCATTGGCACTCTAGGCTATATTTCAAAATTAATTACTACAATTTAAATAGAAGTACACACAATACCGCACGTGATGAGGTTCAAAATTTCCCATCCCCAAATAAGGAGATGGAGCAAGGAAAAGGAGACACAGAGAGAGAGAGAGAGAGAGAGAGAGAGAGAAATAATTTCTTTTGTCATCATTATCCATGCACACACATACACTGCAATGCCATCACTAGGGATGATGTCACCCAGTATGGTCACTCATAGTGTCACCCCCCTCATTAATCTCCTCCCATCCCACACCATATAGAATCCTTAGTAATGTTTTTTCACTAATGTTACTCATAAATTGTAATTCCAGTATTATCACTGAATGTAATGGCAATAGTTGTGACATAAACAACTAGCAAAATTAAAATTAAATCTTTAAATTACAATAGCATACACACAGTCTAAATGTATTTACATGTACCGTATTTTCTGGCGTATAAGTCGACCCGCGTATAAGACGACCCCCCCATTTTTCCAGTCAAAATATAGAGCTTTAGCACCTTTATCCTCATTATCCTTATATCCGGCGTATAAGACGACCCCCCCCCCACTTTAGCCACAGATTTTTCAGGTAAAAAGTAGTCTTATACGCAGGAAAATAAGGTACATTGTTTCATGCAGTTAAAGTGAAAATTTGGTAAGATGTGTTTTAAATTTCTGAGAAATGTATTTTTGTCAGTATTCTTTCTCTTTGCACATTTAGCTGCACTGAGCACACACAGATGCACACACACACACACCTTTCTCTGATAGCAAAGTACATATCTGTTCCAAATCTTTTCAGATTTAAATCTACATTATATGCATCTGTAAATGTTGAGGAAAACTAGCTTCAAGAGAAAGTTTGCTTTCTGCACCATCATGGGGGTATACAGAGTAATTACTAATGTAGATTTGACATTTATATGGCATGCAGAGGAAACGATTACTTCTTTTCTTTCATTTGCCAAGTCTTTGTGATCTCTAGGAGATAGCTATTAAAAGTGGTCTTCTCTATTATTTTTCTCTAAAGAGGCTGTTATCATATAGATATGAGGGGCTTTTTTGAAGGTCATTTATATACTGTATATTATCATAAATTAAAGGTCAAAGCTGTCTGGAAGTAATGATAAAAATATGTAAAATGAAAAAGAAATGAAATATAATTTGGCCAGTCTACACAGTTCCACTCCCCCTCCTCACACTCATACCATTTAAAATACATTTACCTCTAGAAATAGAAAAGTTTCCCCTTGTCAATTACGTTATATTAGTGGCTGGAGTTTTGGAAATTCTGCCATGCATTTTCTCCAAAATGAAAAATAAAATTATGTTTTGCATGAATCATCCATGTTATGGTCTTCATAAAATCGACATCATTACCAAAATACGTTCCAAATTGCTGTGTAAATAACAAGATTTGAAAACATTGGCTCCAACAAATGGGATATTATGTTGTGTCAGAGCAAGACTGGTTCTAATATGATGGCACAGCACAATCATGCTGTCAGCGGATGAAATTTCTGTGGTGCTATACCAACTTGGACATCTGACTTTGATGCAGAAACAGATGTGGAAATATTGAACTTTGCATACAATATTATGCTTTTCATCAATTTGTGGTAAAGCAACCTCAAACCATAAAAACAAACAAGACAGAACTTTACAGTATTTTAAAAAGTGTGCATTCTAGAGTTGTACTGATACTCCTTGGTGCAGTTTTAATAGGGCTAACGATAAGTAATCTATATCAAAATGAGAGAGACTTCCAACTTTATTGCTTGGCTTTTTAAAATGACTCAAGCCTCCTGGGCTGCAGCTGGAAGGCAGGATGGAGGTAGGGATTGTTGCAAGCTAAATCATTGCCGAATTGCTGGCCACCATCAGTCCGAGACCAAGCCCGGCTCAGCCGGGATGCTTCCTGGTTTCTAAATAGTGCCAGCTGATCCTGGCTGGGACAGGGCTGATGGCAGCTGGCAATTCGGTGATGATTTATCTCGCGATAATTCCCACCTCCATCCTGCCTTCCAGCTGCAGCCCAGGAGGCTTGAGTCATTTTAAAATGCCAAGCGATAAAATCGTTCTTTAGAACCTCACACTGTCATTTTGCAAATAGAATGCTATTTCTCAGAGAGAGAAAAAAGTGTGTGATATATTGTGATATAAATTATAAAGTTGTCATGAATCACATACACAAGCATTAGTGCCTTTGTACTTGCTTATTTACTGTTTCTCTTCTCAAACACATTTCCCCCCTCTCTCTTTACTTCTCTTCTGCCATTTTCTCCATGCTACCAACCCAAAAAAGTCCATCAATGCTTTTAAAGATCAGCATCTGCTCAATAAACCCATAAAAATTGATGGAGAATAACTATATCCTGCAATATATCAAAAACAGAAAGAAAAATCTCAATGTCAAAGAACCACGAGGAATGTTTTAAGCAAAGCCAACATATCCTCTAGTGTTTCACAGATGAAAACCAGGGTGCATGTGGCCACACAACATTAGAGTGTGACCCAGATGGCAAAGAGGCTGCATCAGTTTGCTTTGGCCTGGGCCTACTGGAAAGGGCAAGACTCTGCCCCTCCTCTCCTCTTTGCTCTGTTGAGTTGAGTGCCTACTACTTTTGCACTTTAAAATCAGCTTGCAGCAACAGAAGCAATAAAGGAGGCAAATGCAAAGAAGAGAAAGAAAATGGGACATTCTTAAAGTGGCTGAAAAAGTTGGGTGACAGGGATTATTCAGGACTGTCCCAGCTAAACCAGGAAAGTTAAAGGATATGGGCCAAACAGGGTGGCAGGATCTGGCAATAGAAGAACCATATCTGAGTAACAGCATGTTTGCTTTGCATGAGTTCATCCTGGGTTCTAGATAAACCTGAGAAAAACTGAGAAGAGCCACTGCCAGTCAGTGTAGACAATACTGAGCTAGATAGATACATTTTTTCTCAAAGGTTTCTTTTGAGAACTATGGGTATGGTGGCAGAAGTAAAATATGCTACAGCCCTATTTAAGTATTCCCAAACTGGCCTCAATAAGCACATGATGGGGAGGGACACTAACCCCATTCCCTTCACCTCCACTGTTTCTGAAGAGGAGAGTCCTCTTTGCCCAGAAACTCTCTATTCAAAAGCTGAATTCTTGCCCCCACTTCCTTATTTGTCCCTGTTTATTGATGACATAACTCTCCTAGGATTTCCACCCCCACCCATGGGTGATCCCTATTGCAACAGGCAAAAACAGAGTTCTTGGCACAATAGAGGGGGAAAGGGCAGCCAGCTGCTTCCTTAGGAACAGGGAACAGATCCCTGTCAATCACAGCAGCTGCTGCTCAGTAAGTGTGAATTGACGGAGGTTTTTAAAGGCCCATTATAGCCTTTAAACTAGGAACTATGTAGGAACAATGACTACATAGCAGTCATTGCATGTAAAAACAGGCTATTCATGACAATTTCATTAGGCTTAGCTGCACCAATGGGAGATACGTTATCTAGCTTGAGAGCTGTGAAATATGAATAGGAAAGCTAAGTTGGCACAACATTTCAATTACTACTTAATAATCAATATTTGACAAACTCTCATCAGTATTAACCCTGAATCTCAAAGTAAAGAAAGTTAGTCTCCAGAACTTTGCAGAAATAATTGTCAAGTAATGAGTCATTAAATCAACAATTTGTCTAGAAAACCATCTTTTGAAATATTGGAAAATGACTATGATTAATCATGAAATACTGCATCTATCAACAGTTTAGAACTGACATTCAAAAGATTCAATAACTAAAATTTCTGGTCAAGCCTATTGGCCCAGAGTGTTTAAAGAACCATATTTGGAATTTTGTACAATATGGGAGTGGAAGATGTCTGACCTCAAACTAACTTGCTCTTGTTGGTTCCCTTCACATTTTCATGGTTTAAACCATGGCTCACAAACATCTCCTTTTCAACACGCACAGGACCCGGGAGATGTCCGATCTCAATCTTGCTCTTGTTGGTTCCCTTCACATTTTAATGGTTTAAACCATGGCTCACCATCAAATAACTCATATCCCTGTGCTATCACTTGCTAATTAGGAACACAAAAAAACAGAGTTATAATGAGTCAGCTAGGTCAGTATTGTCAAGCTCTTCAGTGTTTTGGGCAGGATTCTTTCCTAACTCCAGCAGAAGTTTCCTACTGTTCTCTGGTGGTCACCCATTCAAGTACTAATTTGGGTTGACCCTTCTTAAATCAGACAAGATATGATGGGTTCAGGGTAAAGATATGTTTCTGGTTGTTATTCATTCCTGCAGGCAAGAACAAATAGTTAATCCATTTTCTTCTTGCTGCAACATCATCTTCAAAGAGAGTATTTGGAGGAGTTCTGACAGGGACAGAGTCTCCCTCCACCCAACACAAAAGTATTGTGACTGAGGCAAGGGATGGGACAGCTGAGAATCATTGTCCCACTATGTTCCAATAGCCAATGCATGACAAGGAAAGTCTCCTTTAGGACCACCCAGGGATCCACAGGAGGTCCTGGAGGATTATATAGTCATCATACACTGATAGCCTGATGCTGATCCTCAGCAGTCCCCCATTTTTCCCCAGGTACTACATCAGAGATAGGCAACCTTTCCCCTTTAAGGGCCGAGGGACTTCAGATCCCAGAAGCCTCAGCCATGTTGGCCAATAGCTCCTGGGATTCTGGGAGCTGAAGTCCCTTGGTCCTTAAAGGGGAAATGTTGCCTACCCCTGTACTACATGGTCATGTCAACAGGCAAGAAAACAGTCAATGGGGGAGCTGAAATAGTTCTCCATGTCCTTTTGAAGACCTGAGGCAGAGATGAAAAAAGGACTTCATGATTCCCCTTAGGATTTTTCAGCATCAAGAAGTCCCCTTTTCTATTCCCCCCTTCCCAAATCTTTGACTATTCTTTCCATCCCCAGTTCATGGTGATAAGGCGATCTCATCTGAATGTATGAACTGTCTTTACTGAAAGTATTGTGCCGGAGCTAGTGCTTTCTAATCTGAAGATTCCTTTTGTAATGATTAAACTGGGATGATGGACATACAAATGCAAGATATTGTGATGCTACAAAGAGTGATTAGACAGTCAGGCTGATTCAGATGTGTGTTGGTCACTTGACTCCTGGTATTAAAAGGCAGCTAGCTTTATGTGATATTGACACTGGTGTTATTAAAGCATTTGGACAGAGGACAGATGTCTAAGGTTTCACACTATAAAATCAACAGGCAGGTCCCCAAGCATAACAGGGCTGCCTTACCATATTTTGAATTATGTGAAGTGAAATAAATATCACCCGTCTAAAGATTGGGGGGCCTTTTATAATTCCAAGCTCTATGAAGTTCAGCATTTCAAATTAGCTGTACCATTCAACACATATCTTATTTTACCCTAAGAACTTCATTTTGAGTGACAATTGAGGTGACTGATAGTACAGGGCTTAAAATTGTCATTTCCAGCAAAAGGTTAATGCTTCCAGCTACTCTTGCTTTTTCTTTCTTTTGGCTGGACCCTATTTCTTCCTTGAATGGGGAAAAAGCTGAGTGCCAAGAACAGTAAATTCAGACTAAATAAAAAAGCATTTTGCAAATACTTTATTGTAACATTTTTGAGGTTGTTTGTGATTGTGGTCGAGATTCTTTTAATAAAGTTGCTTTTACATAGTCTTAAAATGTCTCCCTGATTAGACCAATTTGATCTTTGAGATAAACAGCACAATGGCAATGTCTTTTGTTGATGTCCAATCCACCTCAACATGCCACAGATGTGATGTGCACTAAAGTAGATGAAAAACAATAACTTCCTTGCCATGTTCCAATCTTAAACAAATAATAGGGTCCTGTGTGTGTTGAAAAGTAGATGTTTGTGTTGGATTAAAGTGAAGAAAGGGATGCGGGAGTTTCAAACACCAGAACAAAAGTAGGCTGGGTACATGGAAACAAATACGAATAGATCAGGGGAGGGGGTTTCACCAAAAATACAGATGTGGCAAATGGAAAACCCTAGGAAAGAAAGTAAGACTGCTCGGGTTGGAGACATGAAAAAAAAAATAAAACTGGAGCCAGAGCCTGCTTTCCTAACTGAAAGATCTGCTTTCCTAAGCAAAAAGGGGTCACCACATGTGAGAGAGAGAAAGAGAGCACATGCATGTGTGCAAAACATTCCAACTCTGCTTTCAAAGCTTACTCTTCTGCCCTCTTTTACTCAGCTCTCACCATTGTCCTTTCTGACAAATCCATGCAGAGCTCTACTTTACAGTAACAAATGTGAAACAAATTAGGCATAGTAACCTCATTAACAGAAAAGAAGAGCGCAGCTATCTTGTTTAAGGTAAGAATGCTGCATCTGAGGAAGTAGGCTCAAGTCTACAAAAACTCATGGTAGCAACTTCTTTCTTTCATTTATTAGTCTCAAAGGTGCTACAAGATCCCTTTGCATACTTTCTGAATTACATTCAGTTATTTTTTTCATGATAACCCAGATTTCTTGCCTGAGGTGGCTGCCTCACTCTGCCATGCAGTCAGGCTGGACCCCAAAACTATCACTGTTGTTAGCCTTGCCCCTCTCTGTCATACTATTTTCAATCCCTGGATGCAGGAAGTATAGGCTTCTCTTTTATGATGTAGAGCCCAGAGCCCTGTTCAAGTGTTTTCTTGATTGCATGTCAGGTTAAAACTGAGGATATGTGGGTTCATTTAAACCCTGCCCCAAACTTCACTGCAAAACCAGAAATAAGTTAGAACTGATAACAATGATCTCAGGAGGGCTCTATAACCTCATTCAGCTAAGCACCATCACTGAGCTCCCATAACTATAAACCTAACCTAACAGCTGAATGTGGTACAGAACTCTCTTCAGACCTTCACATTTGATACACAAAGCATAAAGTCACAGGTAGCAATAGTCCAACTTACAAGATGTATGCAGCCCCTAGATGCTACTTTTGTGGTTCCTGGAGCTCCCCACCAATCCCCCAATTCTCCCCCAATTTTAAAAAGTATGCATTTTGACAGACCATTTGACTCCAAATCATGCAGAGTTTCTGTGCATCCTCATGTTTGAATCCCTAGTTTTGGCTCTGAGTGGGATAAGGCAAATATTAGCAAAAGGCTCCAATTGTACATTATTTTAAATAATGTAAGGAGTCTGGGTATACACAACAGGTTCTCTGAGTTTTTCCCACTTCCCATGTGGAAGGAAGCCATGGAGATATGACTGAGGAGGCAGAACAATCATAGGAAAATCTTTTCTTTCCCTTAGAAGAACTTTTTGACTTTGCCATACAGGCAAGTAAATAAAATATATTATACCTTTTATTTTTATTTTCATTTTTCTCATGTTCTTTTTCTTTTTTTCTTTTTCTTTTTTTGTACTCTCACTTTCTACAGAAGGAATGAGATTTGTGTAGCCCTTTAAATGTTGACACCAAGCCAGCTTCCATGTAATACGTAGAAACAAAAGATGCTGTAAGTGTAAATTCTAGCAAAAGGGTTTCAGTTAAGAGGTCTCATCCTGAATAATAATATTTTTTAAAAAATAAACAAAAAATGAGACTGAACAAAATGACAAAAGCTTTGTAGTTTGGGGGCTATATATAATTTTAAAATATTGCCTGGGATTCTTTATGGGATTTACATATGCACAAGCACCATAGTTAGAGAGCTATACTGTGAGTACTGGCCCAATGTCCCCAATGCTCATTTACCATGAAGCAGCCACTGTGATCAGCAGACTCCTGTTCCTCTGTCAACTGAAAAGGAACTGGTAGTCATTTCCATGTCCTTCTTCAGTGTGACAGCCCAAAATAGTGTCTCTGTCACACCTCCCCATTGTACTGCAGATTGCTTGCATGAGGGATAAGTGGAAATGACAATCTGCCGCTTCCCAATCAACAGGGGGGGAAACCCCATCGATTGCCGCGGCCGCTTCCCAGTAAGTGTGTTATTGGGAGACTTTCACAATACCTACATAGCCCTTAAACTAGGAGCTATGCAGGAACTGTCAATACATAACAGATACAAATGTGTAACTCCAGGTTATATAACTTCCATTAAGGATTCTGGCCATAATAATCTTGTCATGTGCCTTCAAGGTGCTTTCTTGGCAAGATTTGTTTCTGCCTTCTGAGGCTGAGAGAGTGTGATTTGGCCAAGATCACCCACCCACCTGAGGTGGGATTTGTACCCTGGGCTCCAGAGTACAAATAAAATGATAAAAGATAAAATGATAAAAGTGAACAGTACTAAACAGAAGAATACTCTTTAGCAAATAACGAGTACCAATAGAATAGAGTACCAATAGAATAGAACCAATAGAGTACCAATAGAATAGAACAGAATAGAATAATAATAATAATAATAATAATAATAATAATAATAATAATTAATAATAATTTTGTGTTATTCAAGGTTTATATTTCAATGTAAAAATAAAAATAAAATCCTGAACACTCCCCCTGCCATTAAAAAACCCAAATTAGCTTAAATTGAGCAGAAAAAAAGTATATTCAGTGAGGACTTTACTTCTGTATAGCAATGTGAAGTGACTAGGAAGATGCATAGGGAGGTAGGTGCACAAAGTCAGTAGAATTGGTCTCTGAAAGTTCACCTAGACTTTTTAAAGCCTCGGCCCTAAGAGAGGACAGAGGACATTGGGACTCTGCTTCAAAGACAGATAAATGTCTTAGGCCAGTCTTATACCACTTTATTTATTTATTTAAAATATTCAGATCCCACCCTCTATTCAGAGACCTTAGTACAGTAAAACCACTCAAGGAGATTTAAAAATATATTAATAGTTAAAATAATTTTAAAAGGCTAAATATCATATTAAGCAATTAACAATTAAAACAGATTAGATGAATTAAAATAGTTTTGAAATGAACTGAATTAAAGCCATGTACAGAGGACTATTTTTTAAATAAAACCAGTAAGCCTGCAAAAGTTTTCATGTGTTTCATTTGCTGCCTGAGCCAGAGCAATATTGGTGCCACCCAAGCCTCTGAGGGGAAGGTGTCTCATAACTGGGGTGCCACAGGAAAGGATATCCTCTCTCTTATCATCCCAGGACATATTGCCTGGCCAATGGACACAGAGGAGGCCACTACAGCAAACCTTAAACCTCAGGCAGGTGAATATATAAAGAGGCGTTCCTTCAAGTATCAAGGTCCCAATCCATATGGGGTCTTAAATGTCATTGGGTGCATCCACGCTGCAGAAATAATCCAGTTTGACACCACTTGAACTGCCATGGCTCCTCAATGCTATGGAATTCTGGGAATTGTAGTTTGTTGTGGCACCGTATAATTTGGAGTATTTGTGATTACTCATTTTTAGGTAAAGATGGGCTTCATTTACAAGTCTGATTGGCTAGACTTGTATTTCGAAAGCACTTCTGAAAACATGCTTTTAATTACAAGCTCAGTGTCTCACCAATCTGTTTCCAGTCTGAATTCAAGATGCTGATAATGGCTGTATCCGCACTGCAGAAATAATCCGGTTCAGCACCACTTTATGGAAGAGTCATCTCACAAACATTAACAGTGAGGAGAGGAAATTTCCAGGGAAGTTAAATGTTCAGTATTTATCTCTATAGAAAGAAGCTGAGATGTGGGACTGCAGGATTATATAGCTGAAACAAATCACAGGAAATGTCATATACATGGTTGGGGGCAAAGAGTAATGTGACTTTCAGATTTAATGATTTTCAACACATGAAGGAGTCATCTTTCTGACTACAGGCTTGGCATCTGGACTATTTTGACTGCATGAGGCAACTTCCTATGCTCCAATAATCAAATAATACGTCTGCTTAAGAAAATGAGAGCCATGTTTTGTTAGTCTTTGCTCAGGAAGGAAAAACAGATTATAATGAAGGAAGTTTTAAAAGCCAAAATGAGGAGACCTGCTACAGGTAACACATTTAAGGTCAGCACAATATCTATTAGTGATATATTTCATTTTTACTACCAACTGGGGTATAAGAGTACCATTTGGATTTCCTGACTCAAGCGCCAAGATGATTCAGGCTCTTGTTGTTTTGTTTTGTATTTTTAATAGAACTGGGTCCAGAGGAAGGGGTCTCATCCAGAATGTGCAAACAACCTAAGATGAAATCATAGTGCTACAAACCAGCACAGTCTGTGCTTTACGGTATGAGAAAAAGCTAACAAAGTATCCCAAATATTTTGTCGCTTATTTCACCACCGAGAACAGCAAGGGATTCATCATTTCTGTGGTTCAAAATGGCAGCCTTTGTAGAGCAATGCCCTAGACAGTGATTACTGCAATGTTCTGGAAGTGCAATAGCCATTTCTCCCAAAAGTCACTGTTTTTGTAGAATTAAATAGGATAAACTTGTTAGGAGACTGCTTTGTTAAGTTCCCTTGGGTTTAATATTCATATTTGAGCATGCTTCCACAGTATTGTCGTAAAAGCAAAGCAAAATAAAACGAATACACATAGTGGCATGTAATTATGACATGGAAAGACTATGAGTTAAATAGATGTTTATATAAAGGCTTTTAATTCCAAGCTACTCATAAAAGTATAGCCTGAACAGACTGCTTTAGCACTACCCACACCCAGAATGGCCTTCTCTGGAGAGGGAAAAAAACAGAAAACACTTCATGTTACCTTATTTTTTCAAGAGAAGACTGTACCAATGAGTCCAAAAAATTTATAGCTCACTGTGGTATGAACCACAAAAACTTTTTCTGCTACTATTTTGGTCTGAAATGGCACCAAAATAACTAGTATAACTGCATTACTCTTTAGAAAAACAAGCTGAGAAAATGTCAGAATGTGCTTGGATTTTTATGTGGATATATATCAGCTAGTATCATGGAAGGCTTACAGGATACACTAGTCAAGAAGCTAGACAAAACTTTATTGTCTGTCCCTCCAACAAGAACAGCTACAGGAAACCTTTGACTCCACCCAGATACCAGTGCCATCGAGTGACTATGGAACAATGGATCATGTCACTGTCCACACAGCTAGTTCAAATTGGTACCAGAGATTAATACAGTGGGCTCTTAGTATCTGGTGGGGTTTGGTTCCAGGATCCTGCATCAATACCAAAATCCATATATGTTCAAGTCCCATTAAATATACTGGATAGCAAAATTGTGTCCCATATACAAAATGGCAAAATCAAGGTTTACTCTTTGGAATTTGTATGTTTTTTTTAAAAAAAATTCAAGATGTGGATGCTTGAATCTGTGGATTAAGAATCTATGGATGTGGAGGGCTGACTGTACATAGAGTTTGTCATTCTTTTTACTTCATTCTATAGAAGTGGAATTATTGTTATGATTCATTTACTTCCTAAGGAATGGCTATGGAACACCAGACCTTGGGATTCTGACACAACAGTGACAGGATATATGTTTCTTTCATAGCACTTTAATTTTTAAAATTTAGTTCAGGCTGGGGGGAAAAATTCAAAGATATACATGAAATAACTATAAAAATGAAATAAGCTTAATCTCAGACCTGAGTTCTATTGGTAGTCCGAACTCAAACAGACCCACTTGAATACATGGGATTTCCCTAAATGTTGTCACACCATTTAACAGTATATTCCATGGGTCTACCAATAGGATCTAGGCTTCAGTGTGCTATTGTTCCAAGGGCCACGTTTAACAAAACCCATATACAAAACGAGTCACATCTATTCTGAAAGTGACACACGTGTATAAGCTTGCATATTTGCCCACATACACATTAGTAGGAGGTTGTTCATTTTCTGAATTAATCACACCATTACCTGTTATAGAAATTTGATACCATTTGACCTGCCACAGCTCCATCTTATAGCTGCACCATCATCTTGGTGAGGTACTTACCATTTCTTTGTTAGGGAGCTCTAGTACTCTTCTGAACTACAGCACAAGAGTAGAAACATTCTTGGGTACATATGCAATGTAGATCCATTCTACAGCTGAGTCAAAAATGATCCATGACATTTTGCTTTGCCATCACTTAAAAATACTTGTTTTGCAAAATACCAGTGTAAACTTCCTGTATTTGCAGCTGGGGCAAAGCTTCTACTAGTTACCCAGATGAGAGAAGAGAGGAGCTTATATTTGGGGATGGAGGGGCTCAT
>CM034701.1:270502831-270515360 GCA_020142125.1 Phrynosoma platyrhinos | reverse complement strand
GGAATGGCTCCAGCCGGCTTTAGGGACCCCCGTGTGAAAACGTCCTAAATGCCTTTGAAACAGGTAGAAGCAGCTCATTTTTATCCATGTGTTACTTTTGCAGCCCAACCACCCCAAACCTGATACAATCATCATTCACCTGTGCTCCAACTGACAGTAAAATGGATTCCCTTCTTCCTATGCAGTTGATGCCCAGTAAAGTAGGTTACAGGGGGAATTATGATCATGGGAATAGTATCATAATTGTGACTAAACAACAATTGTGAATACAGAAGAGTTATTTACTTAATGAAGAGCTACTTCACTAAGTAATTGATGCAGAATACTGGCCATTATTTATTACTTGTTGCAGTGGTTCTCAGATTTTGGTCCTCCACAGGTTTTAAATTTCAGCTTCCAGAAGCTTCAGCCTGCTTTGCCAATGGTCAGGGATTCTGGGAGCTGAAGTCCAAAACACTGAAAGACCAAATTTTGAGAACCACTGATCTTTTGTATGTGAATTGTTTCATTTAAAAAAAAACAAATATTTTAAATAATTTAAACAAACCAACAGTTTTATCTTCAAGATCAACTACATATTATGTACCAATAGACATTTTAAAGCTCATTAAAATGCTCATTATTCTGCTTATTATTATTTCAAGACAACTAACATTAGAGGGAAGATAAACTAGAGTAGAAAAGTACAGTTTAAGCTTGGTGACTTCTAGGTGTGTTGGACTGCAATCCCTATCATGCCAAGCCAGCACAGTTCTTAACTTTTTCTACTGCTTTGGTCATCTGACTCCTAATCTCACCTCCCTTGGGAAGCTTACAGTGTGAATGTAAGTGAGAGGCTTATATAAAAAATGTGGGAATTGTTCCCAAGATACTAAATGCCTTTTAAATCATGTAGCCCTCCAGATGTTGTTGGACCGTAACTCCCATCATCTTGCACCATCAGCTCTGCTGGCTAGGGCTACTGAAAGTTGCAGTCCAACAACATCTGGAGGGCCATCCGTGCCACATCTCAGATTTAAATATAGATATGATCAAATGAAATATGTTATTTGGATTGTATCTGATTTTCTCTCCCTCTCTTTCTCTTGTAAGTATATTAATTATTACTTCTGAATACATTTTTATTACATCATCTGGTTTATTTAACAGTAACCTGCTTCATTTTCCTTTGCTTTATATAAACATTTAGTCACTTTATTACCTTTTACATATCCCTCTGCTCATAAATGCATTCCACTGATTACTGTTTATGAGGTCACATGAAAACAGATGCCTTTGTGCCTTGCCTGTGAAGCTACTTTACAGTATAGCCTATTTTTTGTGTGCTCAGTCCCTGAAACTATCAAACAATTGCAAGTGTTTGTGAAATTCCTCAGAAGACATTTCAAAACCAGCCAGCCCAGTAAAACCTTAAATATATTTATAGGCCTTTTACTGCTGTCACAGCTAGGTTTCAAATGTAAACTTCTTTCCTGATGACATCAGCGTGTCCACTGGAGCAGCCAAAGCAGCCTATTTTCCTCACTTGACAGGAGTGAATTTTCCAAAGGCGATTCTCAGTGATAGCCAGGCAAAGCTTTTTGCAAGGCTTTGCCACACACAGCTTCCACAGGTAAGAACTGGTTATACCTTCCACATGGTGCCTCCAATGCAAGGCTGCTGCTCTGTGGGATGAATGTACTCCATTAACAGACCTGAGAGTCTTTATTCAGTCATTGCTGGGTAACCCATAATGAGCCTTTGGGTGTTAAAAATCTAAGAATTTTAAAAATAGAGGAGAGAAAGGGAACAGTACTAGGTGACAGTTTGGTCATCTAATCCACTTCCCTGTAATGAAATGCAGCCTTCTAAAGCATCCTTCCTTAACCTGGCACCCTCCAAAGGACTACATTCCCAATATCCCCAGCAAGCACGGCCATCAGGAGTGCTGGCTGGGCATGGCTGGAGTTATGTTCCCAAAAATCTGGAGGACACTAGGCTGGGGAGAGGAAGTGTTTTAAAAGCAAGGGCAGAAATGTCATTAGGGGAGTACAGTGAATACAGACTGCACTGGGTGACACCGGCTGTATTATTAGATTTAATTCTGTTTTAAGGGGGGGAGGGGTCGTTTGGTTTTGGGTATTGTATTTGATTTTATGGTTGTGAGCCACCCTGATTGGGTTTCCAAAGGGCAAGATATAAATAAATATTATTATTATTATTATTATTATTATTATTATTATTATTATTAATTATGTATACCCAGTGGAATTGGTATAGCTACTGGACTACATGTGCGAGAAAGAGCATCAGCAATGATCAAGCTCCTGAGATTTGTACTCCAAAAATGCCCATCCTAGTCTGACTCCTACTTTAGTTCTGTGAACTCCTCTTCTATCTCTGCACCACCATTTCTCTGCCTACCTCTCTAAACCCTCTACTCACTACAAAGTATGCCCATTGACAAGCCAGGACAAATGTTCTGTCTATTCAGTTGATGTGCAACATAACAACTCGTATAATTCTCACTTTTCACATTGGAGTGAGTAAAGCAGTTTTTCATCAGTTTCATCTTTATCTTTTGCTAATGGCCCTCTGGAGGTTCTTTAACCTTTAATTGGAACAAACAGTGTAATGGATAAAAGTGGAGAAGGTGCTCATTAGTATAAATGTTGGATGTGGGTGTCTGTTAAATGCTTAGCAAGATAATTTGACATTTCCCTTTGACTACCTACAGAGCTTTGTAGCAAGAGAAGTGCTAATTTTATAACTGGGAGACCCATCAGCAACTCCTCATTAGAATGTCTGTATCCAAAGGCAATTTTAATTAACCAATGAAGCATGCACACTCTGTGCAAAAATCATTTCCCTTGCAAAAGCACAAGGTTTCCAACAATCACATAGCTGTATCTTTTGCAAGCTGAAGCTTTATGGGCCACTGCTATACAGGGAAGGCAGTGGAACAGAAAAGAACATTAATTTCTATAAATGTCAATAGTTGTAACAAGGGCAATCCACTTACAAATTCTGCTTTGGTCTGTTAAAACAAACATGAATAACTGAATCATAAAAGAATCAGGGAAGTCCCCATTGGTGGCCACATCAAGCCTGGGGATATCTATGTATATAAGACTGTAAAAATATTTTAAATAAAGTGACTAGCAGGGAAGCTTTGCAGATGTGTTTTCACGGGGAAGTGAAAGATACAACAGTCATAAAATTACACAATTATAGAATTATAGGATTGGAAGTGACCTCAAGGACCATCTTGTCCAAACCACAGCCATGCAGGAATACCCAGCAGAAGCACTCATGAGAGACAACCATCCAACCTCTTTTTAAACACCTCCAAAGAAGAGGGGTCCTAATAGAGTCTTAAAGTTGAAAGGGTCCACAGGAATGATCTAGTCCAACTTTTTGCCATTGAGGAATACACAATTACAGCACTCTTGAAAGCACGGGTGTCACAAGGGGTGTGTGGAAGTCTGGACTGCACCAGGTGACCCTAAGTGGGGGTGACACCACTCCTCCTATTTGGCAGAAATGGGCTGTGGTGGTCACCCACATCCCTTTGGCATTCTGGAGCTCAGCAGAAGAGAAGGCATGAGTGGGGCAAGGCTCAGTGGGCAGAAAAAGGAGAGACCTCAGGGTTTTTAAAAAATAAATTTACTCTTAAATTATTCTTTTAAAAGATCACATCTTACCAAATTTTCATTTTAATCACATCAAACTATGTAAAGGCTGTGCTTACAATATTGTAATTTAAAAATATAATTTTAATTTTGCTTGTTGTTTATGTCATGACTATTGCCATTACATTCAGTGGTATACAGGAATTATGATTTATGAGTAACATTACTAAGGATTCTGTACAGTGTGGGATGGGAGGAGGTCGATGAGGTGTGAACCATGAGTTAGTACAATGGGTGACACCAACCCTAGTGATGCCACTACTTGAAAATTGCTCATCAAACATCTTCTTACAAATCTCAAAAGAAGGCGAATTTACCATCCCCCATGGCTATCTGTTCTGAGGCAATTCTTCCTAATGTTTAGGTGAAATCTCTTTTCTCGTAATCTGAATCCAGTCTGTGTTGCGTAATGACATTAGCGGGGGGGGGAGCCTTTAATCTGTTTTGGAGGCAGTTCCTACACCTTAGGGTTGCCACACTGAAAACTGGGCTTCTGTATTTTTAATGCTCCTGTATAAGTGGAAATTTCAGCAGATGTTTCTTATCATGTGGCAATATAATCAACAACACCTGCTGAAATGCCTTCTTCTACATAATCATTAAAGGTACAGGCAATCCTACTACTGTTCCTTACCAAAGGTGATGCTAACTGAAACTTCTGGGAGATAAAGATCAAAACATCTGGAGGACCAAAGGGTCCCTGCCTCAGCATTCAAAGTGTCAGCCTAGGACTCAGAAGATTCATGTTCAAAATCACATCCAGCCATGAAGCTTATGAAGTGACTTTTAGACATCTTTATCTCTCCATTTCAGCTATCTACCTTACAAATCACTGAGAGGAGAAAATGGGGAAGAGTTAAGTACTCCACTGTGACTTCTTGCTACTAAAAGAACAAAGAATATATGAGATACAGAATGAAGGAACATTAGTCTAAGAGCCTCACTACAGATTACATTTTGCGAGGAACAAATATGCTTGTCAAAAAGTTATGGTGATGGTTGTTATTAACCTTTCTCCCCAAAACCATAATCCAACCTAACAAATTAAGTAAATTCAAGAGTTAAAACATGCAAAAGGTTAAACATACATTTTAAAAAAACAGTTTAAAAGCTATACAATTAAAGGCAGTGCAGCACCCTATGAAATATGAAAAGCACCCTTTAAAAATATACAGTTCTCAAAAGCCTACCAGAATTTTTCTGTTGAAGTCTTTGCCTGCTGGCTGAAAGACAGAAATGTGGGGCCATTCTAGCCTCCCTAGGAAACAAATTCCAGAGTCTAGAAGCAGCCATTGAGAAGGCCCCAAGAATTGCCTGCAATTCTAGCCCCATCCACTGAATTACTCATCTGTGTATATAGAAAACATGCAGAGGACATTGGTCTCATGCTGACACCAGGACATTTGCATGGTGTCCACATTTTCCACTTGCATGAAGAGGTCCTCATTTTAGACACAAGCATAGTGGACATAATCTTGCTTTCTGCTGCATCCATCTTTATAGAAGGGGAAATGATTGAATACATACACCAGGGGTAGGCAACCTTTCCCCTTTAAGGGCCGAGGGACTTCAGCTCCCAGAATCCCAGGAGCTATTGGCCAACATGGGACTATTGGCCAACATGGCTGAGGCTTCTGGGAGCTGAAGTCCCTTGGCCCTTAAAGGGGAAAGGTTGCTTACCCCTGACATACACTAAAGGATGAACCTGGATTTGCTCATTTGAGAGAAATGGTTCCAAAGCTAATTATACCCTGGGCTTTGGTTTCTTTTCAAATTATTATAGCTAATTAATATTGCCTAAATTGTTAATCTAACAGACATTCAAAAAAGCAAAATATTTAATGAAGTCCTAGTCTTCCTTCCATTTCTGGAATGAAATGGCTTAGCTGGTGGATGACCAAGAAACACAGCAAAGCATGTCTGTGTTTTCTTCTGAGAATGAGTACTGATGATTAATCAAAACTGATACACTAATGTAAGTAACAGACTGACACAAAATAGAATTTTATTCATCATTGGCCCCGAAGATTATTGTTTTTTAAGATTATTACATGGGTAACACTGTGTACACCAGAATCTAGCCTTGAAACCATCAAAGCCCTCGAACAATCAATGAAACAGTGGAGAAAAGCAAACATGTATGAGGTGTCAAAGAAGGAACAAACTTGTAAAAAAATGGAATATTGAATAGAAGGTTTTTTAAAAAAGTTTTCCTTTTTTAAAAAAGCTCCAAGGAATTAAAGAGGAAATATAATTAGGGTTTGCAAGCTCCCCACCCACCCACCCTTAATCATAACTGTTGTGGTAATGATCTGCTACTACACCTGCTTTTAATAATCCACAAGGGATTTATTTAAAAAATCTTAAAATTAAAAAACAGCATAAATAACAAACACAAGCACATTTCTAGCAGAAGGTTATAGCAAAACACATCTAAAAGAGGAGCAGGAGTCCAACCAATGCTGGGGCCTTGCGTCAAACAATGGCAGGGCTGGATGGGATTTAAGTAGGATCAAGACACTCCAAGGATCTAAGCTAGAAGGATTCAGAAAAGGAATATGTATCCAGGCAAGGCCTACTTCCAAAGCAGAGATCTCAGTCAGTCCAGAATCTAATGTATGAAGGTTCAGGAGACATGCGGGGGTTACAAGTTCAGTCTAGAACAAGCTACAGAGACTTTTTTTACAGCAATGTTCCCAGCTTCAAGGTTCCAGGCTCTTGCTTAGACCCTTATAATCCTGAACATATGGAGCCCTCACCCTGCCCTCATCATTGCAAGCCAGAATGCAATTCATTATGAGGCCCTTGCTTCCTACAGAGTCTCTCTCTTGCTCTGAAGGCAGGTGCTCTTCTTATGTCCACCAGCCTTGCACATGCTTTCAGGCACCAGCATCCAGTGGCAGAGCTATAATGGTGGTTTCCACTCACTAAGAAGCACCACAGAGATTCTACCACTAATAAGGACTTATTCATTTGTGTCAGCTTACCTAACATCTGACAAGGCTCACACTCAGGTTCCTGTTCAAAACTCCATATGCAGGATGAGTCCTATATGGCAGGAGGCATTTTATGAGATATCCTGTATCCAATGTATTTAAGGCTTCAAATCAATTATGAGCCAATGTCAGTCCTTCGGCACAAGTGCTATGGGCACCCTCTTGCTAGCTCCCTTTAATAGATTCAGACACAGTTTCTTTAAAGTCTTCCAAGACAGCGCTGTGTAGAGCAGGGGTAGTCAACTGTGATCTTCCAGATGTTTTTAGACTGCATCTCCTAATGTTGCCATGAACTACACTGGTTAGGGCTCATGGGAATGCAAAACAAAAATATCAAGAGAACCACAGTTGCTCACCCTGGTGTAGAGCATATTATACTAGTCCAACCTGGAAGCTACCAAGGTATGATTATAGAGTTAGCTGAGATAAGAGGGAGGGAGGGAAAATATATTTAGTCAGGTATTTTCATCAGGAACACAATGAGTATTTCCTTATCTGGAGAGGATATGTCCCATCCATCTTTGCTCAATAACTTTGCTTCTTGTTCACCGTCCCAGCTGCTGTTGCTTTATAACATTTTTAAGATTATTACATGGGTAATCTCTTGATATTTTTGTCTCGCATTCCCATGAGCCCTAACCAGTGTAGAAAATGGGCTATTGGTGCTGGTAAATGAGTGTGATGGCATCATTGCTTTATCTAATCCAGGGTTCAGAACTGTCAAGGATTTGGGGGCCACAATGGCCCTTCCATTTTCCCTAAAATGCCTTCAAACACTCTCTTGGGGGCAATTTTACCATGTTTTGGGGGGCTCCCCAGGGATCTTCAGAGTAATTTCCTGTTAGAAAAGACCTCCTCTGGACCTAAAATAGACTGGGAGCTTCAAAACAGGGTGAAACTGCATGCAGCTCTCTTCTCAACCCCCAAGGGCATTTGGGCAAAATGAATATTAACAGAATTTTTTGTAAAAATATTTTGGATTCTAGGGGCCACAAAAATGACCCAGGAGGGCCTCGTGCAGCCTAGAGGCTCTATTTTCTCCAACTCTGATCTAATCAAGATATACAAGAATGTGATGAAATCAAATGACAGTGAAGGCAGTGCCTGCTGGGTCAACAGCATTCTCATTATCACTTTCTGGACATATTTCTTCCATTTCACAGGAACATCCCCCTCTTCACACAAAAAGAGTCAGTGAAGGGAAGGCATTTCCATGGCTGCTAAAAATGCACACAAAGATGCCTGCCCTTTTATCTCAGTACTAATTTCAGTACAGACTATGTGCAATCCCTTCCTTGTTTTTCATAGCACTTGCTAGTAGAGCTTCTTGCAGGGAAGAAATGTGGGTTATTATAAACCTTTCTTCTGTCACAACTCTAAAGTTTATCAAGCAGCTAAATAAACCATTCAATCATCTTCCTACTACTGTCTGTGGTTCTTTTACAGACAACAATGGTCAAAACATAAATACAGAGTCTCATTTGTCCTTCCTGTTTACACCCAGACATATATTTGGACAGATAAACCTGCCTATTGTCTGACCTACCTTTTGGAAGAAGAAGGCAATAACAATTTGCAAGGATCATATTATATTGAATGGAAAAGTTAAGAAAATGCTATTCTGAAAATAAGTCATATTAATCCTTTTTCATGAAGTTGCCATTTTTGTAGGGCATTTGTGTATCTTGTTTTTATTGCTGTTAACTGCCAGCAATATGACTTTGACATATGGAGACCTATAGAATGAAAGACCTCCAAGTCACCCTGTCATCAACAGCCCTGCTCAGGTCTTGAAGGGTGAGGGCTGTGGCTTCCTTGATTGAATCTATCAACATGGAGTGTGGTATTCCTCTTTTCCTACTGCCTTCTGCAGTTGGCTGTTTGTATCTGCGGATTTTTCATCCACAGATTCAGCCATCCACAGCTTGAAAATATTCAAAAATAATAAATATTCCCAAAGCAAACCTTGCTTTTTGCCATTTTATATAAGGGACACAATTTCACTATGCCATTGTATTTAACAGGACTTGAGCATCCATGGGAGGTCCTGGAACCAAAACCCAGCAGATACCAAGAGCCTACTGTACATTCCCAAACATGCAACTTTATCACACAGGGGCCAGTTCGTCTTTAAAAAGATAATAAAGATAAACCATCCCAAAAATAAAGTGAAAATAGAGCTTGATCACACAAATGAACTTCACACGTAATTAGAATAAATGTGAAATAACATGAAAAGCGATAAAAAGGCGTTTTTACATTTCATACAGAAGTGAAAGAAATCCATAAATGTACTAGAAATGATATATTTGCACATGCACAGAAAGAGAAAGCAGAGAGGCTCATGTCTGCCTGGCATGTTTGTCGCCCAAGCAAAACAGGAAGTAAAAGCAGCACCACAGAACCATGGGGAAAACGGAAAAAGAATTAAAGTAGGGTTATTGTGTGAATAAACCGAATTTGACTTTCACACTAGAGTAAATATGCAATTACAATAATATCGAAAATGCTTTTTCACTAAAATCCCAAAAGTAAAAAGATCTGGGATAACACCACTTTCTGACCACTTTAATAGCAGTTTTTGTGCAACGTCATGTGAAATCGTTGCACAAAGTTACGCTTTTTTGGGGAGGATTTATATGGGATAAACTACAGATTTCCCACATGTGATAAAGGACGTTTTCACACGGGGCTTTAGGAGGACGCTAGCCGGCCTCCATCCGGCCCCACTCCGGCTCCATTTCCAGGTCGTTCACACGCGCGCGGTGGCAAACCCCGCCCCTTCTGGTGCCATCCCTGCGTCAGTCTGGCTCGTCGCTTCGTGTGTTCAAACACACGGAGCCCTAAATCCGGCCTCACTCCGACAGAAAGGCCTCTAATTCCGGCTTCAGCGGCGGAAAGGTAATTCCGGGTGGCAAAAGGAATTAGCCTGCCGCCGCCAGAGCCATTCTGGAATCAGCGGCACGAGCCGTTCCGGAATGGCTCCAGCCGGCTTTAGGGACCCCCATGTGAAAACGCCCAAAGTCCCTTCTTATTCTCTTTTCTAGTGAGTCATGTCTTCTCAGTTTAATCATCTTGGCTTCTTAGGAGAGGTTTGATTTGCTCTAGGACCCATTTATTTGTCTTTTTAGCAGTTGCCTAAATTAGCAGTTTTGGTATCTGTAGAACTCATCTCCAGTTCCACACTTCAAATGAGTTGGTTTTCTTTCTGTCAGTTTCATCATTGTTCAGCTTTCACAACCATACATAGAAATGGAAAATATGATACCATGGACCATCCTAACTTTAGCAGTCAATGATATATCCTTGCACTTGAGGATTTTGACTAGTTCCTTCATAACTGCCTTTCCAAGTCCCAGTCTTCTCCTGATATTTTGACTGCAGTCTCCATTCTGATTAATGACTGAGCCAAAGTATGGAAAATCTTGACCTATTTCAGTGTTTTCATTGCCTGCTTTAAAACTATGTAAATCATCCGGTCCTGAGTACAGGTTATATATATCAAGACAATAAACTGTTGTGGCACAGCTCGATTTTCTTCTGAAATTCTTTGGTGCACTCCATTATCAAAATTATGTTTGCATTATTATCCATAGTGCCCCTTCCTTTCCTGAACCCACCTTGGACATCTGACAATTCTCACTTCATATGTGGTAAAAGTCTGTGTTGTAGAATTTTAGTATCATCTTGCTTGCATGGGACATTAATGCAATAGTCCTATGATTACTGCAATCACTGGCATCCTCTTTCTTGGGGACTGGAATGTATATTCAGCATTTCCAATCTATGCCCTATTCTTTTCTATCCCATATTTGTTGGCAGATGTTACTTAGAACCAGAGTAGCTTCTGTCTCTGTAGATTGAATAGCTCTATCGGTATGCCATTTGTTCCTGGTGATTTATTGCTCCCAAGTGTTCTAAGGACATTATCACACAGGGGCAAATCTGCTGGTTAATCTACACAAAACCCAAACAGAAACTGGATTAGCGCCCCGTGTTTTCACATGGTGTCGCACAGAAACTGGACAGAAACTGGACAGAAACTGGTGTTAACGGAGATCTTTTGAAATTCGGTTGTTTGGAGGAAATGCAAACGTGCAATTAAGGTAAATTCGCATTTACCGTAATGTGATAGCCAAATGCGCATTTGGGAGCATTTCCCTGCTTTTCCCATTGTTCCAGCGAGCATTCCTCTATCTGCACATGTGCAAGAAGCTCATTTCTAGTACATTTATGGGCTTTTCTCGCTTGTGTGTGAACGTTAAATGCGCTTACTTTAATTTCGCAATTAAGGTAATTCCATTTGCGGAATCAAGGTTTATTTTCAGTTTATTTTCGGAATGCCTCATTTCCACTTTATTATCACTTTCTGGCCCACGTGTGATAATGTCCTAAGTACAGTTTCCAGTTCACTTTCTAAAATTAAAGGTTCATTTTCAAATACTTTTTCTTGTTTTTATATAGTTCTTCAGTGTATTGGTTCCATCATCTTTGTATTTGTATTTGTACTCGGTTGTACAGCATCCCCACTCTTGGTTTAAATTTCCCTTTGATTTTTCAGTTCTTGTGCAAATGAATCTTGTTCTTCCTTTGTTATCTTCTAATTCTCTGTATTGATTATTATAATAGATCTCTTTGTCCCTGCCCAAAGGTCACTGAACTTCAGGGTTCTGACCATATTTTTGTCCCCTTTTACTTTTGTTTCTTGTCTGTCCTTAACTGCTTAAAAGGTTTAATCTGTCATCCTTTTAGGCTCCTCTTTATTTTTGGCTGCAGATAGTGTCTTTTCCCATTCTTTCCTGACAGTCCTTCCTTCCTTCCATTCCATTCCTTCCATTCCTTACTCCCTGGCTTCAGTCCAGAGTTTTTCTGGCTCCTGGTCAGTTAGGCTTTATAGTGAACATCTATTTTAAAAAAAAAACCTATATTTAAATTCTGTGGGGGAGGTTTTTCAGGTTGCATTTTGAAACAATGATTGGTTTAGTGTTCTTTTTTTAGCTTTACTCTAATTTTTGATATTAGCAGTTTATGATATGTGCCACAATCTGCTTCTGGTCTTGTTTTCACAGAGAGAATGAAACTTTTCCATCTTTTGCTTCCAATGATGTAGTCTATTTCATTTCTCTGTCAGCTATCAGGTGATGTCCATGTATACAGTCACATTTTTGGTTGTGTTTACAATGAACAAAATGTTGTTTTCCTGCTTCATTTCTTGACTCTAGGCCAAATTCTACAACAGTGTGTGGTTCTCCTCTATTTCCTACTTTTGCATTCCAGTCACCTCTGCATACCAACAAGTCCTGTTTTGGTGTGTGATCAATTTCTTCCTAAACCCCAGCATAGGAACTTTCAATTTCTTCTTATTCTGTTCCTGTAGTTGGAGCATAAACTTAGATTTTTCCCTGAAGTCTTATTGATATTACTTGCATTATATCCCTTGACTATTTTTGTTACATCTCTCCTCACTCCATTTCTTCTTAAATTTGCGTTTACTGAGTAAAACACTGTGCAATTATCTGACTTAAAATGCCCCATTCCTGTCCACTTTAGCTCAGTCACCACAAGTATTGCAATGTTTATACAATCCATTTCTTGTTTTACAATGTCTAGCTTCCCCTGATTCATGCTTCTCACATTCCAAGTTCCTATAATTTGTATTGTGCAAACTCAGACACTCCTTTCACTTCTGAATGCATCAACGGGTGGACATCCTTTCAGCTTGAGTTCAATTGCACCCTTAGTCACAGTGCTACTGGTAGCTCTCTTCTGCTGTTCTCCAGTAGGTTGCTGAGTGCCATCTAACCTAGGAGTTTCATCTTCTGGCACTATCACTTGTTTCATTTTGGATTGTCTCATCATAGA
>CM034701.1:270474111-270486157 GCA_020142125.1 Phrynosoma platyrhinos | reverse complement strand
TACAATTGGTACAAAATATGGCAGCCAGGCTAATCACTGGAACATCCAAGTGGAGATGGAGAGGGTTTCTTCAGAGGTTCAGGTAACCTGAGTACTTATAAAAGGTCACATAGGCACCCAATTAAGTACCAACACAATCCTTTGTGCAAACAGGCAGGATCAGCCAAATGTACAATAAGCATTTATGGCAGCTGCCTGACTATATTAATATTTCAGTAGGATGTCAAGGGCTATTTTTCCCATGGCAGAGCGCTGTGTTGCACAGGAGAAGGTGGCATTGTGCCTTCCCAAAGTGCCCCCATAAGTTGCTTCCAACATCTGCATGACTGGCATAGATATATGGGACTTGGAGAAATCGGTTAGCCCCAACCTAGGGAATGGGGAGCATTGTGTTTAGGGGACCCAACATGCAATTGGTTCTCTTTCACAATACACAACTATGAAATCTGGCTGGAGGGACTGTATATGCTTCTGCTGTAAATACCTGCTGCACCACCCTATATTGTTACACATATCAGCTTCTACCTCAAACACACTACGAAATCCATAGTCCACAGCAGCCTATAGCAATTTCACATGGAGCAACTAAATCATGCTGAATCAACCAATTGGATTTAAAATGTGATCTGCAATCACTTAAACCCATTAGAAGATGGATTTACATAATCATACTATTCACTAGCTGTCAGATCTTCAAAAGCTCACATCAAGTATAGAATCTATTACTGCTTCCAGTATATATAAAGGGAAAATGGGAGTACTATTTGCTAACACAAACTATACTTAACTCATGAATAGATCAATTTATATGACATGCAAACAACAGAAGGCACCTAAGGAAAATGCATTTGTATTATAGAGATATAGTCAAACCAATGCTAATTTCAGAGTAAAAGGTACTTGTCTAGTTTCATATATTGTTCCATACTGTACTACTGCATGAATCAGATTTGTTGTTTTGAACTGTGGTTTTGAATCTTCCAATCAACAGACCTTTAATAGGTTTTTAGAATGAAAACACACAGACCTGCATGATTTATCATAATATATTTCATTTTAAAAGTGAATGTTAAAACATACTTAACAATTTACATTAAAATGTCATCTTTCAAAATATTTAGGACATGACATTAGTGTGCAATATTAATGAAAGTATATTTTGCTTGTAGTGTTCTTACTTCCCAAAGATTTCATTGTCCTATGCTGTATTTTGGTAAAAGGCATGTGAAATATACATGTCCACAAATCACATTTTCTGTCATAAACAGATTTCAAAGGTTTAAAAAAAAACACACACACAGAAATACAGGTTGAATAGGTGTACACTGCCATCTAGACAAGGTTTTGAGAGTAGCACTGAAATTGAAAATAAATTACAATCAGGTACATTGTTATTTTAGAATACATTAAAATGGAGATTATTTTATATATTAGTAGCTAAAATACAATGTTTTGGAGTGCTGATATAAAACCATTTGGGGAGGGGAAATAAGTAGTTAATGTACAAAGTACCATTTAAGCTCTGTGCTCAACACAAAATCATAATGAACATGAATAATTAATGAGATATTGGATTCACAGAAGTACTTCTATTACACTTCCAAACAGTGTAAAGCAGGGTTAGTTAACTGTGGCCTTCCAGATGTTGTTGGACTATAACTCTCACAAACCCACTCCACTGACTGTGTTAGCTAAAGCTGATGGGGGTTGCACCCCAGTAATATCTGAAAAGCCAGTTTATCTGTTGCACTGAGGGGGGCGGGGAAAGAAAGAGTATTGATTAGATATGCTGATAAATATACTTTTTGCAACATAAAGGCAGATAATTGTTTATAATTAGAAGAAATAGATTTATTCCCTCTAGAAAGCGACCTCAGAGGTATTTTGAACCCTACACATTCTGCTAATATCTTCTCCCACTTCCAAATAGTTCACCCTCACTTGCTAGTATATCATCATGATTTTGACATCTGCTGAATGCATCTGCATCAATCATAAAGCCAACAATAATGGCTTAATGAACAAGGGTTTTGTGTGCACTTGCATACAGCCTCTTTCCTGCCACTTTATCCCTCCTTTTTGTAACCAACAGAACAAGCCAAGATTAAGCATTTACCCATATCATTTAACAGCAGGGTTTAAATTTGGGAGGCAAATACACTCTTTCCTCCATATTTGTGCCTTTGACTTTTGCAGATTTGATTATTCACCGATTTTATTAATATGTTATCTCTAGGAATATTTAGGTCCTCCAGTGCAACTCTATGGTTTACTTTAACCAAAAGTTACACTGGAGGACCTAGAGATTCATAGAGAGGTGTTATCTCAAGTTAAAAACTTAAGTGTTTTTGTTATTTGTGGTTTTTCCATTTTCACAGGGGTCCTGTGCCCCTAACCACAGCGAATGTGGAGGGACAAGTGTACTGGCTTGTCTGGAATGTAGCCATAATTTTAGGATCATAAATATGGGAAGCTACAGTTAAGTTCTGAATCCTGTCCTGTTCATGCAAATAGAGGACAAATGTGGGTATACATAGCATAAAGATGCAGAATTAATGTACCAAGTTGCTTCTAGTCTATTCTTTGTTATCTCTCAACAAAGACGTTTAAAGAGCTGTGGGGTCTATATCATATATTCCTTACTAGTTCATCTCATCTACTCACCTTGTTTTCTTATTCCAAACAGTTCTTTCCTAAAACCCTTTCATTTCCAAACCAGTGCCTTAAATATTCATCCAGTTCCTTAAATATCTTCTTTTTCTAAAACCCATCTCTTATGTTGTTGTGTGACTAAAGAGTTAGCTGTTGTTTGATAGTGATAATGTACAGAGAGTATAATTTTATTTCATGCCCTCGGTTCTGGACCAGTTTCATTTGATTTAAGTCCAATATTATTCAAGTAACACTGGGAACTATGAGCGTTCCTAGTCTTTGACTATTGTAGTATTTACCATCACAGGGGGGGAAATAGATAGTTATACACACTATTCTGTACACAGTGGTTACAAAAACTACTATTAAACACACATTGTGTTGAATTGTACCTCATTTATCATTATCTCCCTAGTTTACCTATCCTTCTGAAATTTTATGCTACAGGTTAAGTCTCCCTGATCTGAAATTCCGAATGCTGAAATATTCTAAAACCCAAAGCTTTTTGCACGGGTAGCTAAGATAGTGATACCTTTATTTTCTGATGGTTCAGTGAACACAAATTTTGTTTCATGCACAAAATTATTAAAAAGCCTATCCTAAATGTATCCTCCAGAAATTCTGCAGGTTTATCTCTAATGTAACGTAGACCACTTTTATTCAAATTTACTCAAAGAGGTAGGTAAGCAAATTATTTTTTAGACTCCTTCACCTCTATGTGTGGAAACTGGCAAAAGTCATTCCTTCAGAAAGGCTATTATTCCTGCAGATTTAATCTAGTTTTCACAGCAAGGAAAACCCCAACAGCCTTTTGTGGATGTTACCATTGATACTCAAGGGTAACTACAAAGCTTTGAATTTCCTAAAGGGATATTCTGATCTGGATTCAGGTCAGCTCAAATTACCTCCCAAGTAGCAATTCTCTCCTAAACTGAATGAGGCTAATCACCAAAACAAGGTTGGAAATCAGACCTTCAGTGCACGCCCAATTTATATGCAGCAGAAGAACTGTAACAGGGGCCAGCTTCCTAACCTATGTGCACATAGCAAAACAAGGGTGGAAGGGGGTTGTGTAACCTTTTCAAATATTTCAAAGTATACCCATTAAGCCTTTAATTCATGACTGTGCTCATTAGGTACATCATTGCTCATGTAATTTAATCAGACTTGAGACAGCAAAGCTGTTCAAGAATTTGTGTTTCTTATAATATTTTATGATACCAATGAGTTGACAGGTTCTTTTATGACTCCAGTTTTACAATACAGGATTTTTTTTTTTTTACAGTAACAGTTTATGGCTGCTAATTAAGCAAAGGGGTCTTAAAGGATACAATTACTGAGAGTTGAGTTAATAGAAAAGATCTACTGTGAAATAATTGTAAACACAGACTTATCAATTAAGGCAAAAAACACAGACTAAAAGTCTATTGACCACAGTAAGTTTATTGAGTATGCCCAAAGACTTAATTTATATGGTAATATATTCAGAAGTCTTTTTATATACAGAAGGGAAAGTTGACTAATAACCAATATTTTCTAGCAATCACCTGCCCATTCTTGATTCCACAGCTGGCAAATACTTTGAAACTTTGACAAACAAGTTGATGAGTTGATGAGTTATGATGAGTTGAAAATAATGCTTTTGAGAACATTATTAGTTCTTTGCTTTTGCTGCAAAAATAAAATATGTCCCAATTGAATGTGCATGACGGTAGATAGAAATCTCAGTTTATTCCTGTTTTTCTCCCTTTTCCTAGAACAGAAATAAAACACGTTACAATGTCTTACAGTTTCAAAAGGCATCTTTCAACATTTAGTTCTGATTACATTGCACACTTAATAGGAGAAACCCCCAATGAATATAGCAGGGTTTATTTACAAGTACATATATACAGAATTGATCTGTCTATTTTAGAGTTGACAGGGTATATAGCACAACAGCAGGGCAAACAATCAGCTCACCACATACTGAATCAAGTATCTTTTTCAGGAATACACACTCAGAACTGGAAGACCGCTTAAGAGGGCAGTTTTTAATTAGAGTAATGATCAGACTTCTGCAAAGCTACCTTTTTTTCCTACAGCTCTCTACATACAGGTCAAAGCTGAAAAATACAAACCAACTTTGCCCAGTGATATCACCATTATACAAGCCTGGTCATCATTCTGATTCAAGACCCAAACCTGGATGGTTGCTACTTTCATGGAATTTAACAGCAGCACCTTTAACCCAGGAAGACTGCCCCCAAGATAACTTGGGTCCTACTGGTCTACAAATCACGTCCTTCTCAGAACAAAAGAGAGATGGCACGTGGGGTAAAAATCAAGAGATCAGTGGGTTACTTCACCTGCCATCCCGAGAATAGTTCAGCTTTACTCACGATGATACCGTCAACCTATAATGGTGTCTCTTGGGTTTCAACACTTTCTGGGTTACCTGTCACATTCACCAGGACTAAAGCCCCTGGAGAAACCAGACTGTGATTGATCATATGTTAATATTTATCCTGAAGGCAGTTGTTCTGGCCTGCTTTTGCCACCTTTCCTCTATGCCTGTATGTCTCTTGGTGTACATTACTGTAATTGGCCTGAGCCACTTTAGTGATAATTTCTCCAGAGCCTTGCTGCTCTCTGCCATAATTTGTAGCCAATCTTTTTAAAAAAATCAATTTTTCAGCAAGGCATAGTAGCATTTGAAATTCAGGCCTTTTTTTCTGAAATCCTCCAGTGATTACATACAGATTTCAAATAGTAACCCACCCACCCCACTCCCCCAATGATACAGATTTTCTCAATTCTGATCTGGTTTCTTGCACCTTTCTGGGATATAGACAAGCCCTGGATCCCTTGGGGGATGATCTATGTCAAGGACAGAACAGTGTGGCCTTGTTGGATCACCTGCATCTATTAGCAGAAAACCATAATTGGTATTATGGCATCCCTTCTAAGCTAGAATTGAGTGATTCTGTTTTTCAATACTTTCCATCCTCCTTACAGGGGTGTTTTCAGAAGATGATGTTGGCACTGACTCATCTCTTAACTCTAGTGTTCCACTCCTGATGAAATGTGAGCACTGTCAGTCAAATGGAAATCACAACAACAGTGCTATTGTTATGAAGTTTAACTTATGTATAATTAGAAGAGTACTCCAACATAGCTACATATAACATCAAAACAGAAAATGTTTCGAAAATGAGGAACTGTTTAAAGGGATGTTGAAAGAGAAAGTCAACAGGGTTGAATTTATTCAGAATGCTCAAGGTTAGGTTTAACAAATTAACAAGCATTGTCAAGGAAGCTATCCAAACCTTCTAGGGATTACTATTAAACTGTAATCCACAGACCTCATGGGGCCATGATGTCCTCACAGGAGGCCCACAAAGGCTTAAAGAGATATTATGAGCTTTTAGAGTTAAAAGAGAAAGGTTAGAATATTTGTTTCCCTTTAACATATTAAAAATGATGAAACATGATTAAAAGTATATAGATATGCATGACGTAGAGCAGGGGTAGGCAACCTTTCCCCTTTAAAGGCCGAGGGACTTCAGCTCCCAGAAGCCTCAGCCATGTTGGCCAATAGTCCCATGTTGGCCAATAGCTCCTGGGATTCTGGGAGCTGAAGTCTCTTGGCCCTTAAAGGGGAAAGGTTGCCTACCCCTGACGTAGAGAGAGTGGACAGAGAGAAATTCTTCTCTCATATAATGCCAGAACCCAGCTTTGTCCACCAAAACTAAGTGTGACTGTAGATAGATAAAAGAAACCAAATCTTCACAAAAGATAGAATTAAGCACTGAACTTTGTTACCACAAGATGTAGTGATAGTCATTAATTTGTAAGGCTTTTTAAACAGGTAAATTCATGAAGAATAAGGCCATCATCCAATATGAGTCAGGGTTCCTATATATTACCTTCAGTATCAGAAACAATGGGAGAATCCAGAAGGGTGAATTTAAAACATCAGCTTCCACAGTGTTCCAATGTACATTTTACATTTCTACTATTTTATTACATTTCATACTGCCTTTCCCCTCCTGAATAGCTTCTCTAAATGTTCCACTTGCTTTCATAATGTGCTTCTATCAACAATTCACACTGTTCACTAATCATTTGCTTTTAATTTTTGATGTGGTTGCATCCAGATCCTTTGTGCGTTCCAATAGCCCTACCTCTTTTCCAGTCTTCTACTTCTTTGAGTCACAAATCCATACTTTTGCTACTCTTTCTATATGTCTAGGATGAAGAGCTGCTTTCCATTCATTGCTGTGAAGAAAAGTGGGCACCTCTAACGTAAAAGACATAATTCTGCCTTGTGTGTTATCTTTCGCTGTTTACAATTAAGTGCACACCAAACAATGCTGAAATTCTCTCCTTAACTACTGCAGAATACATACAGTGTCATGTTATAGTGAGTAGTGTATTAGCACCAAAAAGATCAGGAATCGTTCATGTGCTTCTTGAACCCTTGGCAGCCTGAAAACAGGTAGGACTTTTAGGAGATGGAGGGGTAAAGGGGGATATTAGAGTCACTCAGATAAACTTTGCGGGCTGGAGCCTGGGGGAATGAAGGAAGGTAGAAAGTGACATATGATTGTTGTGTAGGCTTACTGTTGTACCCCCATTCCCAGTGAGCCATTTGAAGTATTTAGAAAACCACATTTGCAAATAGGAATAACATACATTAAAAATACAAGGGGATATTGTGTTTGTGTGTTGTTGTTGTTGTTTTGTATAATGCCACCATGATGGTGTACTCCCATGGTCAAAAAGAAAGTAAAATAGTGCCATAAATTTTCAAAAATGCAATCTATGTTTTGGGCCAAGCACTGGTTTGGATCAGTGGCATCACTAGCGGGGTGCGGACCGCACCAAGTGACACTCTAATGGTGGGTGACACCACTGCTTCTCAAACACCTACATTTTGGCAGAAACAGGCTGTGGCATTCATCTGCTTCCCTTTAAAATGCTTTAAGAGATGGGGAAATGGGGGGAAGCTCAGTGGGAGGAGAAAGGAGTGCCCCTGGAATTTTTAAAATTCAAAATTCAAATTTCAAAATTTATTTTTTAAAAAATAAAATGTTTATTCTTTTAACATTTTCTTTAACAACATCACATTCTAACCAAATCTTCCAATGTAAATACATTTAGGTTGTGCATATGATATTGTAATTTGAATGTGTAACTTTAATTTTGCTAGTTGTTTAGGTCACAACTATTAACATTACATTCAGTGGTATATGGGAATTATGATTTTAGTGCAAAAAAGCAATACTAAGGATTCTGTATGGTGTGAAATGGGATGAGTTCAATGGGTGGGGGGTGTGACGCCATGAGTTACTGCACCGGGTGACACCAACCCTTGTGGCGCCATTGGTTTGGATTATGTGAAAACATGTAGGCTTACTACATGTTACGGAGATCAAACTCATGAAATGTAGGCAAGTTTTAAAAAGACAGAAGGAGGAGATGGGAAAGCTGGACATAGCCTTGCGTTTGTCATCAGCAAAATGGTATGCCCAGGATGGAACGGAATTCATACAGGACTTAAAAACACACTAAGGAACTGCAGCAACACAAGGTAGTTTAAATGTAGTAAAACATAAGGTAGTTTAAATGAAAACAGTACTGTCTTTTGAAATACCACCATTCTTTTGTTGGGATTCCCCCTATATGCCTCTGTCAATTGGTTTCTGGCAAACAAGAGCTACTGCCTTTATGCTTCGCTTGCATGTTCCCATATGTTATTGGCCACTGTATGAATGGGATGCCATTTGGATGGGCCTTCAGTTCAAATGTCATCTTATATTCACAGGGCAGTATCATGTCCTCATACCATTTCTCACCATTATTCTAAAATACTAATGACTTTTTCCCATTAAGTCATAAAACCAACCTATTATCTGATCAAGATAACACAGGAAAATGAGAAGAGCATACAATTTGCCCCTATTTTCATTCAGTTGCTTATCATGTAGGAAGTCTCACATCCAAAGAAGTCCTGATGTCTCTGATCTATCTAGAAAGATCTTGATCGTTCTATCCATGTGCTAAGCATGAACAGCAAAGTCAAAGAGCCATTCCTAGCAGCCTCCCACAAGTATTGAATTCCCTGGATTCTAACAGGAGCTTTAGTATATTTTGGAAACATTATAAAACCCTTTTATTTGCAATGCCTTTCAGAAGCCAAGAATAAGCTTTTAATACAAGGGGGGTTGCTTATTTTGCTTGGTCTGATTTTATAGACTATTTTCTGTATATTTTTAAACTGTCTCCCAAAGCCTAAAGACATGGGGGTTAACAGCTAAATAAATACTTAAAAGACACAAATTACATCTGAATCTATAAAACTCCATCCTATCAAGTATGTCTACAGTAGTTTGGTTGATACATTTAATTTTAGGATGCTGTGGACCTCACTTTGTTAATTACATAGATGGTACTTTAAAAAAAATAAAAATCAGTGACAAAGACCTGCACAAACTATACAAAGCATTTGTACAAGTGGGAAAATAATGTTTGGATTTTCTTATTCCTATCTGTTCACAACGCTCAGCACCATCATACCATTTTTGTATCTGAACTATGGACATTTATTACATACTAATTGGAATGTTTATATATCTGTGAACCCTTTTCAGCAATAACTGCTTTCTTACTATGATCTATTTTGGTTTGAAGTAATACAGCACCTACTTTAACTTTATATACAGCTCTTAACATGAACTTCTCAGACTGTGAAAACTCAAAAGGTTAGTTTTAAGTGTTAATTCTAGACAAACTGCAATTCAAACAGCCACATATATCATGAAAAATATGAGAAACAAGAAGCTGACAGAGATGCATAAGAGATTTTTATGCTCTCAATAAGTTACTTTTGGAAACAATCTACTTCTATATACACACTGGAGAATGTTGTTTTAAGCATGCAAAAAAGGAAACATAGAAGATTGTTCAAATACTTCTGTCATATGGGAACCCAACAGAACCTTATAGACTCCTACAGAAACTGGTTCAAAAGTTTTTCATATGATAATCATGTATTTCAAACATAACAGATAGGTTTTCAACCTTTTAATCCCACTGCTCTGAAAATGTGAGGAGGATGTGTCCAGAGCTATACTTCATTTCAGAAAGCACAGCTGTAAAAAATAGGGAGAAAGTATTTATCAGGAATCCAGCTACGCTGGATTTGTGGCTGCTGAAATCTCATATGGAAAGCCAATGGGAAATAGCGGCTCAACTCAAACCACTGTTCAAAATGAAGCTTGATGGGTGGTCTTACATTCTATATATATATCCTATCACACTTAAATTGTACTATATGTAACACTGGTGGGATGAAGTTGTCTAGATGTGACACAGGCTTTTCACAATAATTACTAAGATTATGCTATCTTGGTGTTTTATTTATTATTTATTTATTTAGCGTACAGTGGGTCCTTGTTATCCACTGGAGTTTGATTCCAGGACCCCCTGTAGATACCAAAATCTGTGGATGCTTGTGTTGCATTAAATACGATGGCATAGTAAAATGGTGCTCCTTATATAAAATGAAAAATCAAAGCTTGCTTTTTAGAATTTATATATATTTTTAAATATTTTCAAACCGTGGATGGTTGAATCCGTGGATAAGGAATCTGTGGATACAGAGGGCAGACTGTATTTATACCCAGCTCTTCAGCCACAAAGCTGCTCAGAGCAGCTTTTACATTTATTGCAGCTGCATTATTATAGATTTCAACTACTAATGAAATTACTATTTTTGTTTTTATGTCCTTAGGATTTACCAATGATAAATATAACAACAAAATGTCTGTATAAATATATAAATGCCCTTCTTGAAAAAAAGAGGGTTTTTGTTTCTATGCAGGCTGAAAGAATGGATGGCAGGACATAAGAAATTATAAACTGAGAACGACTAGGTAATTTTCTTCCAAGTTCTTGTTAAGATTAGAAAAGGATAGCCAAGTAAGCTGTCTGGAAAAGGTAAATGGGCATGGTAATGCAGGGTGCAAATGAGAAAAATAAGTGCATGAGTATCAGTGTGAAACAGAGCTAATGAAGGTGTTCCATCTCACAACAGAAAAGTAAGAAACTGGCTAGTTTTCTAACTCAATACATGGGCATGAAATATATGCAGGGTATCTGTCAATTTATTTTCCATTCTAAATAGATTTAAATGAATTTAAACTGAAGATTAGAATAATTATAAAATTCCTCTCTAACATTTCCAACTGGGAAAATTACCAGTGGAATTTTTTAGTACTACAACAGCAGATGGTAGGTGATATTTGCTTTGTATGCTGGATATTTCAAGGATTAATTATATTTCCACTACCATACCTTACACATGCAAAAGAAAAATCAGTTGCTTAGGTATATTTGTTCTGATGAAGAATCATTTAGCTGTGTCAAAGACAAACAGAATTCACCCAAGATAAATCCAGTGACAATTCTACAGCAATGCCATGGCAAGACTTCTCAAACTGTGAAGTGTTTACTGATGAGTAAACCAACATAATACAGGATCTGCATATCAAGTCTTCACAACTTGCAGGAAGAACAATGAAAATCGGTACCAACAGGATGGTAACGTAAGAACAATTATTTGCATGAGCTCAAGAAAATTTTCAGAATTAAAATATATGATTTAGGCTTTAATTCAAAATCACAGCATCTTTCCTAACCACTTTCCTATTTAAGTTAAAGTATATATGACTTTGCTTAGCACCAAAGAAAGAAAGAAAGAAAATTTTAAAAAATAAACAAGTATCTTTCCTCTTGCTTGGATTCACTGGGATGTACACTTGTAGAAATAGTGTTTAGTATAGCAAGATTTCATTTTAATATTTTACCTTAACATGTTTAAGGCTTATTTGAAGACAGGTCTTCTTTTTACTCACCTGCATGATCAATAATTAATCATTTTCCGAAGTGCGTCATAACATTTCCATTTGTCTGGAATATAGAATGGCTCAAAAATGTGAGGAAATGGGGTGTCATAACCACACACTCGTGAAATAGGAGCCTCTAGATTCAAGAAGCATTCCTCCTGTTAATTAAGAAAGAGAGAAAGGAAAGAGAGAGAAGGTAAGTAATATCAACAGGTTCAAAGGCCAACCTTCACATGTTAATATCCTTTAATATATTTCTGTTTACTAAATGACAGAGAAGGGTGGCAGCTGCTATCTTACTCTACCTCTAAGCTTCTAAAGTACATCTAAATATTTTTTCTTGGGAAAAGGATGTGGAAATAGATAAAAATCATGTCTATCTTCTGTTCCAACAGATCTCATTTAGTATTGCTAAACAAATAATACAACAAATATTTCAGGAATAGTTTACATTTCTTAAGATACAGTGGTACCTCTACTTACGAATGCTTCATCTTACGAAA
>CM034701.1:270445063-270474011 GCA_020142125.1 Phrynosoma platyrhinos | reverse complement strand
CTGTGGAACGGATTAATTTCGTAAGTAGAGGTACCACTGTACATTTAAACAACAAAGCAAATAATATATGGATGAGAATTATTGCATGCAAATTTAATTATGTATTGAGAATGTGCAACAGGATGTGTTCAAGATTAATTCTGAAAACTACACTAGTATTTAAAGTCAATATTCAAGCATATATTAGAAATTTTTTAAGTTATGTACAATAATATTTTTTTCCCTGATCAGGTTAAGAAGGACATTATGCAAATGAGCCAAGTTTACTGTTCTTCATGACAATTATTGTAATCTGACCTGGAACTACATTATGCAGTTTAACTTAAGACAAGTAGCTTTGAATAGGTCAATACTTAGAAAGGGGTTTAGTGCAGGAATTGCTCAAAACTCACTGGATACGTTCAGAGGAATGAAATATCACCTTCAAGTTTCTTTGCCTAAAAAAACCCTATAAAATTCATGGGGTAGCCGTACGTCGACAAGTAACTTGGAAGACATGCATGTGCATGCGCACACACATGAACTATGGCCCGAAACAGACCGGCCAAAAAGTGTGGCTTCCAGCCACTTTGGGGGCAGTTTGCACACAATGCATGCCCCCAGAATGGCAGGAAGTCACTCTGAAGCCACCTAAGGAGGCCTCGGGCCACCAGTAGAAATAGCATGGAAAGTCTACACTTTTCCAGCAGTCCATTTCGGAGCACGGCAGCAGTCCACTTTCAGAGCAGGCCATCCGGTTGCCATGGTCCAATTGTAGGGCTGTCTGTTTAACCCCTATGAGATACCACACTCAGCATTTGTTGCTTTGCAAGTCCATTAACTGGCTTAACCAGAAGCTCAACATTTCATTTTTTAAACTAAACCTGCCTCTTTCCTGGAGATCACAAATGTGCTACAGAATACAATCATCTAGATTTAATGTTCTTTCTGATTTATACTGGGGGAAAAACCACTTATCATCCAAAACTTGAAGTTCAACATTTTCACAACTGTATGCTGTGTCAGTTTTCTTAACCCAAATAATGCAAAGAGGCAAGAGTCAGGAACAAACAAAACCAATATTTTAAAAACACCTGACTGCAAAAACAAACATAAATCAATGTAACTGTGAAAACACAATTGTATAAAGAAAACAGTGAACTAAGAAACTAGACAGTGAACTAGAAATAAGACTCTAAATGTAAACAAAACACCCTTGTATCCAATCATATTTCAGCACATGGTTGTGAAAATGTTGAACTTCCAAGTAGATACAACTATCTAAGCCCAAGTGTTATATATGCTGTCACCCTTATCTTTTGTGATTGAATACGTTTCTGGGAGCCATAGATTAAAAAAAAGGTATGAAAGGGGCAACATTGTGAATGAGACAGGAAGTGGAACCAAGATGAAGAGAGGATAGCCTGCTGTAAGGAATTTCCACAGCATTGTACAGATAAATTTACTCATATCAACTTTGATTTTGATGTTACAGTCCAGTGGTTTCCAAACTCTAGTCTTCCAGATGTTTTAGACTTCAGCTCCAGAATTCCTGACTGCTGGCTAAACTGCCTGGGGCTTATGGGAATTGAAGTTCAAAACACCTGGGGGACCAAAGTTTTGGAACCACTGCTATAGTCAATAACAGTCCCAGTGGATGTAACTTTGACCCTTTCATATCCATGAATAATGGGTTCTTTTCTATTTGTACAGTCTGAGGGTGTGGACATGATTCTAGGAAAAGGGAGAGCTGCCATATGTGTCCTAGACCTTTGCTCTTCTTAGTTTATTAAATAGGCCAGAGGAAGACTGGGTGATTGGGTGAAGGGGCTAGTCAAGGCCTCTTTAGAACAAGACAGACTTCCTGCTTGTCTAAAGGAGACATCTGTATGACCTCTGTTGAAAAAAAATCCATTAATCCATCTATAATGGATAATTGTCAGCCAGTGTCCAGCATACCATTTTTTGGCAATGTGGCCAGGAGTGCTTTTGCACACCTAAAGCTTGTTAGCCAACTCTCCCTGATCCTGGAGGTACCTGATCTGGCCACAGTGGAACAGTTACAACCTGTCTGGATTATTGTAAAAATGGTCTATTTGGGACTGCCCTTGAAGAGCGTTTGTAAACTTCAGCTGCTGCAAAGAGCTGAATCCAGACTGTTAAATGGGACAGGATATAGGGACTATTTAATTCCCCTGTTACAACAGCTCCACTGGATGCTAGTCTGTTTTTGGGGAAAATTCTGGATATGACCTATCGAGCCCTATAAGGCTTAGGTCCAAATTATCTGACAAACCATATCATTCCATATAAGCCTACCCATGTCCTGAGACATGGGTAGGCTTAGCCCTGCCACCTTCACAAGCACAGCTGATGGGGATGCAAGAGAGTGTCTTCTTGGTGCTAATGCTCTGGAACTCCATTCCCAGGGAGGTCAGAATGCCCCTCTCCTTGTGGTCTTTCTGTCAGCAGGCAAAGTCCTTTAAAAAATGACAGGCTTTTAGAACTTAAGCTTTTTAAAGAGAGGGCTTTAAAAGGTCTTCTCACTCAATAGTTCTTTAACTGTATCCTTAACTGCAATTTATCCCTTTTAGGTGTATGTTTTAAATTGCTTTAACATTGTGCACAGTTTCATTTTATTTTAATGTTGATTTTTGTATATTTTTACCAATATTGGATTTGTTTTAAATTGCAAGCTGCCTTAAGTCCCAGTTATGGGGCAAAGGCAAGGTAACAACAACAATAGGTTACCTCCACAAGCTATACAGTTGTCCCTCTCCATTCGCGGACTTCGAGCCCACAGTCTCACTCTTCACGGGGAGGGATAAGGGCTGTATTGTAAATGGCCGCATGCACCATTAGTTTAAATGGGTCTCGAATATTTGCAAGCCACCATTTTTGTGGGGAGGTCCAGAACACATCCCCTGCAAATTGGGAGGGGCAACTGTATAAGGAGAAGAATACATGGGATAACATTACAAACCTTTTATCTACTGTAGTCTTATTCCATCACCAACCTATGATGGTACTCTAGATTAGGGGTGGGTGACTTGTAGCCTTCTAGATGTAAGAATTCGAGGATTCTAATTATTTTAAAACTTTCTTCAATAACTGTCTTATTACTATTAATTTTTCTCCAGTGTACTCATAGAATCATAGAATCATAGAGTTGGAAGAGACCACAAGGGCCATCCAGTCCAACCCCCTGTCATGCAGAAACTCCCAATCAAAGCATCCCTGACAGATGGCCATCCAGCCTCTGCTTAAAGACCTCCAAGGAAAAAGACTCCACTACTCTCCAAGGGAGTGTGTTCCACTGTCAAACTGCCCTTACTGTCAGGAAGTTCCCCCTAATGTTGAGGTGGAATCTCTTCCCGTGGAGCTTACATCCATTGTTTCAGGTCCTAGAAAACAAGCTTGTTCCCTCAGATCAAAGTGTTAAAGAATGAACAACAAGCTTACATCTTTCATTGCCTCAGCATTGGGGATAAACCAGGCCCTTGGCAAAATGTCACCGCAAGGTCTAGCTGAAGGAAACAGTGGCTAGCTGGGAATTCTCCCATTTAAAGTTTTTAACACTGTGTTGAGAAACACAGTGAGAAATTTAAAATGGTGCCTCATTACTGTGCAGTAGGGACAAAGGATACCTAAACCAGGCATCAATACTAGTCAGCCTTGCCAAGATGCTGGAGCTTTGGAGAGCTGCCTCATAGTGCCAGGCATGCAAACAATTCCAGCCTAAGATGATGCCTTTGTGAGTTTTAAAAATGTTCTTATGTTTAGCATGAATCCAATGCTTTAAATACTGATTAAGTTAGGATTATACTTTTACAAGCTATTTTTACCAACACTTTCCCTTTCCCTTTATGTATTGGTTCCACATTTTCCTTCAATTGCTTCCTAGTTAATTAATCTATTCAGTAAGATTTTATTCTTCTGCTTAAGTTTTGGGGGTTTTATCTTCTTTTAATCACAGTATCAGTGTGAAACTCAGCTGACAAAGTAAAATGAAATCAAACTGCTACTTGGAATTTTAAATGATATAACAAAATGATAAAATGAGTAAAATGCAGCATCATTGCCTTTCCCTCCTTTAGACTATCCCAAAGCACTTTATTTTTTCACAATATTTCTTAGAAATTCTGCATGTCTACTTGATGTCTTTCAATAATGTACTATATTATGTTTTTGTACATTTGTGCAAGATGTAAATATGTTTTAATGTTGATAAAACATTTTATAAACAATGCACTTTGAAGTGGTCTAGAAAAAGTTTAATATAAAAATTGTTCCTGATGAAACAGATTTAATGCTCAGTAGGATGGAACTATAAAAATGGTAAAGAGACATTCCCACTTACTTTAGCTTTAGTGGAAATGTGTGCCTGTCTCTCCAGATTATCAGCATCAAAAGTACACAAATGCAGTGGAAGTATATGGAAGGAATGTCCTACTACTGTATTGCCTAGATATAGTATGATAGTCAAAACTCACTTATGCTGGATCCAAACCTGCCATTCAGAAAGATTCCTTCCACTGACAGGATACCAATCCAGCTGAAATTTCTAGCAGCTGAAAGGAGGACAGCAACTTTTATTTTATGTTCTGTAAGTCCCCAACTTTTAGCTTTTCAGGAAGCATGACTGCAGGTGGGAGAAGATAAAACTGCCTTCTCTAGCATTTCCACTAGCAACACCTCCTATAAGTGAACCTGGATCTAACCAATACCAATTTTTCTTAAACTATGTGTTCAGAGACTCTATAGAACATGAACACAGCCACAGAGGTTAGGATGAACATCTCCAATAAAATGTTGCACAAAATCAAGCCCACAATACTCTAATACAGTTAGCCCTCTGTATCCATGGATTCTGCATCCACAGAATCAACCATCATGGCTTGGAAAAAAATTGTTTAAATCCACAATGTAAACCTGGATTTTGCCATTTTATATAAGGGACACCATTTTACAACCCCATTGTGTTGAGCATCCACAGATTTTGATATCGACCAGCCGGGGGGTGGGGGGTCCTGGAACTAAACCCTGGTTGATACCAATGTTTCACTGTACAGAAGATGTTTTTGTAATATTTATAATAATAATATTTATAATAATAATTCAGCTGAAAGGTCTGTTTATTCCCCACTTTCACCAAATTAGCTGTTGAAAGAGTAATCAATCATATGTGATCTCTCATGCTTTAAAGACTAAAACAGCTAAAAACAATGATATCTTTTGATGGTTTACACAGATGCTATAACAGGCTTGTCAACTTGAAATAACCTCACAAAAAGCAACATAAAGATTTTACATATTTTCACATGCAATTTAAACTGAAAAGTATTTGTAGGAAAGCCCAGCTTTTTACATGAACAAAGACATAGCCCCACAGAAAGCAGCATAAAGATTTTATATACCTTATTTTCCTGCGTATAAGACTACTTTTTAATCTGCAAAATCTGTTGTTAAAGTGGGGGGGTCATCTTATATGCCGGATATAAGGATGAGGAGGATAGAGGTGCTAAAACTCTATATTTTGACTGGAAAAATGGGGGGTCGGGGGTCGTCTTATACGCCGGGTCGTCTTATATGCCGGAAAATACGGTATTTTCACATGCATTTTAAACTGAAAGACATTTGTAGGAAACCCCAGCCTTTTACATGACTAAATGCATGGCATTGTAACATTCGCATTTCTTAAATCAAATGTGATACTAGCCTCTTTTTAATAATACACCATTCAATACTAGCCACCCAAGGGGCCTTCCAGGAATTAATTGCAGAAACTTGGTCTTGTAGATAGCTCCTTTGTGTGACAATGCTGAACAGTTAAAGTTTGACTGCATTTGGATGAGCAGCCAATCTTTAAATACTTTAGGATTCATACATTTCAGCTTTCCAATAAAAGCACTGAGCTCTCAAATTATTTTCTTTTTTCAAGATCACCATCTGAGTTGTCCTTGGACTCTCGTATATGCAAGCTGTTTCTTGTATACCTTTTGGACTGCATTGATGCTACAGTTCAGCTGTGCTGCTGCAATAAATCATAAAAGTTTCTACTTAAAAAATAACATCATTTAAAGTAAAATGAAACCGTTATATCTGAATTTTTACAGTAAGTTTTAAATAGATCTCATATCAACTACATTCCCTTGATTTATTTACCCTATTGGTTAATTCAATTTCTTTTCGTGTCAGATGCACTTCATTTAATGAAAATGATATTTAAAAATGATTAATATCTAATATATTTGTTAGCAATTTATATTTAGATTACACTGTATTTTATACTATACTACATTTCTATATATTATTTTTTATGATATGGAAGTGCAAATGAAACAAGACTAAGAATCTTTATGATTTATTTAAAGAAAATATTGGAACAAATTTCCTTATATTTTAATGTCTTTAACCCTGGGATCCCACTCTTTCACATCAAAAGATTATGCCAGCTAGATTTTTGCTCAATATAATTGAACATTAATATCATATAATTCAGTATCAATGTTCTGGTCAATTTTTCTTTTTCTAAAAAAAGGGTTTCATACATCAATTGAATTTTTAGTGGTATTGTTAAAATAGTTTCCATCCAAACAAATTTTAAAATGTAAAATTATATTCTTGCTAGACTTGATTATCCCTTCCCAAGTTTTAGAAACAGGAAAAACATTTTTTAAAACATGATATAGAGTGATCAGCTTTGTTGTTATGTGCCTTCAAGTCATTTCCAACATATGGTTTGTTTGTTTTTTTTTTTTGTTTGTTTGTTTTTGCAAGATTTATTCACAAGAGGTTTGCCATTGCCTTCCCCAGATTTGTGCATGTGATTTGCTTACGGGGAGTTATTTATACCAGTTGCATTTAAGTTAAACTGTATTCTATTTAATTATGTCTAAATAGTGATTACATTGTATTCTCATTAAATGTATCTTAATACTTGTCCAATCATGTTTATCTGACATTGCATTGAATTTAAATATGTCTAACCTGCTGTACCTAAACCGTAATAATTTTTAAATGCTAAACATTGTGTGGTTAATACATGTTAAGTATGATCATGTGAAAACAATTACAGATATCCAACAAATGAGATGCTAAAGTATCTTTAACTATTAGATTTCAGAAAAATGTGTTATAAGAATAGGAACGGAATATGATTTAATTATTAAGCAAAGCAATTAGGAAAATCTATGTATGAACAATTAGTACTGGAATTCAATTTTGTTCAGCCTGTTGAAACTAAAGATTTGCTTTTGTTCATGATTTAAAAAATAAATACAATTTCTATGCTGGAATCTGTTCTCTGTATCATACACATTCCATCACAATGAAAATCAATCAGACTAAATATGTTGAACCAAATGCCTGAATTCCATCTGAACATACCCTAATTGTTATGTGAAACGCTGTCTGCAATGCCTCAAACAATGCTTTGGAAAGAGTTACTTTGGAAACTTTCTTTCAAAGCTTAAATATTGAAGGCCACAATCAAATAAGTCAGTTAGTGCAGCCATCTCCTAAGAACAAGCACAAAGGAAACCGAACCTTTCAACCAACATAAAGATACGCAGTGATATAATCATTAATTTAGTTCTGTTCTTTTTACCCAAAGGATGCATCTGACTACCACACATATTTCAGGTAGTAACAAGTTAAAATAAAGCAAGCAAAATTAAACTAGCTAAGAATGGACAGCTAAACGAAAAACAAAAGTACAGCTATTTTGCCTGTAACTGCAGGATCGGTATTTTACTCACAGCTACAAAATAATCCGAACACTGTTGGACAATATTTCTTATAATCCCAAATTTATGACAAAGCAGTAAATCAATAAGCAACAGCATATTAATGCAGCATGACATAGATCAAAGGGAGCTACTTAGGAACTACCCAAATCAGAGCCAAGAAACTGCCATGTATAAGGCTTGGAAAAATCATAGCCGCCAAAAGATCTTAGTATGAAACAAAATACAAAAATAACAGTTGTGCAGCTGAAACATTTCTCTACAACATGCCTGCATATTAGCACACATAGGATAATAAAAGTTTGTTCGCCTAACTTGCTTTACATTACCACCAGTTTTCAAATAACTTGTAGCCACATATGGCATTCTTCACTATGGTTTAACGTTATCTAAATTACATATATCAGTCTGAGCTTTATTGTCAGAAAAGACTATTAAAATAAAGAAGTGGATTTCACATTTCCAAAATGAGTGTGAACGTGTTTAGAAATGACGACTACCCAGTGTTTTAATTTTGAAAAACCTTGCCATCATGAAGAGTGAAAAATTTTTCATGAACATTCACTACAAAATAAAATCAGACCTCAACATCATATACAAGAACAAGAATATAGATTAGTCAAAAAGTAGCATGTAGTTTGATGTTTATTATTAAACTGAAACCAACTGCAAAACAAGTTTCTATTCTATACAGAAAAAAAATCAAATAGCATATGCTTCAAAATACTGCAACAGTAAAAAAAAACTGATGAAATCAATAATCTTATAAAGAGAAGATGTATATATACACCAAATTATAACATTAAAGACAAAATAAAAATTGTGAGACAAAAGCATTATTTCAGCGATAAAGAATAAAACCTTCATATTTAGAATGTAGCCATTTACATGCACATATGTCTTAAATAAATTATGTGAAAAAATGATTTACATGATTGGGAGGGAGAAATAACTTTAATATATGAAAGAAAAAATATTAAGCACAATTCCACATATACTCTATACCTAGTTTAACAAAAACTATAACATTCATAATTAAAGACTAAATAAAAATTGTGAGGCAATACCACCACTTCAGCAGCTTTGGGAAAAAAGTCATATTTGACATGTAGCTCTATAAAATTTGTTGCAGATGTCTTAAATAATTATGTGGGAAAATTATTTATGAGATGGGAGAAATCACCTTAATTTCCATAATAATAATAATAATAATAATAATAATAAGCAGGACTCCTATTATACCCCACAGTTAGTCTTTGTTTCTAACAAAGATAATGTAACTGTTCTTTCTATAATACAGACTCAGTCTAATCAACATTTTATTCACAGCATGGATACCTTAACTTAGGGCATTTACAGACTGCCAGAAATAATGCAGCTTGAGGCCACTTTAACTGTCCTGGCTCAGTGCTAAGGAATCATGGGAACTGTAGTTTATTGTGGCACCAGAGTTCTCTTACAGAGAAGGTTCCATGTCCCAGAAAAAATACAATTCCCATGATTCCCTAGCACTGAGCCAGGACAGTTAAAGTAGCCTCAAGCTGCATTATTTCTGGCAGTCTGTAAAGGCCCTTAGATACTGTTGCCTTTTCTCCTAACACAGAATATTTTCATTGTGTTAAAGCTTTAAGTATCAAGACACTGAGCATCGAAACATACAATTTCCCAAGAGCATGTGTGTGCAGAAATAAGATTAATAATGCTTCTTTGTTTCAACTTCTGCATTAATTTCTCAGTGCCTAGCAAAGCTAAAGTGCTGGGTCAATTTGGTTTCATTTCAACAATTCAATGTATTTTAACATCATATTAATATAACTGAATATAATATTTTTAAGGAGCCAAAATTTTGGCATTTAAAGCCAAAATGGAAGGTAAGTTTTCAAGTTTTTATTTTCTACTAATTAATAATCTCAAATATCTTTTTGCCTTTAAAAGTCTGCTGCACCCCAAGACTAAATAGCACAGTAGATTATGAAGTGAAACAAAATTATGTGAACAGGTAAGCCAGATTTATATTCACCTTTTAAATCCAATGCCAAAAACGTATGCCTGACTTTTTAAAGAAACAAATTACATTTGTATTGTGGTGCATATGCTCAGTTTGTATCATCTATATACATTTGAAAAGCTGTACATTTGTTTCTTTTTTGATGTGATGAAAGACGTCTCTTCATAGCCATAACATCCTAAAAATAATGCTATGGCTCAAACACCTATAATGCATTGCTTATTTGACTTGAAAAACAACATTGCATCTTACTAGTGCATATGCTCCAGAATCCAAGTCAAAATTAACAGTCTTTTTCCTCCTGAAATTGGCAATGCCTTCACCACCTTCTTATTGAACGTAGGATTATTAGCACCTACAAATGAAAGTTTTAAGTGCTTCCCTCTTCCCATGCTGAATGGCATTCTGTCTCATGTTCAAAGAGTGTAACAGCTAGGCAGACGTTAATTGTTATGACCAATTAAATTACCAAGGCTTCTCAGATGATGCCACTGTACCTTGTTTCATTGTCTATAAAAGTACCCAAAAAATTGCACAAACAAGTAAAGTGAACAAACCAACAGCTGAGAAGTATTAGCATTAGTACACCATTAGTAGAAATTATTTAACTACAAGTTATGTCCTATTATCACTGTGATTTTTGACCAAACTATATTGGGAAAAAGCACTGTGGTTTCTAAAAGGATGATCACATATAAAACTACAGCCTCAGTTAAACATCCCCTCAGCACAGCATAATGATCTGCATGCAGATCTTATGCTATGCTAACCCTCACAGCTACTTTAAAGTTCTGAAGCTGCATCACTTAGGCATTCAGAGCATGTCTGGCAATACCACCCCCTGCCCATACCTGGACACACGACAGAGTCATTAGCACTAAGATCTATGGGGTTGCTTTAGAGGTCTCAGTGCTTCTCTAATTATCATGGTTCCCAGAAGAGGGGAAGCTTCTCCAATCCTTCCAGTTCAGACTGCAGCATGGAAAGCCTGTCTGAGACAATTTAACATAGGTTGGAAGGGGGGCTCCACTGTGTGGAGACGGAAATACCATCTTCCGCAGTACCTGAAAAAAATACATTCACATATCTGAAAGACACTTACATATGCAACTGTCCTTCCCTGAATTCTGGCATATATGTATTTGCCATTTGATTCATACAAAAGCAGAAATACTGTAAACAAATTTTTAAAAATGCACTAACCTCTGTTGTCATAGAATCACTAAATATCAACAGTGAATGAACCTGTAGATTCTATTTCTAAATAAGTCAATAATAGTGAAGAACTCTAACAATTCAGTAAGCAGGGGAGAGAACTGTGAAAAGTAATGTAATTTAAATATATTCTATTGTCTGGTAATGCTAATATTGCTGCAATAGTTGCACTCGTATTAAAAAAAAAACTTTGAAAGTGATACAAAATCATTTCTGTTAATGTCTTCAGTGTTAACCAAAGCATCCTGATAATCCAAACTGCTAAACTCTGTGTGTTTATATGTCTCTAACTAGTAACAGATCCTATACGTGCTAAGATCCCAGGGATTCCCGGAAGAGAAAGGTTATTATTACATTTTGGCTATGAGGAGTTAATCCTTGTCAATGAGTGAAATTTATCTTTCCCATGAACTACAAATTATGGAAATTATACCAGCCATTTTTTCCACATTCTGATATGCCATTACAGTTATGAAATCTGTGAGTGCTATTAATAAGAGGGAAGAAAACCTACTTTCATATTGTACATGTATTTGCACCACTGACATTTGGCACCTACTCTGGAACAAAGACTTTCCTGTGAGTCAAACCTTTCTAATACTAATCCTTCATCTAATTTTATTTTGGTAAGATAAATGTAGTGGTTTTCCTCTCAAGAAAGACTGAAGCATATATATATATATATATATATATATATATATATATATATATATATATATATCATGCCTAAATAGTGCACATATCTAAATGTAGGTTTTTTTTAATCTATTGGTATTCCAAAGGAACTCTGAGATTGTGACAAATAGACAGCATTTGCAAACATATTGGTAGCATCTGTTGTCAACAATCTTGCTAAAAATGGGGAGTTTTGCATGTAATTGTATGTAACTATAATAATCTCTAACGATTAAAAATGGATTTTCAAGAATCAACTGGACTCCCCTATGAATCCTGAATTTTGGTAGGAAATGATCATTTTCCTTTATAGCATAAGACTATATTATCAGATATTGCCTTTTCAAACTAGCAAATGTAACAGTAACTCCTTCATTTTGCTATTCAAAGCTATTCTGTTTCTAGTTAAATAACAATGCCAAACAAAATATAATATACTTATGAGCCTTTTTATTTTTGAGCAAGGGCATATATATATTAGAACTTTTCCAAATAATCTTTTTACAGCTCAGTGCCATCATAGCCAATCTTATATTAAGTAAAAGTCACTCATAATAGTCAGTCTGAAGCCAATTCAACTGAGATAATTTTGTGAACTCGAAGGCTTTCACGGCCTGCATCCATAGGGTTTTTTGGGCTGTGAGGCCGTGTTCTAGAAGAGTGCATGATGCAGATGCAGGTGAAATGTCAGGAATACATACTTCTAGAACACGGCCTCACAGTCCGAAAAACCCACAAAAACTTATGACATAATTTTGTTTGTTTTACAACAGTGAAACTGAACTACTACTAAAGTAATACTGTTTTCACAAGGAAAGACAGATTCTGTAAAGGGCCATGGTTTTCTTTCAGCAGAAGAGTTTGACTCCAGGCATGAGTCATGAACACTTGAAAAGGGGTTACACCTCTCCCAAACCACAAGGGCAAAGTCTCTCTTGATGTGAAATATGAATAAACCCTTCCTTCCATCACTGAGAAGGAAATATATATCAAATTTAGGCCACACAAAGGTATTTCTGAATAGTTAATTGAGCAAAATACTTTACAAGTTATCTGGAACTAATAAGAGATTATCCAAATTTAACTGAGAAATTTAACTCTGTTAAATTTAACTCTGTTTTGCTATCATGGTATTCTGTCTCTCTCTATAAAATGATTGTCAAACTATTAGTTTATTGGCTCTAGCTGACCCTGAAATTAACAGGATAGCAGAAACTTGTAATTTGAATTATACCCTCTGTATGCTTCTGAGGTGAACTTTTATAACTAACATTGCCATCAGTGAAAGCAATGTAGAGCCAAAGTGTTAACATTATTTCCCAGGCTACACAGGTGATAAGAGGTGAAATAAAACGCAAGCTACAAAGAGAACACACCTGGATGCCTCAAGGAAAGTTCTCAAAAACTGATTCCCAATAAAAAAAAATAAAAAATTCTATCAGAGGGCAAAAGCTTGTATACCAAACCTAAATCACAAAGAGAAATTATGTAAGGCTCTTCGCTTTAAATATCTGAAGAGCCAGTGAAGCAGACTGTTTCACTTTAGTATGAGGGAGGGAGAGAAACAAAAAACAAAACTGAGCAGGGCCCTGGAGCTGCCTATAAGTAAGTTAGTCCCTGAAAATTAACACTCAGATATTTAAACAAGTAAAGTTACGCTTCGACATTAGTTTGAAGTTTGCTCACATTTACACTTGGATTGGGGGAGAGGCAGTTCCTTTGCATGAAAACAGCACAGCTTTTCAACTTTACAATATTGGGCAAAGGTCTTCAGAAGCTGTTTCAACCCTAACTGAGACTGCATTGTTGGGTCAAAACAAATGTGAGACTCTGTCCTAATCCAGTTTAGGAGCATGAGGTTCTAATGATAACTAAATATGGTAGGAGCAAGTTGCAGCCCTGGCAAACACCCTGGTTAAATAGAATAAAATTCCTAACAAGCTGCTATTGTCTACATCTAACTTGCATTGTGGACATAAATACTGAGGATGTAAATATGACATTTTCTGAGAATGTAACTGTGGCATACTTTCTTTCTTTATACTCTGTAAATAGTATACATGTGTACAATACTCAAGAGGTTATGACAGAGCTGAAGAACTGAATGGGGAAGCAGATGGCGCAAAGTGCCATTTTCGGGGCAAGGAAAGGGACGGGCAGCCGCACGGTGGGTGCCCCAACCCCTTCCTGAAGGCATCGTCAGAGCGTCGGCCCCTCCGCACGCCCGACACTCCGAGGATGCCTTTCCACCGCAGCGTCCGCACACGCTGCAGCGAAAGAGTCGCCGAAGGTGCACCGCCAGCCTTTTGCAGCGCAACTTCGGCGATTTGTGGAAGGAGCGCTATTTTAGCAGGAGCGCTATTTTAGCGCTCCTTCCTGGGGCGGCGAAGCCGCACCGCAAGGCCGAGGTGTGGGGATACCTTGGCCCCGACCCACAGCTTCCTGGGGCGGCCCAAGGCCGCCTGTCTGCTTCCTCCCTGAGTCGAACACTCTTGAGTTCACATCGGTAGTGGTTCCCAAACTTCAGTATCTAGAAAGCTGATGGACTTTAACTCCCAGGAATTCGGCCAATATGCACACTAGTCAACTATTCTGTGTATCTAGAATTGGCAACTATTGTTCTATACTCCTTTAATGATATTCCAACTGAAAGCTCTTTCTGACACATCTTTACTTTTGCAAATAAAGATGATACACTCTTGCTTATAATATAATCATAACAAACTAATCCTGCTAAAAATGTAAGCAGATGTTCCTATGCCAACTTAAAACCGGTCAATTCAGAAAAAAGTGTTCTACTTCTTTCACCTTATTTTAATTAAATATTGATGCCACAAAGTCCAAATAATTTCCATAGTCACTGCATGCATATCTGTTTGCTGGTGCCGCCACCCAAAATCACTTCAGTTAGGCTCAGGCTCTAAGGAGCAGGAGCAGTGAAATTAAATCTCCTCACTTTGCATTAATTGGTGTTTGGTTGGGGTGGAAATTCCCTCCTTCCACCCCTCTTTCTTTCTTCCCGCCCCTGCTTCTCCTGCCAATGCACCTGAGCCAAACACCAATTCCTCCAATGCTCCTGAGAGCCTAAGCCCAGTCAGGCGTTGCTTGTCTGTGCAGCAGCAGAGAAGGCTGGATGGTCTCAACAAAAAATTTGTTGTGATGTTTGGTGACTGAAGGGATGAGGTGGTGGTGGTAGTGAAGAGAAGAGAAGCAGGGCTTTAACAGATGATAAGAATGGAATAGAAAGAGAGGTGTGTGGAGAGGCAACAAGCATTTGCCAGGCCCAAGGAATTAAAAGCCAGTTTAAAGCTAAGTTCAGCTAGATGGGGAACTGGTGAGGCTCTTCTTTCTTGAGACTAAACAACTAAGATGAGAAGAGGAAAGTTTGCCACTTGAAAGCTGAGATGTGGAGAAGCACCAATTTTGAATGTTTGAAATGTTAATCATATTCAAGATGTGAATTATAAGAAAGTTCAAGGGGTTCTGAGTCTACAGAAGGACAAGCTGCATACCTGTTTCTGTAGTTTTTTGTGTGGTCATCTGTGAAGACAAACAAGTTATCCTGCACCTGCACAGAGCACTTTTCAACCCCATATAAGCAGCTTCCCAATGAAATCACCTTTCAATTGATGCCAAAGCAGTCATTCATAGGGATCAGGACATGACGACTGGTTTTGTGTCTACAGAATCTAAGAATAACTGTTGCTCAGAATTATCACATCACTTGATAACATAAAATCTTGGTCCATTCTGTGACAGGTGGATACCACCAATAAACTATCTTTTAGCAACATTTTAAGGGTGAAATTGTATTATCAACCTTTTTCACATTCTCGAAAAACCAGAATCATTATTACCAATACTTTCTCTTTCAGAAAGCCAGACAGTATTTATGTCCAGCAAACTCCCTCTAACCCAGGAGTGGGCAACTTTGGAGGACTAGGGGGACAGACACATTGCTCCCTCAGGAATCCCTGGAGGGGGTGCAACCTCTACCATATCCACCTCCCCCCCACACACACACGTTTTTCCTGCCCTAAACTTTGTACAGTTTTAATCAGTAATATTTTTAAATATGTTGTTAGCTGCCTTGAGTCTCATCATTGGGAGAAAAGTGGGACTTACAAGGCTTTTCCAGGTCTTAATTTTCTCATGGGCCCCTCAAATGCAGTGAAAATGCTCTCCACACCCCTTAAAGGCAAATAATTTGGGGTGGATCACAAAATTGTTGTTTTGAACCTCTTGGGGGTCTCTAACTGTGGTAGAAAATTCTTCCACATTTCATAGAGGTAATTTTGGAACATTGTGGAGAAAAGGGGGGTTTGTATAAAAACAATTATGGTCCCTGAGAATATAAAAAAAAGGTCCTGGGGGCTACATATGGCCCACAAGCCACACTCTGCCCACCCTGCTCTAACCCTTGATAAACTTTGTTTCATACTGCTAATACATCAAGTCAAAGGAAGGGTAGGAATATCCAAATGGACAAACAAAAGTTATGTGGGCTAACACCTCAAATTTACATTTATCTATCTATGCACTAGCTGATGTTTCAGCTGCTGCAGTCTAATGGATGGCTGTTGGCTATGTAAACAAACTTTCCTGCATCCATTTATATAATGTACCATATTCACAAAAAACTCAGGTTTTTTATGGCATGTTAATTCTGTTTCTGCTGTAGCTTGGTGAGTCTCATTAAATAAAAGCCACACTCTCCAGACCAAAACCATATGAAGGCTGTGACAGAGGAAAATTCCCAAGCCAACAAGAAAAGGTAAGCTCAGCATATTTTCACAAATCACACAATTAGTTCTAGCAGCAGCTCCTGGAGCTTACTTCAATAAATGTAGAACTTATGGCAAGTTGCCTATATTCATAAACAGTACCTCAGAACTGAAACTTAACCTAATATAGCAGGTGGAATTCTTTTTCTGTACCATCTCAAGAAAAAATCTATTAAATTAAGCTATGTCAAGAAGAAATGAAGAAAACTATTCTGTTCCTCCATCCTATATGTGCAATCCCAGGAAGAAGAACCCATGAGCACACAATTTTTACTCCATACCATTAAACACAACATTTTAAAATTGTTGTTCAATTCCCCTCTTTAGGTAAAGTCAATGCAAAAGAAGTTCAGTTTGATGACAGGCTGAAATCCTACAACTGGGAGAAGCCCTACTAAACTCAGTGGGACTTCCAAGTAGCTTTGTGGAATAACTCTGACAAGTGTCCTTTAGTTGATCCATTCTGACTGCACCCTGTATGGCGCTATAAGATGAAAAACAATAACATTCTTATAACAGCCTTTGTATTGTTGCTCAGTTTCTTGTAGACCTCACAATACGGATGAAATAACGATATGGAAATGGAAATTTTCCATCTACTCCAACTGGACTCCTCTTATTTGAGTTTTATTACTTCCATGTGCAAGAAGTAAAAGCCAGCTCCAGTCCCTGAGATTTTTGGCATTCCCACTTTGCACTTCATCCAGCAAAAATGGATGGGAGGGGGTACTTTCATGGCACAGGCATGTCAAACCCTGAAACCTTACTTTCACAGTGAAAGGAGTGTATGTAATAAAGTAATAATGAAGCTAAATCTTGTGTGTGCCTAAAACAACATTCTTTCCCCATTTTATAAAACACATTTTATATCTGATTGTACATCTGTATTTTATGAAAAGTGACAATGACTTAGCTAAAGCAATGAATTCAAAAAACCTTTATAAATGGTGATTTGAAAGACAATCCTCTAGGAGTGGAGGAAGTTGCCATTTCCAAAATCATGTGAGTCTGAGTAGGATGCCTTTACCATTTGTCCTCCAACACTTTCTTCCAAGAATCTCTCCCATCAGTAGGCTGATTTAGTTCATGGCCCCGGTTGTGAGCATATCAAAGGAAGGAAGGAACATAAGATCTTGTGGCTTTCTCTACAATGCTCCTTTTCTGGCCTCACCACTATGAAAGCATTTCCACCTCTGCACCTGGAGGAAATTTGTCCATGTAGAAAGAGAATCGCAACATTCTGCAGCCCTTCTACTAGTCTCAGAAGAAACAAAAGATTGCTCAATAAAGCTATTTAATATGAAAGAGTAGAAATGTAACAGCAATAATTATCTGCCAGAAGAGTAGACTACAACAAATTAAGGTGGTTTAGGTTATATGAAACAACAGTTCTACTACATGAAATAGTAATTTTCAGAATAAAGTTTTCACAAAAATTATTAATACAGAATAAAGTTAAAATATAAACAATGTTGTTATTTCATGTAGTATAAGGTTGCTCAGGGATAGTTTTAGAATCATACAATCTGAAGATACAATGAGGGTCATTCAGTCCATAGTCCTGCCATGCAGGAATACACAATCAAAGCACCCCTGACAGATGGACATATTTCATGTTAGTACAGCTTGGATATCCCTTATCCAAAATGTTTGGGACCAGAAGTTTTCCGTATTTCAGATTATTGCAGATTTTGGAATATTTGCATATACATAATGAAATATCTTGGAGATGGGCCACAAGTGTAAACATTAAATTCACTTATGTCTCATATACACATTATAAACAGAGTGTGAAGGTAATTTTATACAATTTTTAGAAATTCTGCGCATGAAACAAAGTTTGCGTACATTAAATCATTAAAAAGAAAAGATATCATGTCTCAACCACTCATGAAAAAGGTTTTAGTTTTTGGAGTATTTTGGATTTCAGAATTCCAGGTAAGAGCAGCTCAACCTGTACCATAAATTACACTTTTAAATCTTTATAAAAATCATTTGTGAAAGACTATGATCCAAAACACACTACAGAAATAATTCAGTTTGAAACCGCTTTAACTACCTTGACTCAATGCTAGGGAATTATGGGAATTTTAGTTCTGTGAGACATTTAGCCTTCCCTGTCAGAGAGCTCTGGTGCTACAATAAACTACAATTCCCAGAATTCTCTAAAAGTGGTCTCAAACTGGTTTATTGCAGTGCAGTGTGTTTTGGACTTATAAATTGTAAAAAAATATTACAACCATGCTGACTTTAAGACAAAACCCTGTAAATCAAATACAAGCTGGCATTTAATTTACCTGACAGAATGTATACATTACAGACAACTGTGTTTTATGCATAAAACTGGAGCTAACAGGTTTAGACAGAACTTAACACAGCTTTACATGACATTCATGTAACTATTTCAGTATTCAGTAACATGTGTTAGAGGTGACAAAGATGCCACTTGGGTTAAACACAAGATTTATGTTTTTGCATGAATATGAGCCAACAGACAGACCTCCTCATGTTGTGCGCCCTCAGACAGGTATGTCTTGTGGCCTTTTCAGTCAAACAAGTTAGAAAAAAACTAGAGTTTTTCACCTTTCTATTTCAGTGTATTTTTTAAAAAATAGAGTAGCCTTCTTTCTTAAGTAAGACAGCAGATGATGGCTGAAATCCAGCATCCTTTCAGTGAGGTTTAAGTATCTGTTTATGGAGATATGCTATGCTACCCCTGCACAACCCCCATGCAGAATAGCAACACTGCACAACAATGTCAATGACTGAATGTTGCTGTGAAATATGAAATTCCAAAGTTCAAAGCATAATTCACAACTGCAATTTGCAACCAAAATGAACATTGCACAACCACAATGCACATCATTGCTGTGTGTTCTTCCAGTGCTATCAGCAAAGTACATCTATTACACTATTCACCTCCAATGCATATGTCACTAACAGAATGCCAGCCCTGAAATGATTATATTCCAGAGACAGCAAGCTTATTAAGCAATACGATATTCAGAAAGGGTTCAATATGCAAAAACCAGACCTTGCCAAAACTGAGAAATCAGTAAGCTACTCAGACCACTGCAGAAAGATTTTCTTTCTGACCTCAGTTTTAAACACTCACTTAAAAATTAAAACTCAAATTAAAATTACCCTGTTCTAACTAAGAATGCAAAACTTGACAAGCTGATGTAATGTGGAATTATTTCTAAAGAAATACGTCTATCAGTTTGTCAAAGGCAAACGCACATTTTAAATCAGGTTATGTACCTAAGCCAGATGAGATCCGTCACTTGACCACCTTAAACCGCTTTAAAAACAGCTTTTAAAAAAGCTGTTAAAACGGATCTTTTCCGGCAGGCCTTTCCTGAGTAAGTAACTGACCACCGAAAACAGTTATGCCTGTCCCTGATGCTTGCTATAGCCATTTTAAATTATTTGTTATTCGTAATTTTTAAGTAGGTTTTTATATTGTATTGGGGGGGGGCTATTGGGGGATGGGATATTTGTTTTATCTTGTAAGCTGCCTTCGTTGTATTTTACAGAGAGGTAGAATATATTTTTTATTATTATTATTATTATTATTATTATTATTATTATTATTATTATTATTATTATAGCAGAGACAGAAATTCAGCAGAAGTTCAGAAAGTCGAGGCACAGGAAAATGGCACTCCCTGGTCTTGGACAAGGTTTCAGAGGCATTTAGAAAAGTGAAAAGCCTTTCTGCTTTCCAAGAATCTCAAATGTTTAATGTAGTCAAATGGGGTAGTGCACAAAAGGTCTGGCAGGCAACCAAGGTCCCTATATTATTATTATCATTATTAGTAGTAGTAGTAGTAGTAGTAGTAGTAGTAGTAGTATCCCACTCTTTTCCCTGGGAAACTGGGGGAACTGGGACTCAGAGCGGCTTAACAGTATTAAAAGAACAATAAAATTAAAAACATAGAAAAGTGGTGCATTAAAAAGGAATTACTGTATATACTCATGTATAAGTCTAGAAATTTTAGTCAAAAAATTGACCCCAAAACCTGAGTCGACTTATCCACAGGTCAATGTAAGTACTGTACTTTAACTCTTATAAAAAGGGAACCATCCCCTGGTGAAAGGCAAAAGTGTAAAATCTCCTGAAAGCACTGACCCCCCCCCCCCCCTCTCATCCATCCAGCCTTTATTGGAAGCACAAACAGTTATGCCTTCTGGAATTTTGTTATGTTCTTTGACATTATTTTCCCTTGCTTCATCCTACAGATCCTTTGCCACATGCCCCTAAATTTTACCCTCGACTTATACATGGGTCATATCAAAATCCATAATTTTAGCCCCAAAACCTGCTCTTGACTGATACATGAGGTCAACTTATAGTTGAGTATATACGGTAAATTATTGCAATATTAAAATAGATAGCTATTTATTATTCATTTCATGCATTTTTGTGAAAATCATTCATTTTGAAAAGAGAAGTACACTAGGAAACTCAGGTCCAAAACACACTGCAAAATAATCCAATTTGAGACCACTTTAACTGCCCTGACTCAGTGCTAGGGAATCCTGGGAATTCTAGTTTATTGTGGCAGCAGAGCTCTTTGACAGAAAAGGCTAAATGCCTCACAAAACTATAGAATTCTCTAGCACTAACCCAGGGCAGTTAAAGTGGTCTCAAACTGGATTATTTCAGTAGCATGTTTTGGACCTCAGTTACCTCTAGATCACACTTACCCATGTGTTCTTAAATGCATCTTTCTTTAAAACTTTATATGGCTCATTACATAGATAAACAGGAACTACTTGGTAATGTGTAAATAGGCTATCAATAAATCACCTCTGTGAGCAGGCAGATAATTTAATCAGCAGAGACATTTTAATCATCTACCAAAAAAGTTCCACTGTAACCATACACCTAAAAGGATACCAATGAATGTTTTATTATGCAGATATTAACCAAAAATTCTGTGCAAGCTCAGAATCAACTGGCCTTTTCCAGAAAATTTCTATTTTTGCCCCATTCTGTATAACTCTTTAGGTGCTATTATTAAAACCTTTGTTTCATTCAGACTGTGAGTGAAAGCATCTACATCAATCTGGGCAAAGCTGAGTACATATTCCTTACCCTGATAGTAAGCTAAAAACACACTGTCCAAGATCCTACATCAGAACGTAGCTCCCCTTACACAGTCCCATCTCCTTTCACCTGCCTCTCACAGCAGCTGTCAAGCCCTGCGAGGGGTTGTTGCTGTTGACCCTCACCAGAGGGAAGGGGAGGGGAGGGGGCAGTGAATCAGGCCATGAAGCAGCCATTCAACTAAGTTCAGTGGGAGGGGGAAAATGAAGATGCACTTACAGATGGAATGCACCCTCCTTTTCCTTCTCCCATGTTTTCATGGACTTAAATGCCTCTCCCTCCTTCCATCTCCCATCAGTGGGAAGCAGCAGATCCTCATGGGGTTGGACAGCTGTCAACAGGACAAGTTTTGGGATGGAGTGTAAGACTAAGAGAATAGCTCTCTCTGCACCATCCACAAAGGGACATACACAAGTGTAAATATATTTACATGCACACATGCCACTAACAGAATGTTGGACACTAACTATTAAAGTGTTAAAGTCAATTACGAAACTTGTTTTACCATCTCAAATCCCCAGCCAACACTTTATTTAGACTGTGAGATGCATCCAAGAAACTGCAATTCAACCTTTGAAAATGCCATTTTTAAGACAATAAATATTATTCTAGAAAACACTCAAACATACTATGGCCAGAATCCAGTGGTGTACTGCTGCTGGATCCCATGGCACTAGATGGTAAAATATATTACTGGATCTTGGCCTATAATACCATAAACTGTGCATTACCTGAACTGTGGAGCTAATTTCAGATGCAAAACCTCCTGTAATGGGGGCTTCATGACTGATCAGCAACCGCCCTGTCTTGGCCACTGACTGGAAGACAAAAACATTTTTAAATTACATATCAATAATATAAAACAGAATAAATAATTACTTTTTGCAACTAGAATACACAAAATATCTATGTTTGAATGTATGTTTGAAAACTACAGTCGTCCCTCCTGATTCGCAGGGGATCCGTTCTGGACACACACATCCCACGAATCGGAAAACCTGGAAATATCCAAGCCCCGTGTGCTCCCGCGCATGCACCATTTTGTCACTCTTCCCGTCCACGGAAATTCAAGACCATGAACGGAAAGTCCATGAAATAGGTGGGACACCTGTATAGCACTTCCGTTGAACATTATATCTGTAGAGTATTTCACCACAAATTTCAGCTGGATCCCTACCTATCGGTGACTTCAAATGAAATCATATAAATATAACAAGATACAATTCATTAAATAAAGAAGCTATTAAGAGCATAAAGTTTCATAATAACTTTTATTTTAAGAAATAATTTACATACAGTACAGGTTTTTCTTTTGCCTTAAGAAACCAGCTATATTAAATCCTCTCCCAATCAACCATTAGCCAATATCTTGTAAGTTTTCTCAATGTCTGGCTATGGTGACAATGTCTGGCTATGGTGACTTAGGCTCTTAGGGCGGCCTTTTGACACCCCTAAAAGGAACAGCATTTTGCCGCTCTTTTAGAGGCAGTAAAAGGAAGGATTGGAGCTGCAGTGTGGGGTTGTCGTATCTTGTAAGTTTTCTCAATGTCTAGCTATGGTGACAATGTCTGGCTATGGTGACTTAGCCTCTAAGGGCGGCCTTTTGCCACCCCTAAAAGGAACAGCATTTTGCCGCTCTTTTAGAGGCAGCAAAAAGAAGGATCGGAGCTGCAGTGTGGGGTTGCCATGGCCTCAATCCGCCGTTAACAGGGGTGATGGTTGGAGTTCCAGCAATGGGAAGCCCTCTTAGCCCTGTGATAGCAAACATTTACATAGAGCACTTTGAAAGGCAAGCCCTGGAAAAAGCCCACAACTTGGTTCCGATATATGGATGACACTTTCACCATTTGGAGCCATGGAGAAGAAGATCTGGCTGTGTTCCTGAACCATCCAACCTAACATCCAATTCACTATGGAAAAAGGAAAGGAGGAACACTGCCATTCTTAGATGTCCTAGTCATCTGCAAACCAAACCAACTTCTGGGTCACACAGTATACAGAAAACCTACACATACAGACAGATATCTGCACAAGAGCTCCAACCATCACCCAGGACAAAAAGAAGCACAATAAAAACACTGGTAAACCGGGCAAAATGCATCTGTGAACCCCACTTCTTGGAAGAGGAATTGAAGTACCTAGACCGGGCTCTACAGGCAAATGGTTACTCCACCTCAGACATCAGAAGGGCTGCCAGACCCAGAAAAACCCAGAGGAGTGAAGACAAGCAATCACCAAAGGGAAGGTATTTTTACCATACATCAAAGGAGTCACAGAAAGAATAGGGAAAGTGGTGAGGAACCACAACCTCCAAATGGTTTACAAACCACCCAAGAAAATCCAACAAATGCTGCGCTCAGCGAAGGACAGGAGAGACCCTCTCACAGCCACAGGAGTTTACCGCATACCATGCAGCTGCAGATAAGTCTACATAGGGACCACTAAACACAGTGTACAAACATGAATCAAGGAACATGAGAGACACTGCAGACTGGGTCAGTCAGAAAAATCAGCAGTAGCAGAAGACATTATAAACCATCCTGGGCATAAAATTCTGTTTGAAAACACTGAAATTCTGGACCGTGCCAAAAACTATCAGGTCAGAATGCACAGGGAAGCCATCGAAATCCACAAACACTTGGACAACTTCAACAGGAAAGAAGAAACCCTTAAAATAAACAAAGGACATTTGCAGACTGCCAGAATAGTGCAAATTGAGTCCACTTTAACTGCCCTGACTCAGTGCTAGGGAATCATGGGAACTGTAGTTTATTGTGGCACCAGAGCTCTCTGACAGAGAAGGCTCAAAATTGCAGTTCCCATGATTCCCTAGCACTAAGTCAGGGCAGTTAAAGTGGACTCAATTTGCACTATTTCTAGCAGTCTGCAAAGGCCAAAGTTTGGCTACCAGTCCTGCAAAATAGAAAAATCAGCACTCAGCAAATGCAAATGAAAAACCACCCAGGCTCAGGCTTTTCCCAGCAGACAATGATCACCAATTAGCAGACACTAATTCTCGTTTGCATATCCTCCCACTCTGAGGCCCTGCCATCAATAACAGAACAATGCGCAGTTTACATGGGAATCACTCCACCCTACCCAGGGTGTCACAGTATATATATATATATATATACCCACTCTCTTCCATTCCAGTATTCTCTGAAGATGCCAAACACAGATTCTGGTGAAATGTCAGAAATAAATTCTTCTAGAACATGGCCACACAGCCCAAAAAACTCCACAAAAAACTATGGATGCCGGCCATGAAAGCCTTGGACTTCACAAATAAATAAATAAATAAATAATGTGAGAAGATTGTTTCAAAAAGAAAAGCGCTAGGTGACATCATTCATTTAAACACAAGCCTACTTTTTTTTAGGACTGAATAGATATTAAAAGGATATGAAGCAACCCTCACAGTACAATCAAATCCAAATACTTTCGAGAGGATTACTTTGATATGTGAAAGCTATTTCATCCAAAATAATCTGCCCTATATTAATAATACATTAATAATCTGCCCTACATTAAATGCCTAACAGAATTAAAACCCATAAAGTTTAATTGTATTTTCTTCCAGTTGAGTATAGACAAGACTGAAGCCTCTGGCCTGCATAATGTACAACATGTACATTTGTTCTGGTATATATACATGCAGTTGAAATACACCACCACTTGTATGCTTCTATTACTTGTACAAAGTGGAAAACTCACACAAAGGACATTGAGGCCTATGCATACTGAGTATATATACCTGCAGGGGACTTTGTACCATGTCCAGCTAACACAAATTACAACACTTCTATCATCCAGAACCTAGTAATGCACTCAAGTGTTTTCACCACTAGGGATTCTAGGTTTGGTTTTGAAAATGAATGCCATTTTTAAAAAACCCATCAATGATAACACTTGACTGCAAGTGCATTTTGGCTCACCATCTTTTTCATCATGGTTAAAGTGACTTCACTAGGCTGACTTTACATTTAGTTCCAAAAGAACTTTACATTCTTTGATCAAACCCTAACCCAGGGGTAGGCAACCTTTCCCCTTTAAGGGCCAAGGGACTTCAGCTCCCAGAAGCCTCAGCCATGTTGGCCAATAGTCCCATGTTGACCAATAGCTCCTGGGATTCTGGGAGCTGAAGTCCCTCGGCCCTTAAAGGGGAAAGGTTGCCTACCCCTGCCCTAACCTAACACAGATGATATTGCTACTCAGGACTGAGCAATGTGCATGAATTCACAAACATATTGTTATAGTAATACAGGGCAAGAACGACAATGGCACACACGATATTCCATTTGCTCTGTGTGTGTGTGTGTGTGTGTGTGTGTAAAATAAGTATAAAACAAATATTAAATAATCTGAAATAACTACCACTACCTATTTAGAGCCTCTACAGACTGCCAGAAATAATCCAGCTTGAGACCACTTTAACTGTCCTGGCTCATTGCTAGGGAATCATGGGAACTGTAATTTATTGTGGCACCAGAGCTCTCTGTCAGAGAAGGCTCAGTGTCTCAGAAAAAACTACAGTTCCCATGATTCCCTAGCATTGAGCCAGGACAGTTAAAGTGGTCTCAAGATGGATTATTTCTGGCAGTCTGTACAGGCCCTTACTTTTCTATTCAGCTACTGGAATGTATTAGATTTTCCATTTAACTTTTAAGTATGGTTGTCCTTCAGCCGAATCCTTTAAAAAATGGGCTGATTTAGATTGATTTGGGAGATGTTAAAATCAAAAGAACATAAAACTGTGTTATCTGTGATGTATTCCCTGTATAAGGAACTAAATCCCCTGTATAAGGAAAACAAAAGGATGGGAAGAAGGGGAAGGAAAACGGGGGTTCTAATTTTGTAACTGTCAGCTACTGCTTCTAATCACAGTGAATAGCATTACCACAGCTCTACTAAAGTTATACATTGCAGGACTGCAGTGTCCAGTGCTCTTTGCTAGTTTCCCCATTCAAGAGAAAGATAATTAAAATATTTTCGTGAATTCTGTGGACAGTATAGAAAACCCATAAAACCTACTCAGTAAAAACAATTAGGCAACAAGAATGCTGGCTTGTTTTTTCCACAACATACATGGTTTTCTTTACCAATACATGTTTCATCCATGTTGCAATACCTAGCATTTGTAAGGTTAATTTAAAACACTCACACAGCGCCATGGTTTTTTTAATGGATGCCTATTCACATTAGTTGTGCAATTAACAGGAAATGTTTAGTACTTTTATTTATAGTATAATAATAATAATAATAAGTTTTATTTATATTTCCCACCTCTCCCTACGGATCGAGGCGGGATTACACAATAAAATGAATACAATGTACAAAATATAAACTCAGGGCAGGCAACTGCCATAGCCCCAAATCCTCCAAGGACCAATGGTGGTGGGGGCTGGCAACTGCCACAGCCCTGAGTCCTCCAAGGACCAATCTTAATCAAGTCTGACAGCACACCCATGTTGAATTGTTTGAACAGAAAAACAACTGTACATAGAAATATAACCCGCTCATCTACGCCCTTATTCATCAAGCTGGAGGTATCAATTTTTCTTTTCCTCATACTACAATGCAACTTCCCAGTATTATCCTCCTATTTCTATAAGATCTTCAGTTCACAAACCTAGAAAACCATGAGCAATAATTGGAACACATAGGATAACAGGAAAAAAAGAAGGCATCATTGCCACTCCCTAGGATTTTCCTTTTGGAGCTTTCAGTCTCTTTGGAAAAGAAAGGAAAGAAATGGTTGTGAACTGTTAAGCTTGGTGAGAAGAATCCATCTCTGACTTGTATTTAAGCCAGGGTGATGTGTCACTGCTTGAAGTGCCACAAGACTAGTGCTTCTGATAGCTGAGTTAGGTTTTTTGTTTATTTGTTTGTTCTTGTCAATGTTGATTTTTCCATTTTATTTTTCCATTAAGTCTAGATTAGCTCACTGACTGTATTGGATTTACAATCTCTCTATTCAACTGTTTTATTGTTTTGTTTACCTGCCTTTGGAGGTTTACTCAGACTTCACTGTTGAAAAGTGGCATCTAGCTAAACTAAATAAACTGATTAACACCAGAGGCCCGCAGTCCCCCAAATGTCTGTGCTTTTTCCCACTGAACTGAACATTATGTGTATCCACTTGATATGTGTTTGTCAAAATTCTCTATAACCAATAGAATATCCATGACAGACACAAATAACTCCCTTGATAGATTAATGAAAAAACTAGAAAGTTTGAAACCTTTTGTCGTATAAGATTTATATGAAATTGCTTTCCTAGCAATTTTTAAAAATGTAAAAGTCCTTTACACAGATGACAGTTTCTAGAAATTAAAATTTCTGTAAGTTGAATATTTGTGCTGCTGTGATTTTACACTGGAAGTTAAAACAGCTCCATACAATTGCATTCCCTCCACACTGAAAAATACATGAGCGTTTTTCCATGTAGCAAAAGCATAATGGTTGAGATAACCCTAACTATCAAATGAGATAAGCTCCTATGACTACAAGGGCTCAACCATACCTGCAGAGCTTTCCAATTTTCTGACAATAGATCCTCTGCTCCACACTGTAACCTGTGTCTGAAACTCCTGCAATCTTAAAAAGCAGCTATTGATATTTCAAAGAAGAATGCTACAAGAGAAAATTATTTAGGCTGAAAAGTCAAGTGAACAAAAATAATGATGTGAAAATCCTATATTTTCTGTTTCATTTACCCATTATTCATCATTCCTTCACACACTGGAGGGGGGAATATGGTTTGCTCTTGCTGAAAACAAAGGATGCCATTAAGGAAGGAGTGAGGGATATCTAACCGAATTTATCCATTCTTCTCCAAGATGCCCAACAAACACATACATATGCATATGGGTATGCATTTATGTGTCTTCTAACCATGTGTAGATAATGTATTATTAGAATATATATATATCTAATGTCCATATGTTTCTTACTAAATATAACTGTATGAATAGAAACAACATACAACACAAAGATATTAAAAACACCGCCAGACATTTCAAGCTCTGTTAAGCTTCCATAGGTCTGCACATCTAATAACTTGAACTAAAAAATCTCTGCTCTTTCAAGTACAAGATTTGAGATTTACCTTTGGATTGATTTCTTCAAGAGATTATTTGAGGATTGTTTTTCTATTAACCATTAGGTTTGCAGAATAAGAGTGTTAGCACTTCCTTCAATGACGTTTTTCTTTTACTAAAGAGAAAGCACTTTCCACAAATGACTGCAAAAAAATCAACAAAACCCAGCTATCCCAAAGCACATCTCTCATATGAAAAGGAGTGAGGTTTTCCCAAGCCATCACAAATTGAAGTGGAAAACAGACTTAAAAGATATGTGCCTTTCTAGTCTTCATTAGTATTTCTCCGTGTCTCATTCGTCGGTCTTGAATTCCAATGGCATCTCT
>CM034701.1:270425618-270436013 GCA_020142125.1 Phrynosoma platyrhinos | reverse complement strand
TTTCTAGTCTGTTCAAGTCATTTTGAATTTGATCCTGTCCTCTGGGGTTTAATGAGATATAAAACTGTCCATAGAAGTGGAAAAGATTTATGTTTCTAGTAAATGGAATTTTAGATACAGCGGTGTTACGCTTTCAGGTATAGTGGTCCCTCTGGATTCTCTGGGGCTACATTCCAGGGCCCCCCCGCGAATCCAAAATTTCATAAATATTCAAGCCTTGTTGTCCCCATAGCATCATTGGGGATAATGGGACTTGACTATTTGTGAAATTCCCTCCCTCCCTCTCTCCCTCCCTCCTTACCGCCATCTTCCCCCTGGTGCTGGGGACTTTAATCAGAGCCTGGGCTGCCGGGTCTTGTAATTAGCCCCGGCAGCCATCAGGACTCGCTTTCCCAGCAGTGCTCAGGACCTGATGTGCGCATGTCCCGCTCCCTCCGCTGCAGCCAATGGGTGCCCAATACATCATGCTAAGGAGAGATACAGCACAAGCAGTCAAAGGATACATGCAAAGTCAGACTGAATCACATCAATAAGACTTCAGGGAAAACCTATAAACATCACCATAATCCAAAGATATGCGCCAACCACAAAGGCAGAGGAAGAAGAAATTGAGAAATTCTATGAAGGAATCCAGGAAGACATTGGCAACACACTAACACAAGATTGCAAACATAAGCAATTGGAATGCTAAAGTTGGTAGCAAAGAAGAATTAAAAACAGTAGGAAGATTTGGACTAGGTGCAAGAAATGAAACAGGAAAGAGACTGATAGAATTTTGTGAGGCCAACAATCTATCCATAGCAAATATCTTCATATAACCAGAAATGAAATTGTATACATGGACATCACCAGATGGTCAATACAAAAATCAGATAGACTAAGACTAATCAGAAGCAGAAGATGGAGAACCTCTATTATTGCACCCAAGATGGAGTGCATGGAAGATAGAGAAGCTCTATTATTGCACCCAAAACTAGACCAGGCACTGACTGTGGAAGAGACCATGAACTATAGTTTTTTGTGGGTTTTTCGGGCTGTGTGGCCATGTTCTAGAAGAGTTTCTTCTAGAACATGGCCACACAGCCCAAAAAACCCACAAAAAACTATGGATGCTGGCCATGAAAGCCTACGACTTCACAGGTCATGAACTAATTATATCAAAATTTAGAATAAAGCTGAAGAAGAAAACAGAAACAGTGATCATACCAAAATATGATTGAACAATATAACAACAGAATTCACAAACAGTGTAAGAAATAGATTTGCTGTATTAAGCATAATCGACTGAGAACCAGAGAAACTGTAGTCAGAAGCCAAGGACATAGTAAAGAAAGAATACAGAAAGACACTAACAGTGTTCAAAAAGAAAGAGAAGAAACAACAGATAACAGAGGACAAACTTCAAGCAATAAAGGAAAGGAGAAGCAAAAGAAAAGGGAGATAAGAACAAAACCAGAACCATGAATGCAACTATTCAGCGACTAGTGCTCAAGGCTAAAGATAACTACTATAATTACCAATGCGAAAAAGAAAAAGAAAAAAGAAAACAACAAAAAAGGAAAAATGACTACTTCCTCAAGATCTGGAAACTCAAAGGAAAGTTCAAACCAAGGGCAGAAATGCTATATGATCAGAAGAGGAACATACTATAAGATTAAGAAGAAATAAAAAGATAATGGAAACAATACTCAGGAGCTGTATAAAAGAGAAGAAAAAATGAACAACACATGGAATGATAAACTTACAATAAGAGATATTGAGAAGAATAAATCACCAGGAGCAGATGATATTCCAGTAAAATTGCTATAGTCCACACAGACAGAATCAACTCTAATGATAACTAAAATATATCAACAAATACGGAAAACAAAACAGTGGCCAACAGACTGGAAACATAAATATACACCCCAGTCCACAAAAATGGAGATACAAAAGACTACAGCAACTATGGGACCATAGCATTAATTTCCCATGCTAAGATGTTTTATTGTGATTTTATGCTGGCCGAATGGCTGTAATAAAATTTGAGACAAGAATTCCCCATGCAACCAAAATTATGTTCAAAATTCTGCAACATAAACTCCAATCACACATGGAGAGAGAAATCCCAGAGGTCCAAGCGGGCTTCAGAAAAGGAAGAGGCAGTAGGGACCACATTGCAAACATACAAGGATCAATGGAGCAAACCAAGGAATTCTAGAATAAAATCAGCATGTGCTTTATAGACTTTAGCAAAGTGTTTGACTGCATAGATCAGGGGTAGGCAACCTTTCCCCTTTAAGGGCCGAGGGACTTCAGCTCCCAGAATCCCAGGAGCTATTGGCCAACATGGGACTATTGGCCAACATGGCTGAGGCTTCTGGGAGCTGAAGTCCCTCCGCCCTTAAACGGGAAAGATTGCCTACCCCTGGCATAGATCATGAAAGCTATGGAATGTGCTTAACGAAATGGGAGTGCCACTATATTTGATAGTTCTGATGAGAAATTTGTACTTATGACAAGAGGTGGCTATGGTTAGAACAGAATATGGTGAAGCAGAATGGTTCCCAATTGCCCAAGGGGTCAGGCAAGGCTGCATTCTATTACCCTACCTGTTTGACTTGTATGCTGAAAACATCTGCAGCTTTGGACACAGAAGAAGGAGGAGTGAAGATTGGAGGAAGGAACATCAACAATCTAAGTCACCATACTACTAGCAGAAAACATGATACACTTGGAACAATTACTGAAGAAGGTAAAAGAAAAAAAGTGCAAAGGCAGATTACTGCTGAACATAAAGAAAACAAAAATAATGATTATGGAGGATTTACATAAATTCAACCTAGATAATGAGGGATTCAAAATAGTTAAAGATTTCCCGTACCTTAGATCAAACATTGATCTGAATGGGGACTGCAGTCAAGAAATAAGAAGACAACTACAAATGGAAAGGACAGGCCTCAAAGGACTACGGTAGATAAGATCCTAGGGGGGTTGCAGACTGCCAGAAATAGTGTGAATTCAGTCCACTTTTAGGGTTAGGGTTAGAGTTAGGGAACCATGGGAACTGTATTTTATTGTGGCACCAGAGTTGTCTGACAGAGAAGGCTCAATGTCTCAGGAAAATAACAGTTCCCATGATTCCCTAGCACTAACCCTAACCCTAAAAGTGGACTGAATTCACACTATTTCTGGCAGTCTGCAACCCCTGCTAGAGTGTAAAGATATACAACTGAGCACTAAAGTTAGAATATTCCAAGCCATTATATTCCAAATCACCATGTACTGATGGGAGGGCTGGATAGTGAAGAAAGCCAACAGAAAGAAAATAAATACCTTCGAAATGTGTGCTGGAGGAGAGTGCTGAGGATACTATGGATGACCAAAAAGACAAACAAATCGGTCCTAGAACAGATCAAGCCTGAACTGTCCTTGGAAGCCAAGATATCAAAACTGAGTCTGTCATACTTTGGCCACATCATGAGAAGACATGGCTCACTAGAAAATATGATAATGCTGTGGAAGGTAGAGGGCAGTAGAAAGAGAGGAAGACCACATGCCAGATGGCTGGACTCACAGGCCTAAGTCTACAGGACCTAAGCAGAACAGTGGAGAATAGGGGGTCTTGGAGATGTCTCATCCACAGGGTTGGGATGAGTCAGGACTGACTCGAGGGCAGTTAACTATAACAACAGTTGTCTTGTGTCAACAGCACATAGTGGCAATGTAAAGGAAAAACCTAGTCATATTGACATTATCATGGTTTAAGTATATCATGGAGAATCTATTCTTATGCCTTGTAACCTTTTCAAATTCATTTAATTCTATCATATATGACACGAGTGGTGTAGAAATAAATGATTTGCATCGTTGGTTGTTATAGTGACATAGCAAGTAAGATGAAAAAACAGTGTTCAGATGTACAGAAGTTTCCTATTGCAATGGTAAATGAAATGTTTTTTCAGCAAAATGCATGAATGTTTGTGAATATTCATAGAATCAGAACTGGAAGGGGCCTAGCAAACTGTCTAGGCCACTGTAGGAAATCCAAAGCTACAGATGGCTATATAGTGCCTGAAGAATCCACTTGAGAACCCACCACTCCTCTGAGTAGTTGGCTAGCTATTCATCATTAGCTGCCATTATTATCCAGTTTGTATCTATACTCCTGTAACCGTTTTTTTTTTAAAAAGAGTTGTGTCACTGAATTGGAGTGTGAAGAAGCAACTAATTTTAACCCAGCCTCCCAACATTCATGGACTAACAATAAGCAGATATTGGGTTGTGATGTGAAAATTCTGGTTCATGTCCTGTTCGCATGAAATTAATTAGGTTGCCTTTGTGAATTTATAATTTTTCAAGCTACTTCACCTCACCAAGTTCTTAAAAGTGGTAAAATGTTATGGACCTTTTGGGAAAGCATGATATTAAACGGAAGTAATAGCCTGTGTGAGGTCTGTGCAGTGGTGAGGAACAATGAGGGAGATGCAGCCCTTCCAGTCATTTTGGGTATGTGCTTCTCCTGGACCAAGGATAGTTGCCCATGCTAATCTTTTGAGTATGATGATCATTGCATACAGTAGACCCTGCATGATGGTAACAGAATTTCTGATTTTGCTATCTGCTTATCCCGTCAAGGAAATGATGCCAGTGGTGCTAATAGAAAATGCTTATGTCTTCTTGTTGCATGGCTATGATTTTGAAGCTTTTGCAAAATAAGAGGTTTTGAGGAAGTAGTACGTAGTCAAATCTTTCTTTTCAAATGTGCAAAATATTTCAGTGTTCTTAAGGCTCTTTCCTGCCATTTTACAAGTACACCAGAAGAGGCTGACTGTTTTCAGACTATTTCATTGTATTGTAATATGGTGTTCTGTGGATTGCTAGAGGGAGTAAAATTGCACATGGAAACTATAATTGAAAATGTTGAGTGTGAAGTAATTAGTGCACCATTGCAGTGATAAAAGGGCCGCAGTAGCTCAGCAGTTAAGATGCTGACTCTGACGACTGTAAGGTCAGCAGTTCGAGGCCCAAGCGCTGCATGATGGAGTGACCTCCCATCACTAGTTCCAGCTTCTGTCAACCTAGCACTTCAAAAGCATGTAAAATGGAAGTAGATAAATAGGCACCACTTTGGTGGGAAGGTAACAGCGTTCTGTTCAGTCATGCTGGCCACATAATCATGGAGTCATCTTTGACAACTCTGGCTTCCTCAGCTTAGTACACTACCCCCTACAGTCGGACATGAGTAGACAAACTTGTCAAAGAGGAAATTTTTACCTTTTTGCAGTGATAAAGCAGTGAACAAGAGAGATTATGATATAAATAAGCTATGATATATTCAGGTACTTTTCTGTTTTGTGTGCTCCTTCATTGCATTGATTTAAGCTGATGAGTCAAAATACAATGAGAGAAATTGAAATTTTTAAGACCTAGGAAAGTAGGTTTTATATAGCAAAGTTTTCAAAGCTTGGTCAGTAATAAGTATTGAATGGAGAAAAATAATTCAACAAAAATATGAATGGTGGGGAGTGGTTTGCCACTCTTGGAGATGGCAGCATAACTGTATTTCTCTGCTATCCTCCCTACTTAATCATTGAACTTCAAGAAAGATAAACCAAAATAGTTGTGGGAAAATTAGCTGATCAGCAAAGTAAGATGCCAAGCATAAGAAACCAGCAATAAGACTGGGCTTTTGCAGACTGCTAGAAATAGTGCAAATTGAGTCTACTTTAACTGCCCTGGCTCAGTGCTAGGGAATCATGGGAATTGTATTTTTTTCTGAGACATTGAGCCTTCTCTGTCAGAGAGCTCTGGTGCCACAATAAACTACAGTTCCCATGATTCCCTAGCACTGAGTCAGGGCAGTTAAAGTGGATTCAATTTGCACTATTTGTGGCAGTCTGCAAAGGCCCACTGACAAGAGGAGGAGAGCACCTTGTGACCTTTCCTACCGGAGAGATGGGAAGCACAGGGACAGTGAGATGGTATCTTGCGAATTAAAAACCATAAGATATGTTAAAGAAAGGGTTGAAATGAGCTCAGAAATAAAGGACTATTTAAAATAATTAAAGCAGGAGTTCCAGGCACATTTTGTTAAAGAAATAAGCTCACTTCAAGAGAATCTGAAGAAACTTACTATATAGCTGGCTCATTTAATTAGAACACCTGGAAAAGCACTAGAACTGCATTTTAAAAATTAGGAGAAACAAAAAGTAATGCAGGATGAGATCGGAGGACTACTGTATAAACTTGAAGATCAAGAGAAAACCATTGCCTAATTATCTGTGTTTTTAACTTTATGGAGGAGGACAAGGAAAATAATGTATTAGAAATGTTTGTGGCCTAGGGCAAAGAAATCCAACCCAGCATCCTAATAGATGGAGGGAGATATTGAGAGAATCCACAGAATTGGCAGGCTGTACAGGTCAGCGGCTAACTAAAACTTTGTTAGAGACATTACTGTAGGATTTGCCAGATACTCAAAAAGTTCAAATCTATCAAACCCTGAGCAAAAGTAAGAATTTGATTTACAAAGGGAAAAAGATTAAGATTTACCAGGACCTGGCTGTTGAATCTGTGTGAAAGAAAGTGAAATGGAGTGATATGACAAGAGCCCACGAGAAGCAGTATATATGTATAAATGGTGGTTTCCTTTTAAGATTGTGATACAGAGCAAAGATATTTAGTAAAGTCAGCTAAGTCTTACCAGTAGTGTGAGGACTGAGATGAACCAAAGCCTTTGTCTCAAGTAGTGCTGTTTCAAGCAGGTGTCTTAACTGTTGTATTTTATATCACATCTTCTAAAGGTTGACTAGATATCATTGCTTCATAACTTGAGGTATCTATAACCTTAAATGTGTTTATATTTAGAGAGTCTAAATTACTTTTCTTTGCATTTGTTCAGTGGAACAAGTCCCAGTGGAGCCGTACTATATTCCACTTTCTCAAGCGGAAGTACTTCAGGATGGAAGTGATGTCACACTGGTGGCTTGGGGTACTCAGGTATACTACTGAGTTTTGAAATAAATATTAGGGATATTTCCTGGAAGTATGTGGAGAGATCTTGTAGCACCTTTGAGACTAACTGAAATAAAGAAGTTGGCAGCACGAGCTTTCGTTGAAATAGACTGAAGTCTACGAAAGCTCATGCTGCCAACTTCTTTATTTCAGTTAGTCTCAAAGGTGCTACAAGATCTCTCTACATACTGATTCTACAGACTAACGCGGCTATATCTTTGAATTTCCTGGAAGTATTATTTTAAAGAACAGTAGTGTTGGTTAAACTAAGTAGACTGAAAAAGTAAAATATACAGGGTTGGGTTTAAATGAAATTGAACAGATTAAATTTATATCATGTAGTTTCTGTTGAAATCAGTAAGTCTTAAAATGGTTGCAATCATTAACTTTTCATAAATTATTAACTTTTCACAAATTATTTCAGTGGGACTTGCATAGAAATAACAGCTTAGATCTAGCTCATATCTTATTTTTTTCTTATAATTTTCTTAATTATTAAGAGACACAACTTTCATAATATTGTACATTAGAGTTTAGATCCAATTGCTAGTCTCAAGCAGAGCAGAACCTTTGATTCAATTATTGAATGTTAAGTCAGAACTTGTATAAATCCCCTTGATTCAGTGGGTCTATTGTAGTTGGAACTAGCAATGTGACTTAGATTTAGGGTTTCACCAACAGTGGAAGCCTTAAAATTAATGTGTGTGTGCATGAATGCATATATATGTAAAATTAATGTGCATGTGCTTGTATATGCTTTCCTGGCTTGAATTTAAACATGGCCCTGCCCATATATCAAGTGGCTACAGTATGCATATACTGTATCTAGTATTTCCTACTCAGCATTCCTGTTCAGGTACAGCAAAGATAGGACATAGGGGCTTCCCAGTCTGGCCTTGGTAGGGATGACCAGCAGATAATGTGATATAGTGTGCCCTTGGTATCTACTGGAGTTTGGTTTTGGGACACCCCTTCTCAGTAGATACAAAATCCATGGATGTTCAAGTTCTATTAAACACAATGGACAGTAAAATGATGTTCACATATATCACATTATCTGCTATCGAGCAACATGACTGGCCATCCCTACAAGGCCAGACTGGGAAGCCCCTATGTCCTATCTTTCCTGTACCTGAACAGGAATGTTGAGTGGGCAATACTAGACACTTTGGGGACATATACAAAACCACAAAACACCAGAATGGCCACTCCCTGTGGGAAAGTCTTGGGAAGGAGGTATATGATGGATGGAGGCCTTTGGAACTATTTAAAATATCATCACCTAAGCAACCACTCTGTTACTACCTTCGGGCCTAGTGTAAGAAGAAGAGCCCTCCCTCCATTCCATCCAGTGTCATCTGAGGGAGAGACACTAGGCCCAGCACCTTCGGGCCTAGTGTAAGAAGAAGAGCCCTCCCTCCATTTCATCCAGTGTCATCTGGGGAGAGGACACTAGGCCCAGCACCATTGGGCCTGGAATAAGAAGAAGAGCCCTCCCTCCATTACCATCTGATGTCATCTGGGGGAGAGACACTAACTAAGCCCAGGACCACCCAGTTTGTTTTGATGTTTCGAAATGCTGTACGCCGCCCCGATTGCCTAGCAGAGGGGCGGGATATAAATAAAAATTATTATTATTATTATTATTATATTAGTCTTTCTAAACTGGAAAAGCAGAAAGTTGTGTTGGGCAGCATTGACTGTAGACACCTACAGCTCTGTCAAGGAGCAGTGTCCAACCCATCATACTTTTTGATATGGGGGGGATAAAGTGGAGATAGTGGTTACAATTTTTGGCTTGGTCAATCCTTCTAGGTATTCTTATGAGTTCAGTGGCAAAAAGGGTGTCAAGATTAATATTTTTTCTATGACAGTATTTTCAGATTCACACCACTCCAATATGCTGATGGAATTGAAAGCCTTAACAATGAACTACATCAATATACTGTTCATGCCCCCTTTTCTGCAATTTCTAGGTTCATGTTATCAAAGAGGTAGCAGTTATGGCTCAAGAGAAGCTTGGTGTGTCCTGTGAAGTAATTGATTTGAAGACTATTCTTCCTTGGGATGCAGAGACTGTATGCAAAGTAAGTATATGTAATGTAGCGCATGCCATTGTACTTGCTTATGTTGTATTCGTTTGTATTTGGACTGGAATATACTGAACTGTATTATGCTTAAGATACTTTCCTATACAAAAGACTTAAGATTTATGAACTCTAAGGAGCAAATAAAGATGGCAAGATGATAAGCCTCTGAGATATTCCTTGGGAAGGAGTTCCACAACTGAGGGACTGCCCTTGAAATATTCTGTTCTTGCTGACCTCCAGTTTGATCTTAATTAAATCAGTTGCACCAACTTTCACTGGGTCAGAAAGAAAAGTTGCACAATTTTAATAGCAGAACAGGAGAGGTCTCAAATAATGTCTTGAGGAACATTCTAGATCTTAAAATAAAAATTCCCAGAGAGAAAGAGAGAATATGAGTGTGTCTTTGGTTTAAAGCAGGGGTAGGCAACCTTTTTGAGCCGGGGGCCGGGTTGCTGTCCCTCAGACAATTGATGGGCCAAAGCACCAAAAATAAATAAATAAATAAATAAATAAATAAATAAAAATAAAAATTAAAAAAGAATTAAAAAATTAAAAAAAAATGCATGCACACTCTCTCAGCCCCAGAAAAGCCATGGCAAAACCCCTGTGAAGATTTTGCCAAGAAAACCCCCAGAACAAGTAATAACAACAGTAATCAATATCATCATGGGGGGGGGGGCGGCGGCGGTGGGGGGGTGGCGGCGGCAGGACCAGTTTGGGGCCGGTCCAAAGGCCTTGCTGGGCCGCATCCGGCCCCCGGGCCTTAGGTTGCCTACCCCTGGTTTAAAGTAAAAAAGTGTATGCTCAACAAGCAAGGAAATATGACCCAGAGATTCCCCTCTCCTCGGCTCAGAATGGACACATTGACTTTCATCATAGGTGCTCTGCAGTTTAATTCCATTTGCTGTCCTCCTTACATAGCACATTATTGGTAGTGTAGAAGAAAGGATACATCTCTTGATAGTGTTAAAATCTATAAGCAGAAGATTTGCATGGCTGTACCATTTTTTTGTACTCTAATCTGATTTGTTTGTCCCAGGAGAAACAAATATATACAATTCCATTTACAAACATGGTGTAATGTGTAGATACTATTATATCCTTGCATGTAAAGGTTCCTTTCATTGTCTTTTCCCACTTGTTTCTAAGTGTAAATGATTTCTCTTCTTAATTAAATCTCATCTCCAAAAAGGGGTTAAATAGCAAGTTTTATGAAATTTGAGCTGAATATTGTGCTATCCCATTTGTAAACACACCACTCTAGAAAATAAATAATAATAATAATAATAATAATAATAATAATAATAAT
>CM034701.1:270406388-270420447 GCA_020142125.1 Phrynosoma platyrhinos | reverse complement strand
GAGAGAGAGAGAATATGCAATCCATTGTATTTGCAACTACTTGCAATTACAGGGGGACTGCAGCTTAGCAAGGCAAGTACAGTTGTCCCTCCCCATTCACAGACCTGAGGTCCACGGTCTCACTTTTTGTGGGGAGGGACAACTGTCATATCTTCAATGGCCGTGCATGTTCATGTGCAGCCTCGCATGCACGCCATGGTCGCACGCACCATTATTTTCAATGGGGCTCCAATATTAACGAGCCACCATTTTTGCAGGGGGGGGTTCTGGAACACATCCCCCATGAATTGAGAGGGGCAACTTTAGTTGCAAAACCAATGGATAGCATATTTTGTCAATTTTTTTTATAGACAGATAGTTCCCACGCAAGGCTGCTCAAAAGGGAAATGCTGTGCTTGAGCAGCCTGGGTTACTGAGAGGCAGAGGAAGGCTCAGTTGCTAAAGTTGCCCTGCTTGGTGCCTGGAACAGTCCCGTCCTCACCATGTTGCCACTTGCTTCACCAATAATGTGCAGATGATTGGCATACGACTTAGATGATTGACATGGCGACTTAGATGCCAGTGTTGTAACAGAATCAACTGACGAGGTGTCCAGCAACTCTGTTGATGAAATTATACTTTTTCCCTCCCTCTGCAACCTCAAGGGCCATATTCTTCCAAAAGGTTTTGGGACTTTTTGAGACAATATTGGAAATAGTACTCTATTGGATCTTGATTTTCACCACTAACAGGAGGAGCCATTCATTTGTAAAGGGGAACACATCAAGTGTCGTATGGCTTTTTAACACCATACATTGAAAACAACTTGAAGGCACACAACAACAACAGCATTCCTAAACAGAAGCAGTTCTAGTATTTGTACAGGAATTTTTTAAAAAATCAGCAACATGACCTCTAGGGATCGCTTCAATGTTAGCCTCAAAAAGATATCTATGCTGTTGTAATTAAGCTAAAAACAGAAACACAGCCATCCAACTATGATCCATCTGCCATAAAGAAATGGTAACACTCTGAAGAGCTCACTACAGACATGTAAAGGATGCAGACCTACTCTGTACACTTACTAAATGAGATCCGTCAATTGACATCTTTGGACATCTTCAAGAAGGCTGTCAAGATGGATCTCTTCCGGCAGGCCTTTCCAGAACAGATCACCCGGCCTCAGGAATTTTCCCCTCCCCCAGGAGAGTCCCCGCAGCCTCCCTTGTTAATGGAACTGAATCTCGCTGTGGATTTACTGTTATTGTTTTTATTGTGTTATTCATTGTCCAATTGTTGTTTTAATTTGTAATGTGATTTAATATTTTTTTAAGGGGGGAGAGGAATATACTGTTTTACTTGGTATGATGTTTTAATGTTGTTAACCACCCTGATTGGGATACCAAAGGGTGGTATATAAATAATTATTATTATTATTATTATTATTATTATTATTATTATTGAATTCAGAATTACATTCAGTGGGAACATCACCACCAGAATTGTCCCAATGATAAAATGAAAAGGGTGATTTTCACTTGGGAGCTGTACAGACCATACGCCGTGGCCCCAATCCAGCTTTTTGCTGCTCCAAAAAGAGCTGGCAAATGCCTCTCCTTTTGGGGGCAGCAAAAAGCCGCCCTTAGTGCCGCCGTTGCAGCTCTTTTGTGCCTCTTTGGCACAATGTGTCAATGGGGCGCCCTGATGCCGTGTGGTCATGTGATGGCAGCGTCAGGGCGGAGTCAGGGCAGCCAGCGTGCGGTCGTCCCACCCCAACTCCACCCCCAGGCCAGCCCTTTTGGCCAGTCTGCATCAGCCCTTACTCTCCTCTCCCATTGCAGCCTACATCCCCACTTTCCCAACTGTTCTGGGGCTTCCTGACCTAAAGAGCAAATTCTCAGGTGACACAAGAAAATGTCTTCAGTGCAGAATACCTTCTTTCCCATTCAGCATGTAAGAAATGCTGAGTGGAAGTGGCCATTCACTACACAGGAGAATTTTGCAGATCCATCCCATTATGCACAAGAGGGAGAGGTTACTTCTCCACCAGAATTAATCTAGCCTTGTGTGCTACACAGACACTTTGCACAGGGACAAGTACCGGGTCCAAGCCTCAGTATGAGAAGCGTTAAATGGGGACTCTTAAGTGGGCTGGCAAATCAACAAGATTAAAAATCACTAGCACAATTTATGGAGAAATTAACATAATCATTTTCCTGCACAAAACTATATTATAGTTCCTTCTTTGTATGTGACGGGGGCACAGAAGTAGAATCTTCTTCTACTCAGGAGCAGCTAAAAGTGTAGTCCTGTTTGACAGTGGAATAGAAGCCGACCACTCAAAGGAAGGTGGACCTTCCCTTTTTGGGGGTCTTTAAGCTGGATGAGCATCTTTTAAGAGTGCTCTATTTGGGTATTCCTGCATGGCAGGGGATTGGAATAACTTGGCCTTCCAGCTCCAAGATCCTATGATTTTAAGTGCCATGTCCTCTAAAAGAACCATTATAAAAGTGCCTTGATTCACATGATTATAGCCATACTCAAAATATAAACTTATATAGTCCTGGAGTCCACATCTGGGGCAAGTACCTTTTCCTCTTCCTCATAATTATAAACGCCAAGGAATAGTATTTTCATCTAGTAGCCCGGTGGTCATGAGTCCCAGAAGGCACACAGAAAAAGAGAGAGAGAGAAGGTGGAAGGTCCCTTGCCATCCCAGGCCCTTCCACATCTCTTTACATTCATTTATACAGTTACAGTGGGCCCTTGGTATTTTCTGGGGTTTGGTTCCTGAACCTCTCATGGATACCAAAATCCATGGATGTTCAAATCCCATTAAATACAATGGATAGTAAAACAGTGTCCCTTATATAAAATGACAACATTATGGTTTGTTTTTCAGAATTTATATTTTTAAAATTTTTTTTTAATATTTTCAAACCATGGATGCTTGAATCCATGTATATTGAGTGTTGACTGTAATTTACATCCACCTTTCTCCCACCCTTGGATCCAAAATGTTATGCAACAGTGTTATAAATCCATTTTAACTGCCATGGCAACATTCTATGGAGTGCTAGAGTTTGTAGTCTTAATGGGACACTAGAGTTCTCAAAATACCCCTCTCTTAAAATAACAAATCCCAGGTTTCCACAGGGATGCTGCCATGACAATTAAGGCCAAATCACAGTGCTATAATTGTGCAGCGTGAAAGCAATCACAAGCACTGCACAAATAATCCAGTTTGACACCACTGGCTCTGTGCTATGAAATCATGGGAATTCTAGTTTATTGTGGCACCACAGCTGACAGAGGCAGCTAAATGTCTCACAAAACTAGTTCCCAGAATTCCCTAGCATTGAGCCAGGGGAGTTAAGGTGGTGTCAAACTGAATTATTTTTGCAGTGTGGATGAAGCCTTGGTCCACAGTGTCAGGCAGATGTTATGAGGTACAGTCGCCCCTTCATTCTCGAGGACTTGAGATCCGCAGACTCAAATATTCACAGAGGGGCGACCTCCTTTAATATCAATGGAGCATGCACCAGCAAAGGCGTGCCCCATGGGGCTTGAATATTGGCGAGTCTGTTTGCGCGGGGGGGGGGGCTGAATGGATCCCCCACAAAAACGGAGGGCCAATTGTATATGTGTTTCCTAAATTAAACTCTCCCACACTGTACAATTTACCCAGTTTGACACCGCTTTAACTGCCATGGCTCAATGCTGTGGAATGCTGGGATCTATAGTTTGATGTAGCACCAGAGCTCTCTGACAGAGGCTAAATGTCTCACAAAACTACAAACCCAAAATTTCACATGACTAAGCCACAGCAGTTAAAGCAGTGCCAAACTGAATTATTTCTGTAGTGCAGATACAACCACATAGCTCCAGCCCTTTCACTCTGCACCAACAGGGTCTGGTACTAGTAACATGGAGGAAAGAAATTAAATGAAATGAAAAGGATTTAAAATAAATTTTATTTTTACACATTTTAATGCTTTTGTATTGTTTTTAGATTGCATTGCTTTAGATTTGTTCTTCGTCGCCTTGAGTCCCTATATTGAGAGAGAAAAGTGGGTTATATAACCAAACAAAATAATAATGACTGGACTGCACCACTTCAGGCAAAAATAGCTAAATACTGTATTTCCTAAAGCTACAAATCCCAGAATTCCACATCACTGAGCCAGGGCAGTTAAGGCGGTGCCAAACTGGATTATTTCTGCAGCCACACAGGCAGGGTGACCAGATGTCCTCACTGCAAAGGACGACAAGGCACCACAAAATGTAGGACAGTCAAGACAAAATGTAAGACCTGACCAAATAAAAGCTAAAAACGCTCATATAAATGTAAAGCCATGCTTCTTACTGATGCTCAGAATGGAGGAGGCTTTGGAAATCCCAAAGGACAAACAAATGGGTCCTTGAGCAGATCAAGCTGGAAATCTCCCTGGAAGCTGAGGGCCTTTGCAGACTGCCAGAAATAGTGCAAATTGAGTCCACTTTAACTGCCCTGGCTCAGTGCTAGGGAATCCTGGGAATTGTTTTTTTTTTCCTGAGACATTGCGCCTTCTCTGTCAGAGAGCTCTGGTGCCAAAATAAACTACAGTTCCCATGATTCCTTAGCAGTGAAACAGGACAGTTAAAGTGGCCTCAATTTGCACTATTTCTAGCAGTCTGCAAAGGCAAAAATTGAGGCTGTCGTACTTTGGACACATCATGAGAAGGGAGGACTCAATGGAAAAGACTTATTATTATTATTAAAAAAACATTATTATTATTATTATTATTAAAAGACAATAATGCTGGGAAAGGTAGAGGGAAGTAGGAAGAGAGAAAAGCCACATGTTAGATGGATGGACTCTATTAAGATATGGGTTTGCAGGATTTAAGCAGAGGAGTGGAGGGCAGGGGGTCTTGGAGATATCTCATCCATCCATAGGGTCCCAATGAGTCGAGATCAATTTGAGGGAAGTTAACAACAAACAACCTGGAGAGAAGGCTTGAAATGGAGGACATGGTCCTGGAAAAGGAGGGCAAGTGACCATGGAGTTCCAGCCCTTTCACTCTACAGCAGGGGTAGGCAACCTTTCCCCTTTAAGGGCCGAGGGACTTCAGCTCCCAGAAGCCTCAGCCACGTTGGCCAATAGTCCCATGTTGGCCAATAGCTCCTGGGATTCTGGGAGCGGAAGTCCCTCGGCCCTTAAAGGGGAAAGGTTGCCTACCCCTGCTCTACAGAGTCAGGAACTAGTACTGTAATGTGGAGGAAAGGACTGCACCACTTTGGGCAGTGGCGGGGAGGGGGGTGTCAAAAATATTCAGTATTTCCTCAAATTTAGCAAAAGTCTCCTCATTAGCGAGGGCAGGTGAGTAATGTTCTAACGCAATCGCTGCGTCTGCCCTTGGAATGAACACCACACAACACCCCCGCGCCACAGGCACGAAGTGGTACGGTCCACCCCGTCCGCCGCCTCAAGCCTTTCCGCGCAGGGCGCTCTCACCATACTGGGTGGGTTCCGGGTCAGGCTGGAAAGCGAAATGCGCCGCGTGCCTGTGGGGCGGAGACCGGAGGCGGGAGCGCGAAACCGCCGTTGCCGCCAACCGACGCAGCGCGAGCGCAGCAACGGCCATTTTAGCCGCTCGAGAAGGACAGAGAGTGCGAGCACGTTGTGAAGAGGCGGGGGGGGGTGCTTCCCTGGGCAATCTCATTGGCCGGGTGGGAGCGGACGATGGGCCAATCAGGGTCCTCCCTTACTGGGGTGGTTACGAGGCTTAATAGAGGAGAGAAGCCTCGGCTGGGAAAGGAGAGGGAGCTCGCGCATGCGCGGAGAGATCCTTACTGGGGCGGTAGCGAGGCTTAATAGAGGAGAGAAGCCTCGGCTGAGAAAGGAGGAGGTGATGTAATACGCATGCGTAGAAAGAATGAGCGCTGCGTTTGTTGATGGAAGAGGAAGGATAGGGATCTGTCGGTACCATAAACTAATAAGTATAGAGTGACACTCCCATTGTTGAAAGAGGGAGTTTCCTGGTCAGTTTCTTTCTGTTGCCTGAAAGGGTCATTTAGAACAATAAAATAGGCACATTATATGTAAGCTAATTGGGCAACAGCATGCTTTCTCCTCACTTAAAAAAAAAAAAAGGAGGGATATTAATTTTTCATTGTAATGTGTATGTGAAAGAAAAGTACTCTAATAAAAATTCAAATAAAAAAAAAGGAAAGATTCATAAGCTTTCTTTCAAAGTGGGTTTTCCCCCCCTTGGGAGGGGAGAGATTTGTTTATTTAATGACAATCATGTGAAATGGAGCATAGGAAGAAAGTGCAAAGGCAGGCTTGCTGCTGAACATAAAACGAAAACCATGACCACAAAGGACCTACATAAATTCAACCTGGACATTGAGGAAATGGAAATAGTCAAAGAATTCTTGTATCTTGGATCAGATATAGCCAGAATGGTGATTACAGTCAAGATATAAGAAGACCACTCCAGAACACAGTGCAGAAATAATTCAGTTTGAACTGCTTTAAGTGCCCTGGCTCAGTGCTAGGGAATCCTGGGAATTGTAGCTTATTGTTGCACCAGAACTCTGTGACGGAGAAATGTCTCACAAAACTACAGTTCCTAGAATTCCCTAGCCTTGAGCCAGGGCAGTTAAAGTGGTCTCAAACTGGATTATTTCTGCAGTGTGTTTTGGACCTAAGAATGTGAAGGGCAGTGATGAAAGAACTAGACAAGATCCTAAAGTGTAAAGATATACAACTGAGCACTAAAGTTAGAACCGTCCAAGCCATTGTAATAATAATAATAATAATAATAATTTGTATGTTTATACCGACCTTTGGTGAAGCAATCCGGGCGGTTTACATCATTAAAAATATACAACATAAACAATATATTTCCCTCCCCCTTAAAAAGTTATTAAAGTATATATCAATTAAAATCACAATAACAAATTAAAAACAGAAAATAATACCAACAATTTAAAACTCCTGTAACTACAGTTCTAAAGGGGAGCTATGGAGACACAGCTAAGGAGGAGGGGGGGGGGAGATCCTGAGGCTGGGATATTTTAGATGTGAGCTGAACAGTGAAGAAAACCGACAGAAAGAAAATACAGTTGGCCTTCCACATTCATGGGTTTAACATGTACAGATATGATTATTTGCAAGTTTGTCCATGTCTGATGGGCAGCCATGCTTCCATCCCACCGCACAGCCAGGAAGGACACACGCATGCTCTTCCTTCTCCATCCTAGGCTTTTCTCCCAGGGAAAAAGCCCAAGACAGTGCATGTGCTCCTCCTCCTCCTCCCTTCCATTGCCTCACTTGCCCAGCCATCGCCCTAATAATAATAACAACAATAATAATAATAAATTTATTTCTTTTTCTCCTTTTCCCAATGGGAATCAAGGCGGATTACAACAGGTATATAAACATACAGATTAAAATTACAGTCAAGGTTAAAAGGAGAATCCCCTTTCCCAACCCTCCCCCCCCCATTACAAAAAAAAACAGTTTAAAAAGAATTAAACTGAGCAGAAGTTAAAACGAAGAAATTCCTGTTGCATATTGGATAGGATAAAAGAATAAATACCAGATTCAAATTTCCAGTTTAGGGGGGAGAGGGGTGTGCTTTCGTATGGGAGAGAAAGTGGAGGCCATGAAATCAGTGGTATCGCTAATATCGATAATAACAATGATAGCAATGATAACAATGAAGGGGAGGGTGAACCGAAAAGGCTAGTCTGGGAAGGTCTGCCAGAAGAGATCCATCTTAATTGCCTTTTTAAAGGCTTCCAAGATGGTAATCTGACGGATCTCGTCCGGCAGGTCGTTCCAGAGCCTAGGAGCGGCAGACGAAAAGGTCCTCTGGGTCACCGTAGATAGACTGATCTTCTTTGGTTGTAATAAATTCTTCCCAGAGGACCTAAATGTGCAGGGTGGATTATATGGAAAGAGACACTCCTGCAAGTAGTCTGGACCCAAGCCATATAGGTTTTTAAGGTAATAACCAATAACTTGTACATTGCATGGAAACTAATAGCCAGCCAGTGAAGAGATTTTAGCACAGGTGTAATGTGGGCGGCTCTCGAAGTGCCTCTGACCAATCTGGCTGCCATATTTTGTACCAATTGAAGTTTCCGAACTTGACACAAGGGTAGCTCCATGTAGAGAGCATTACATAAGTGAAGCCGAGAGGTTACCAGAACATGTATTACTGTTTCTAGGTCACCCGGTCCCAGGAAGGGGCGCAGCTAGCATATCAGCCGAAGCCAATAACAAGCACTCCTGACCGTCACGTCTATCTGGGCTCTCATCTGTAAGGACGAGTCAAGGAGTACCCCCAAGCTGCAAACACAATCTTTCGGGGGAAGTGTGACCCCATCCAGAACTGGTGCTTGTATCTCCATTCCCAGATTGGGGGTCCCTATAGCAAGTACCTTGGTCTTGCTTGGATTCAGTTTGAGTGGGTTTTCCCTCATCCAGTCCATTACCACCTGAAGATGGGCATCCAGAGGAGAGATGCCAACCTTAGTCACTGCATCAGTCCGAGACATAGAGAAACAAAGTTGGGTATCATCAGCATACTGATAATACCTCACCCCATGTCTCTGGATGATCTTGCCTAGCGGTTTCATGTAAATGTTGAATAATAATAATAATAATAAATTATTTATTCATATCCTGCCCAATCACAAGGAATCCGGGTGGGTTACAGCAATAAAAGTGCATGGAATACAATAAAATTCAAAATTAGTCCCTTCCCAACCCCCCCCCCCAATACAAAAACATTTTTAAAACCGGGGGGGAGAGAAAATTAGTGGATAGAGTGACGTAGATCACCTTGTGCGGGGAGAGGAGTTAAGTTGGGAAAGCCTGCCAGAAGAGATCCATCTTAAGAGCCTTTTTAAAGGCTGTAAGAGTAGAGATGTGACAGATCTCCTTCATTAGGTCATTCCACAACTTTGGAGCAGTGGTGGAGAAGGCCCTCTGGCTAACCGAAGTTAGTCTAGATTTTTTAGGCTGTAGTAGGCTCATCTCTGTGGACCTTAGTGTGCAGGATGGACAATACGGAAGAAGGTGATCCCTTAAGTATTTTGGTCCCAAGCCATGTAGGGCTTTAAAGGTAATAACCAACACCTTGTACCTTGCTCGGAAACTAATTGTTTAATAGCTTTGGGGACAGAATCTCACCTTGAGAGATGCCCAATTTGAGCTCCCTCTTGATCGAACAACTGTCCCCAAGTGACATCATCTGGAACCTCCAGCATCAGCTCTGAGACTAGTTGTGTCAGCTCAGCTAGGGAGTCTGTTAATAATAATAATAATAAATAATAAATTTTATTTATAGCCCGCCCCTCTGCTAACAGAATCCCCTGACTCTCCCTGGTCTTCAAGCTGAGGTAGATAGACTCAATGTGGTCCATTTGACGGATAGGTATCCTGACCAAGGAAATATTACTTTTATGGACCACATCCACTCCCCCCCCCCCTCGCCCACATCCCCTAACTTGCTCATTGACAGAATAACCGGCTGGAAGAGCCTGAGCCCAAATTACCGAGCTGTCAGCTCCCAGCCAGGTCTCTGTGATACATGCCCGGTCAGCGTCTTGATCTATCAACAAGTCATGAACGATATGGATCTTGTTCTTTGCAGACCTGGCATTACAGAAGAGCAAAGTTAGGTTCAATGGTTGGTTACTCAAGCTCTCAAGCTCTTTGGGGGTAACAGGGTGTATGGAAGATGGAATGGATATCAAGTCGATTTCGTCTTCCTCTGTAACAACTTTTCACCCTGTTAGCACCATATCTTCCATTACCCCACACTACTTGAATTGCTGCTCCAATCTTAGTATCTATCCCCTCCCCCTGATCATCCACAAGAAAGCATTGTCCCCAATTTTTCCCCTTCTCCCAACATAACATCAACTTGTTCTGACTGGGACATTATGAATCTCTGCTCACACTATGTCAACCCCACTAGGTCTTAGACAGAAAAGAAGGGCCAGGAGTTAAGGGACAGGCCCACATTGGCTACTTGTCCTTCCAACGGTGGTCCTAGGCTGGAAGAATGGGGTGGAGACCCATAAGGACTCCACCCACGCTTCCCAGTCCTGGGATGGAGAAAAGGGCCCGATGTTAAGGGGCAAGCCCGCACTAGCTACCTGTCCTCCGATGGTGGTCCTGGGCTGGAGGAATGGGTCAGAGGCTTATAAGAACTCCACCCACATTGCCTGGTCCTGGGATGGAGAAAAGGGCCCGATAAAAGGCAAGCTTGCGCTGGCTACCTGTCCTCCAACAGTGGTCCTAGGCTGGAGGAATGGGCCAGAGGATTATAAGGACTCTGCCAGCGCTGCCTGATCCTGGGATGGAGAAAAGGGCCCGATGTTAAGGGGCAAACCCACGCTGGTTACCTGTCCTCCAACTGTGGTCTTATCTGCACATGCTCAGGGGCCATCTTTGGTTTGTCTTCCATTTGGTCCCTGGCACTGGGACAGAGCTCCACAGTCAAACCGCCGCTGCCTGCCTTCAGACCCAACAGACATCAACCCCTCCAGCACTTGGTGACACTAAGCCTGAGGCCGTACTGGCCATGCATATTCTTTTTTTTCCACTTTTACAGGGGCCTTGGACCCCTAACCCTCACAAATGTGGAGGGTGGGCTGTTAATTCATTTGAGATGTCATGCTGGAAAACAGTGCTGAGGATACCATGGATGGCCAAATAGACAAACAGTTAGAGCAGATCAAGCTAGAAGCCAAGATGACAAAACTGAGGTTGTCATACTTTGGACACATCGTGAGAAGACATGACTTCTTAGAAAAAAGTTATAATGTGGGGAAGGTAGAAGGAAAGGAAGACTGCACGCCAGATGGATAATAGACTCAATCAGGGAGGTCACGGGCATGAGTAGGGGACCTGAGCAGAGCAGTAGAGGACAGGGGGTCTTGGCAATGTCTCATCCACAAGGCTGACATGAGTCAATGTCAACTTGAAGGCAGTTAGCAATAACAATAAACCTTGGATCAAACATTGATCAGAACAGAGATTGCAGCTGAGAAATTAGAAAAAGACTCGAAATGGGTAGAACAGCCGTGAAAGAACTAGACAAGATCTTACAGACCAAAAATACACAATTGAGCACTAAATCTAACCCATGGTATTCCCCACCACTATACAGATGTGAGAGCTGGACAGTGAAAAAAGCAGATAAAAGGAAAATGGGCAACAACCTTGGCTTGCTGGAATGTAAATTTCTGCCAACATACTTTCACTGTTGCTTGGTAGGCAACAGCTGCTGTTTCTTGACAATGTGTGCAATGACAACTAAATGTTCTAGGACACAGCTTCTCCTATGTAACCACTGATCAGCTGTGGGTGTGTGCCCAGATGTCATCCAGTTGCCCCTGCATACATAGACAAGGATTCAGCCCTCTTTGTGTAGATTAGGGCAGAAACAGATTCTTTCTTCTCAGCTGTGCCAGAGAAGTTCAGTGGCACCCCTATATACCCATAACCAGTCAGTGGCACAAGAGCTTCTGGTTAGCCTTGTTCACCAAGGCAAAGCCATTGCACAAGGAGGCAGTGGAAACCACCTTGTGCAATATTTTTACAATTATGTACTCTGGGGTAACAGATATGCTAGCTTAAACCACTAATAGGATTATAGCCATAGAATCCTTCTATAGGGAGTAGCCAGATTGCAGGATGCTATTGCTTAAGAAACAGACAACAGCATCTTGGAATGCAGTCATAACTTACAGCCTTCTTGAGGCAGAAAATGTAAAATACGAAATGTAGATCTGCAAAAACAAAATACATGCAGATACAAGTCAATTGGAAGGAAGGCAGAAAAATAAAAATAAAAAATCCAGCAGTTAAAATGAGCAGAAGAGTAACTGTGGAATTGCTTTTTATTGCAAGGCCCACATTTTGATTGTAACTTTGGCTTAGGGCTCTATATTTGTACATACAAACACATGGTAATTATTTCCATATTATTAGTATTATAATATTTTGTCAAGTCATTTGCATTCTTGGAGACAAATCATTTCCATTCTTCATTTGATTATATAAGGCCATTTCTCTTATGCTGACAGACTTCTGGCTCCCTGGTTACCCACTGATTTCAAGGGAATGCACTTCCACATATTTCTTTATCATATGTCTGCAATTCACCATCTGTTACTTAACAATGCTGACAGCTGTTGGAAATTTCTTGTAATGCTGACTGTTATTAATGAATTATTAAGCAAGGGAAGAAATTACTATAGGAAAAGCAAATAATAACCTCACATTTGATTTTCAAGCTGCTGGAATAACATAGATAAACTAGGTCAAGGAATAAAACCATCAGCAAATGTGGTCCTCAGATCAAGACATCTTGCCTTTATTTTCCATCAGTCATTATTGGAACTTGCCTAGTTGCATAACGGTGCCATTCTGCTTTGGAGCTACATCAAGAAGCAGGCTTTAGTTTTTAAGAGAAGCGCTGCTAAACTAGTTTCACACTAGACACATAACCAGCATAAAAATGACATGAGTGGAACTTCCCCTGTATACCAGTGGTGGGACAGAGACTGAAAACATGGCAGAGAAGCACACATTTACCAGTACTAGCGAAAGTTACTTTTCTGGGCCCCAGCTCCCAGAATCCTCAGTCACCATGTCCAACCATCATATCATTTATGACCCTGCCTTAGAGACTCTAGGTAGCTTACAAAATAAATTTAAAAATACAGTCTGCAAACAAACAAACAAAATGATATAGTGTAATTCAGCAGCAAAACAAAAAGTCAGTAGACCAGGACTTAGGGCTTACACCATGGGGCTACACATGTTAGAAATCACAAGGGGCAATTGAAATGGGAAACTGACCAAATGAATTGGCCTCCTCATAGATGTACCTCTGTCTTTGCAAAATCTCACTCTGTCCTTGGTGCTATTCACTAGAGATTTTAAGTGTGCCATTGGCCTCATGTGTTGGGTCTTAGGTTTGGTGGGGTTAATGGATAGGGCTCCTTCCCCTGAACAATACTAGAGCAAAATGGCTCAACAGGGTTTTGTTTTGTTTTTTGTTGGGGGGGGGGGTCAGGGAGTTTGGTACTACCCCCCCACCCCACTATGGTAGATGGGACTCTTGTGGTATAGGGAGGAGGGCAGAGGAAAGGATCTGCCAGGATGTTTGAAGAAAGGTGGATAGGCAGGTTTGTATGTGCATGTGTATTTATATAAATTTATATAGTTTTGCAGAGAAAGTATAATGTTGTGGTTTGAGTGTTGTGCTAGGACTCAAGGAGATAAAGGTTCAAATCCCTGCTTAGCCATAGAAACCCATTGGGCAAGTTCTCCTTTCTTAGCCTCAGAAGAAGGCAATGGCAAACCTTGGAATAAATTTTGCCAAGAAAACCCTCTGATAGAGTTGCCCTAAGTCCGTATTGACTTGAAGGCAAATATCAATTACAAGAAATTGTTTTACCCTCTGAGAGCCTGAACTTGAATTGGATATAATAAGTTTTTCATCAGCACAGCAACAGCATACCTCTAGTTACAGCATATTGGAAGTATAAGATGGTTCTTTTTAGTTCTTAAATTGCAGCACCCAGTTTACATTTTCAAGCATTCTGTTTGTATGCTGCATTGTGTATTATTATCGTTGCAGTTCTCTGACAAGCCAGAAGATGGCACAGAAAAACAAGGAATAGTACAGTAAATCTATAGAAAGCTTGCCTTATGGTATATTTCTCTTGCTCTCTTAGTGCCACTAAGTGCTCATTATGTCAAGTTTCTAGTTTCATTTCCTCACCAAGGACTATTATATTATTAGCTGTAATTGCAGTCTCTTACAAAGCTACCTAAAAGTATGAAAATGCTCAATTAAGACATCTACCTTAATTTGGGTACCATGTAAGCCAGGGGTAGGCAACCTAAGGCCCGGGGGCAGGATGCACCCCCCCCCCGAGGCCTTTGGGACAGCCCCAGGCCAGTCCTTCTGCCGCCGCTGCTGCCCACCATGATGATATTGATTATTTAGACATCCTGTCTAAAGGAAGCGGCTGTTAGGCCGCTTCTGAAAAAACCTT
>CM034701.1:270387691-270406288 GCA_020142125.1 Phrynosoma platyrhinos | reverse complement strand
AAGCTAGCTTTGCTCTACGTTTTACAGTGGGTGATCTGTATAAAGTAGCGCTGCCAGCAGTAAGGGAATAATATTGCTCAAATGCATAGTCTTGTTTTAAGAGTTAAAGTCATTGACAGAAGGATGGTGGCAATTCTAGATGTTAGCATATTATAGAGCAGTTGTGACATATTTAAGATTGCAGGGTTAATCATTGTTCTATTCTCATCAAGCCTGAAATTTCATTTAATCATGAAACAATTGTAATGTAAATATGGTTGAGAAATCTGGATGGAAAGAACTATAATCTGGCCAAATGTTGAACGAATTCACCAAAGAATGGCTGAGCATAAATTTAAAAAAAAAATTATTCTGAAGTGTGAGAAGTTTTTATGCTCCTAAAAGATATATATCTTCAATTTTTTCTTTTGGGCAGAAAATTATGATACCATCATATTCCCTATTTGATATGATACCATCATATTCCCTACCTATTACCATGTATGGATGTCAGAGCTGGACAGTTAAGAAAAATGATAGGAAGAAAATCAATTCATTTGAGATGTGGTGCTGGAGAAGAGTGCTGAGGATCCCATGGACAGCCAAAAGAACAACAAATGGGTCCTAGAGCAGATCAAGATGGAAACCTCCCTGGAAGTAAAAATGACCAAACTGAGGCTGTTGTATTTCAGACACATCATGAGAAGGGAGGAGTCTGGGAAAAAAAATAATGCTGGGGAAGGTGGAGGGAAGAAAGAAGAGAAGAAGGCCACATGGCAGATGGATGGACTCTGTTAAGGAGGTCATGGGTATTAAGGGGTCGCAGGAATTACGCAGAGCAGTGGAGGACAGAGGGTCTTAGAAATGTCTCATTCACAGGTTCGTCATGAGTTGAGATTGACTCGAGGGCAGTTAACAACAAACAAAAGCTTACAAGAAACATTGGGAGGTGATGCTCTTTGTGAGTAGGTGGGAGCAGGAGTAGGAAGTAGACTTCCTGATACTATATGCTTGTGTACTTTTAGGAGATGTGCTGCTGTGTCTTTCTTAGTACATAAGTTGCAGGCAGACACAATACACAAGAGTCTAATTTACTGCTTACAGGGCATCGAAGTTATGGTAGGTGCCTTAATTGAGCATTTTCATGCTTTTTGGTATGTTTGGAAGTGATTTACAATTACAGGTTGAGTCTCCCTTATCCAGCATTCCAAAATCTAAAGTATTTTAAAAACCAAAACTTATTTCATGGGTATCTGAGATAGTGACATCTCTGATGGTTCAGTGTACACAAACTATGTTTCATGCACAAAATTATTTTAAAAAATATTGTGGAAAATTACCTTCAGGCTATCTATATGAAACATACATGAATTTTGTATTTAGACTTGGGTCCCATCTCCAAGATATCGCATAATGTACCTATATGCAAATACAGGTATTCCAAAATCCAAAAAGAAAATCTAAAATTCAAAACACTTCCGATTCCAAGCATTTCAGAAAAGAAGACTGAGGCCCAAAACAGACGGGCCTAAAAAGCTGGCTTCTGCATGGCTTGGAGCCGTAGCATTTAGATGATGTGCATCCCCAACCCATGTAGAAGCTGCATTGGGGTTGCTCGCAGGCTGCCTAAGGCAGCCCAAGTCCAGCCCCAGAAGGAGCGGATCTTTTCCGTTCCTTGCCACCATCCATTTGGGACTACGGCAGAGGTCGGCATTGAGACCATGGCATATGGTTCCTGCCTGTCTGATCCGCCCCTTAACCTGTATCTTAAAAGTGAAGGGTTTGGGGAAGGGGCGGTTACACTGAAAAGGTAACTGCTTTCATTTGTTACAGTGGAATTCCAGACATGGTGGATCACCAATTGCTGATATTGTATGCAATGTATTTGTTTGCATAATCCTGACATCTTAACTCAAGAATCCATTTGTTCCAAAAGGCACAGCCTCAGTAACTGCCAGGAAAGAGATTAAGACCCTGGGACACCATAAGGCTAAAGGAGTCATAGTGTATATAAGTCTGTATCTTGAGTAGATGGAAGGGAGTTGTTCCCAGCAACCTGGAAAACAAACAAATACCTGCCTGATTGCCATGTTAATACCCAGTTGACTAACCTGTTAGGGAGATTTTGGGTTGGCCAATCAAAAGCCCTGGTGGGAAAAGAATAGTCCAGTCCTCTTTTCTTGGAACACTATTCAGCTATTTGACTTACATAAATAGCTAGTTATAAATTGATGGCTAATGGAGCGCAGTGAAGAATTCCGGGGGGGAGATAGCATGTGTTTTATTGATTATAGCAAAGCCTTTTAATTCTTAGATCACAAAAAATATGGATTGCTGTTAAAGAAATGGGAGTGCCACTACATTTAATAGTCCTATGAGAGATCTGTGTTTAGGACAAGAGGCTACTTTTAGAACAGAATGGTTCCTAATTGGGAAAGTGGTCAGACAAAGCTGCATTCTATCACTCTATTTGTTCAACTTATATGCAGAAAATATACAAAGAGCAGGTTTAGACTCAGAAGAAGGAGGAGTGACGATAGGCGGAAGGAACATCAACAATCTAAGATATGCAGATGATACCATACTACGGTACTAGCAGACGACATTGCAGATATGAAACAATGGAAGGTCAAAGAAGAAAGTGCAATGGCAGGATTACTCCTGAATGTTAAGAAAACAAAAATGATGACCATGGAGGATCTACATAAATTCAATATAGACAGTGAAAAAATTGAAATAAAGATTTCCCCTATCTTGAATTGAACATTGATCAGAATGGAGATTGCAGTCAAGAAATAAGAAGACAACTAGGAATGGGTAGAGTAGCCATGAAAGAACTAGACAAGATCATAAAGTATAAAAATATACAACTAAACACTAGAATTAGAGTTCTACAAGCCGTTGTATTCCCTATCACCATGTACAGAAGTGAGAGCTGGATAGTTAAGAAAGCAGATAAGATGAGGATCAATTCATTTGAGATGTAGTGCTGGAGAAGAGTGCTGAAGATACCATGGATGGCCAAAAAGATGAACAACTGGGTCCTTGAACAGATCAAGCCTGAACTCTTCCTGAAAGCCAGAATGATTAGATTGAAGATGGTGTATTTTGGCCACATGATGAGGAGGCATGAATCACTAGAAAAGACAATAATGCTAGGAAAGGTAGGACGTAGCAGAAAGAGAGGAAGACCACATGCCAGATGGATAGACTCAATTAAAGAGGTCATGGGCCTGAATCTACAAGACCTAAAGAGAGCAATGGAGGATAGGGGTTATTGGAAATGTCTCATACATGGGATTGCCATGAGTCAGGGTAGACTCAAGGTCTATTAACAACAATGAGCAAGGCATTTCCCTGAGTACTCTATTCAGGTGACAGAATCAAATATCCATTCTGCTGAACCACCTTAATGTTACAGTGGAGAGAGAGGCTGCCTTGTGAATTCAGAGAAGAAGGTTTACTGCCTGTAGTAGACTATACTGACATAGATTTGCAATTGTATTGAGACCTTTACTCTCCATACATGGAGAGCCACAATAGAGGATTGGAAGGCTATTATGCAGATTTATCTACATCACTTGCACTACAAAATGCCTAAATTAATACTGCTTCATCTGTGATAGTTTACAGGTACAGATTTAAGCTAATGTATTGCTAGCTGAAAATTAATGCTGTTTTCTCTGTGTTCTAAGATTTTTTTTTTGTTCATCTGGAAGGTTTTCTTATGAGTACTCCTGCTTGTGTGTTTGCATCATGTGAACCATAAGGGTGCTGTGCTCTTGAGCCAGTTACATATGCCAAGACAGATCAAAATGCCCAAATAGGATCCAAAGTGGGAAAGGTCAATTTTCTTGGAATTGCATGTCTGAGGAAAGGATCCAAGGAAATTGGAAGTCTCAAAAATGATAAGCTTGGGAAAGAAAAGCCAGGATAAAATCCATGATTGGGTATGCAGTGACTGCAAATATAGGCTGAGATCCAACAGTAAAATGGTACAGCATAAAGGTCTGCTAGCATTAGTACACTGGATTTCCTCACTTTGCAGTCGTGCAAGTCACCTTGAAAAAAGTGTGGTGCACTTCCCTAGCTAACTAGTGGCCAGGTCAAGTCACCTGGATATCTTCCATCAGAAGTTGGGCAGCTGGGAAAATTAAGAGCTGCCACCATCCTGGATGTCTGGAGTTATGCTGTACACAGTGGAGGTCTGAATGGATAAAAGCCCAACTGCAGCCAGATGGTAACCCCTCAGCCACCCATTGGCTCCACAGATGTGCCATGGTACTGTTAAACCATAATTGTGCCAAGGAGAAACCACAAGCAGGTGTGGGATCATTTGCACCAGGTGAGTTCTCCTTTGCCTCAGCTTCATTCCTCAAAGAACACACATGCATCCTTAGTAAAACCAACACTAGCCACCAGGAGACATTTGATTTGGAGTTTATTTTTGTGTCTTGATTTGGAGTTTATTTTTTATAAAGTCATCCTGAATCAGTTTAAAATGTGGAACACTTTGTGGAATGTGTGCTTCTACAGTGTAATCACTCCTAAAAGTATGTACAATCCTATGGTGGATTTGGTGCTTGATGTAGCTCAATGCTGGATGCAGCACTATAAAATGGTGGTATAGCACTGTGCCAGAATTGAGGAGAAAAGTCTTCTCCAGCAGCCTCATAGATCACACACAAGGGTTTCTTTTCTCCCACCCCAGTAATGCTTTCTGTTACACTTGTGTTTGGAATGAAGTTGAGCTCCAGAGAAACAAGACATTTCTCTTCCCTCTCCCCACAGCCACCACCTTTTCTTTTTTCTTTTTTTCAATTTGATAGCCATGTTTCCATTATAATAATATTCTGTAATGGGTCCTCATGTTGTTGTTGGTTTTTTGTTTTTTTTTAGAAAGATCCTATTTGCTGTAAAGTGTTTCTCGAAATAAGCTGCTTAAATTGACATCTCCCAAGAAGGGCTTGAAAAACAGGTCTCCAACAGTATTTGTTTGGAAGCTCCTCAGAAATCCAAGCAGTTCCATCAGCCAAGTGTACCTCCTCAGGTTTCTGCAATGAATCATTGAGATGAACTCCATCAGAGTTTGTTGGGCTTCCTGTTGAAGATTCTGGATGAACGTACGGCATTTTAGGTCCTGGAGGTCTGTAAAAGAATGACAATATTTTAGGCCACTAGCCAGGAAAAAAATATTTTTCTTGTAGCTGCTTGTTACAGGGAGCAGGCCCGCAGTCACCCAATAACCTGCCTGGATCTTACCTGCATTGGGACACTGGGGGCTGGATGCCCAAGACACAGCTGGGAGGGTGGGAGGAACTCAGAAGCACCAGAACCGAGGAGGAGGAGGAGGACAGGAGATGGATTTGATGGGGCAGAACAGGGACAGCAGGAGCATTAAAAAGGGAGAAGATGTGGAGGAAAAGTGGGAAGGGGAGTCAGAAGGAGGGAAACCAGAAGGCAACAGTCAGAAGAAGGAGAGGGAGAAGTAGTCAAGGAGGCACAAGCTGAGGGACTGAGACACCATGGGAGGGACCCAGAGATGGTCGCATTAAGGCAGAAGAGCAGGACAAGGATGGGGGGGGCAAGGGGAAGCCCAAAGGAGACTGACCCCAACCGTCTTGTAAGTTGTCCACTTGTAGGCCACCTGCCTTGTTCTTGGTGAACAGGAGAAGTCACCAAGGAAGGACAAGGCAGGTCCCTCCTACACCTATGAATGCCATCCTCCAAGGCCATGAAGTACCAGCCCGCCATGGAAATAAAAAAGCCGAGTGGAAGCCTCTAGAGATGTACTGGCCCATGGTTGACTCCCAATGGGGATGGAGTGTCTGAAGATTGTAAAGAGTTCCTGACTGCTAATGTTTACCCAGGAGGGAGAAGCTTTTATTTGATGTTATTGGTGTGGGCTATCCCATTTGTCCTTCTTCCCCTGCCTCATTGTGAAGGTTATCTGTGAGAAACTAACATTAGTAAAGTTCATTTCATAATAGCAAGCTAGAGGCGCTTGTGGTGAGTACTTGGCATGGACACAGGAAGAAGGAGAGGTCCCAGGCTTCCACGAACTGGGAGTAGGGCTACACTTAAAGATAGGACAGCATGGGGAAACATGGCGATATCTTTGTTGGGCTATGGAGATGGCAAATGAATCTCTCTTTTTTAAAAAGGAACATTTCACCATCTGAACTCACCCCTGTGATGCACAGCTACTCTAGGCTGAGGCAGGAAATGTGTGGCCCGTGGGCTGCATGTGAGGCTCCAGGGTCCCAATGCAGACCCCCAATGTGTTGTACATGGAGATTATCACACCAGGGCCAATTCAGCAATAATCCCAATAATGAAAACAAAAAGCAACAGTAGTGCTGTAACACTCAATAGTTTCTCACATTCTCGCTTTCGCGTGATTCGGAAACTTAAAAGCCATAGGATAGTATGATTGCTTTTCGCACATACCTGTGAATGAATCATTAGTACATTGGCATTGATCATTTTGCGCATACATCCTTGCCTCCTATAGTCCCTTTAAACCCAGGTTGCTTCCTGCAGTCTCTTTGAAGCTTAAAGATCCCAGGCTGCTTGTTTATTACAGTTCCTTTTTAAATGTGCTATACGTGTTGCAAACGTGCTGCATCTCAAAAATCAGCTTCACAAAAATTGTCTTTTTATTTTTCTTTACCAAACCTCCACCTCCATTCCCCCCTCCCTTTATTTCACCACCACCCCAGCCAAATGGAAGGAAAGGGGTTGGAATCAAGGCAGTGACAGAAAACATGTAAGAGGAAAGACTGTAACTAAAAGGGTCATTGTAATAAATTGCAATATTGCAACAACAGAGGAATTTAAAAGTGAAAGTGAACAGTCCTCTTAAAGTCTAAAGATCCTGGCTTGCTTCCCGCAGTCCCTTGAAAGTTTAAAGATCTTGGTTTGCTTCCTGGAGCCCATTTAAATTTTAAAGATCCCACATTGCTTCTCCAATAGTGTGAATGAAATGCAATTAGCTTTTGCACACTGCCAATCGCACTTCAATCACGCTATTGAGAAGCCATTCACAAGAATTCCCCATGAATGGTTTGTTTCTTGAGCATTGCTGGTTATTCTTGGGAGAATTGAGTGCAACATCATTTGAAAATTTTCTGCACAATCATGCAATTATCCTGGGATTTTGCCTTTTCCTTCCCCCCCTTTTCCCCGTGTGATAATCTCTTCAGTTTGTAATTTTAAAAAAAAATACATTTGCTGGGAATCACACCCACACACCCGCAAGCTTTTAGGTCAATGGAGACAATTTTGCTCTCTTTTGAGAAGTCTTAGCCTGTTTGAGGCCCAGGTCTTCTTTCTAATCATAACCTGGTTGGATATAGGCCCCAAACAGGCCAGGGGGGCATTAAAATGTGATGAAATTGTCCTCCTCTGGATCCTTGGAGGGTGTGAGGGGTTTTCATCATAAAGGGAGAAATAAAATAATAAAAAATAAAATAAAAATGAGGATGGTGGCATGTGGGGGTGGGGGATGGAATACCCTCCAGACCTGGCCTAGATGCTTTGAAGAGGATAACAACGGCGTAACAACATTCCTTTTGCCAAGAAATAAGAAGTAATGATAACATCATTACTATGTTGAAACTAATGATTATTCTGTACTTTTTTCATTACTTTTGCAGGCAGTTCTTTTTCCCAAATGGTAAGCCATTTCTTTACTTAGGCAGCAAATGCAAATAGCTTGGTAGAGGGAGGGGATAATTGTCCCAAAAACTTCAGTAATTTTGATATGTAGATGTTCCATATACAGAAAGTTTGTTTTGTTTTGATTTGATTTCACCTCTTTTTGCCTCCTTTGCATCCACTAGCTCAAATCTTGGTTTTTTTTGTTCACGATATTAGTTTTACATGTCTTGTGAAAAAGTGCAGATCACCATCCTTAGATATGAGGCCAAAATTACCTCAGTCTTAATAGTCCACTGAAAATAATGTAGCTGTCAGAAATGACAAGCATGATTGAATGCTCTTATGACTATAATAAAATACTTAATATTTAGTTTTATCCCTAAATCTGTCAGGCTTTTTCTTACAGCAGTACTGAATCTTTTCTTGCCTCTTTCAAAGCAATTTCTGACTTCTAAAATGGCCATTATTCTGTCAGGTCCATTTGAGTGTGAATGGTGTGCAGATTGTAAAGTTGAAAGTTTGTTTTAACACACTTAATATATGAGGGGGTATTGTAAAGTTTTAATTATCACCTTTAAAAAAATTGACAGAAAGTTTGCTTTGACTTGTTGTTGTTAACTTTTCTCTACGTAGTCACCATCCAGATTTACACATTTTCCCCAGTGTTTCTTGGCCCTCTGAATATCGTTATTGTAGATGTCTTCAGATTGCCCCTTAAACCACTCTTCCACTTCATAAATGATGTCATGTTTCATACAATACCATACATGCATACCATGCCAAAGTGCCTATTTGGTATGCAGGGCATTTACTAGCATCTAAGAAAATAGGTATTCAGAGGACCTATTGCATTCAGAGGACTCTGTGCAGTCCCTGAATCCCTGCAGAGCCTTAGGTTATAGAGTTATGCAATATATGTAGTATATTATTGCTGTATACAATATATTTAGTAAGAAATCTCAAAATTAAAATAAACTTTCCATCAAGAATGCATAGATATCCAGGTGGTCTCAAAAGGCAGAAAGCAAGAGCGAGGCCCAGCACTGCTCTTTAAACAGGATGCATGGCCATTTTATTTTCATAAATGAAATACAAGTGATGTGCTGAAAAGTTCAACACATTTGTCCTGTTCTCCCACACTGTTTCAATTTCTATGTCTACAAAGCAAGAATAATGTTCCTTCCTCATTGGTTTAAAGAGAAGTATGAAATACTCCCAATGATTATTTCCTTAACAATGTTAACACAAAAGAGAACCGCACATACACACACACAACTGATTTTGTAAATGAAATTTGAAAGTGCCCTTGGCATTTATTTATAATTTTAGTTGTTTGTCAGTTGCAAAGAGAATCTTTGAGAAACAACAGCTGAACCTTTGAGTTGTTACCATTTTTCAACAGCTGCGGTCCTTAAATTGACTCTTTTTTTTTTCACACTGCTTTCAGTTTATTTCTAGGCTTATTCCAAAGTTGCACTTTGGAGTGCAACCTGGCCAGTAGCAAAATGCATAACCAAAAGTCCTTTTGAATTTAATAGAACTCGGCACAAGGAACTGGGGACAAGATTGCATCTGTTGCACTAATGGGACTTACCAGGGTTAAAAAGAACAATTCCTTTGAGATAGGCATATTCTTTTGCACAAAGGTCTGAATCCCAGAATTTCCCCAGGATATTTTTTAGCTTCTGAACTTGTGTCAGTGATGCCCCCACAAGATAATTTTGTAGTTGTTCATTATCTGTCAGAGTCTGGTTAAGAAGGATAATTTTCAACAAGCTAGGGGTGGAGGTCTCTTCCAGTTCAAAATCTACTTGTTCTTGAGCCAGGCCAAGTATGAAGAGAGGTGTCCAACACTGCTCTGTCAGTAGGATCTGGTCTTCTGGAGGCAGCTGAAAAAATGAAGGCAGGTTTCTTATAAAAGCAACAGTTTTCAGAAGCACCTCTGAAGCTTGAACGCAGACAACGTCCGGAGTTTTCAGAACAACCCGTCTGTTCTCCATACAGGGACAGCTGACAGATGGAAACAAAGGGGGAAGAGGGAAATCCTGATGGGCCCATTGACTCCTCCTTTGCTCTTCATTGTTAATGATTCCAGAAAGGATGCTGGTGGGAGAAGATGAGTTGCTGCAATATTTGTCACCCTCCTCAAATGGCTCTTGGAAAGCCATAGCAGCTTCCTGGAAAGAACCTGGATCAGGAATCGCTTGCAGTTCTAAGAACTGGTTGGTACAGCACTATAACAGTAAAATACAAATTACTGGTTTTTTTCTAACAAGATAGGCCTCCTGTTCATTTTATATATTGTAAACTGAACAGTAATGTGACCCTGAATTGTTGTTATCTTGAATCTTTATTTGCTCCAGGCTGTTTTCATTCATAGCCTACCAAGGTGTGGCTTAACAAATCTTCACATGGCTGAAACAAGTGACGTGAACTAAGGAGAAAGAGATGGAGAAAGAAAAATAACATTCAACTTGGTTTTGCACTCTGATGACAATGAGAACTTGGCTTTTACAAGTTACAAACAACTAGTTACCTGCAATTAATCCTTTCTTTTGACAATTATGGTATAGCTTAATTACTTTACAGGTTGTAACTTAACATGGGACAGCTTTGAAGAAATAACACATAAAATCCAAGCTAAGACATTTTCCTATTATGCTTAGATAGTTCTAATCTCCAATAGAGATCAAATCCAGGCTGTGCTCTTCTATATGGAGATGACCCTGAACTTCCATCTTCCCAGACTCTTAGGAATGACTTCCTGGCCATTCTGTTAGTCCTATGGGAAAGTAGTTGCATTTTGGAATCAGATCTTTTTATCTGTTAATACAGGCAAATGAAATTTTGCTCAGGAAACCAGGGCAAATAAATCAGACTGTATTAGAGAGGGCCCCATTCTAACCTTCTTCTTGATACGTGCTTCAATCGGATATGCATTGAAAAGTAGGGTCAGGTAACATGTGGAACATAGGCCCAGGTTTAGTATAAGCATAGATGGTATCCTTGGGTAGCTACTGAGGCCACAGAGCCCCTAGATGCTGTGTTCAGCTTCTGGGAGCGGAGCATGAGATGCTGTTTTAACTCCCTGCAAAAACCATGGAGCAATGTCACACAATCTGAAGCATTGTTGGAAATCCTGTGCAGTATACCTATTATCATCACCTTTCCATGCATCAGTGCAAAAGCAAAGGGGGTCCCTGTTATAAAGACCTAACCATATTTTCTGGTACATTTTGATCACTTTATGGCTACTTAAATGAATGACATAGAACAAAGATTAAGGCCATGGAGGCAATTAAGTTAGTAAATTTAGCAAGGGTTCTTTGGTGTTGGTTAGATTTGTTTTTAGTTAGATTCTAAGCTCAGTATTCACAGCCTGGAAAATGGAAAGCACACCCATGAATCAAATTGGTCTAAATCCTATGGTTATTCTCAACTACAGTTGACCCATTGAATTAATGACAACTTGGTCAATGCTTAGGGGCTATTCAGATGGTGAAAACAATCTGGGATGAATCTGGGTTGGAACTTTGTTGTTCTCGAATGCACCCAATTCAGTTTGGGGGGGCTGCCAAAAAATCCCACTGAACCCGGATTAATGTTTGTTTTCCCCATGTTTTTTCAAAAGGTTCACATCGTTGGCAGTGTGAATAACAATGCAAATAGACCTGGGACTGAACCCTGCATGCCTGGCTGCATCTTTGGGACTAGGACTCAGACTGTTATATTCTGTTGTGAATTTTCTCTTCTCCTTTCTGAATGGTACTCTAATGATAGACAAGAAAGGTAAAATATACACCAGTGATCTGAAGTAAACTGCTGATCAGTTTATCATTTTCTGAGGGCAATATAACCTTCCCTGACCCTCAGCATATCTTCCCTCCTTATTCTTACTCATGTACACATGGGTTACTGTGTACACATACAAAGCTACTTGACTGAGATCTCCAGAAATCCCTTTTCTTAATAACTGAATACTGAGAGGAGGAAGCAGTGCCAGACTATAAACATGAAGACCAGCTAAACAGAGCAGGGACCACATAACTGTTAGTGCAATTAGATAACTTTGTGTAGCAGTTCCCACCATTCAGACATATGGCTCTTCTGAAGACTTCATTCATTGTCTCATATTATTAAAGAAAATTACAGGAAGTGTGTATGTGCATAGATTTGTTTAGTCAATCACTGGAGATTCAGTTGCCTCATGTTTTTGGCTTCTTTTAACAAGTATATAAGAAACACCATCTTTAAGTAATCCCAAATGTCCCTTTCGGCATAGTTGTGACATCCTGCTCTATTAGGGATTCCACTGTCCAAACAAAGTAGCAGCTCATGAGAGGGTCCCAAGGTGAAGTGAGCTGAGCTAAGGTAAGATGGAAGGATGGCTGGATGGTGGGTGGGTGTAGATCTGGACCAGAACAGATTCAAGAAATTGGACACTATTGCAGGTATTGGCCCAAAGGTTCTTCGCTGGGATTCTGGACCATGGTAGGTAATTATACAGCTAGGATAACAGACAGGTTAATCCAATACTGGCCTACAGCAACTGCCAAGGCTTTATAGCAGGGGTAGGCAACCTTTCCCCTTTAAGGGCCGAGGGACTTCAGCTCCCAGAATCCCAGGAGCTATTGGCCAACATGGCTGAGGCTTCTGGGAGCTGAAGTCCCTCGGCCCTTAAAGGGGAAAGGTTGCCTACCCCTGCTTTATAGCCTGGAACAGCCTTTCTCAATCTTTTTACTCTGGAGAAACCCTCAAGATAATTTCAGGTCTCAGAAGACCCCTGTATAAAAATGATTACATCTACAAGTGTATTTTTTCATGATGATCTCTTGTGTAACTCCTAGTGACCTCTCACAGGACCCTACAGTTCCTGGGAATGATTGCTGAGAAACCCTGGCCTGGAAGAAGAGTCCTTGTCTAGTTCTGTCCTCTCAGGCCTTTTAAAGGAGCAGTGCCTTTCTCTGGAGTTATTGGCTTCTTCTAGGGAGATTATCGCAGCGCTAATTAAATCAGCTTACCTGAGCCATCTTAAAGTTTAAAATGGGTGGCATCCTGATCTTATCACAAGGATTTTGCTGCCAAAATCACAGCACAGGTCCATTCCCACTCCCATGCTTCTCAGTGTAGCTTTTTTCGAAGCTGGGAGTTTTATGGCTTAAGGAAATGGCCGCTGGAGCGGCCCTGGAAGTGGGGTGAATCCGGGCAGTGATTTCAGTGGCTAAATCCTTGTGATAAGATCAGGATGCCACCAGTTTTAAATTTTAAGCTGGTTTAGGTAAACTAGTTTAATTAGTGCTGCGATAATCTCCTAGGAGTAAGAATATGAAGGGTGGGGATCTGATTCAAAAATGTTTCCCAGGGCCTTCCTGCTAATTGGAGTCTAGGAGCCACTCTTTAGAATCAAGGGTCAGCATGTTTCACCAGAACATAGAAGACAGGGTGCAGGATCTGAGGCAGATGGATGCATTGGCAGCAGCACCAACCAGCAATACCTGTTGAAAGAGCTTTTGCTTGTTTGCACCAGTTTGGAAGCGCCCTCAGTCTCCTCTGGGCTATAACACATGCCAGATGGCTATAGCAAACACCAGTTTCTTATCCTTAAAAAAAATCTGTTGTCACACCAAATGGCCATTTAATAACCCAATAAACACAAAGATGACATCAGAAACAGAATTTTATGTCAGGTTTTCCTAGGAGCATCTGGGTGCTATAAAAATGTGACTTAGAACTTTTCAAGACTCTTAACTTCATAGCTAAGCTTGAGGAAAAAGTAGAAGTTCTGAAAACTCTGTCTTTATAGCATATACTCCAAAGTCTTTTACCTGCTTCTTTATTCACAGAGTCAGCCTTACAATATTAATTTTAAAAAATAATTTGTAAATATTGTTCATTGAGCAATCAGTTTGTTGTTAACAGAGGGAGGCAGACAGAATTTAATTTATGATGTTAATTGCCTATTAATTTGTTAATCAGATCATTAATGTTTAAAGAAGCCATGGAGTTATATATTTTGAATGTCACAATTGCACTCTGAGAGATCATTTTTGTTGACTCTTTCCAAAGGAGTATTTTTGTAGACTTTAGTCACCATGGCATGATTGTTTGCTGACCCATCAGGTGATCTGGATTGTGTGCATTGGGAAAAGTGAAAAAGAAATGATGTCTTTATTGCAATGTAAATGAAATTTACCAACAAATGGCTAGAAAGATCAGCAGATGCATCAAAGGAGTGGATTTCTTAATCAGAAATATTTTGAGTACCTCCAAGAACATGAACGAACTTGAAATTGTACCTTTTGCCTCTTCATTCACTTAAAATTAAGAAACAAAATTAAGAAATAAGGCTACCACTGAGAGTATCATGCTGGATGAAACTGAACAATTGATCATTCACATTGATATAGACTGTGGCCTGATTCTGTAATCACCTTTGGAAATGCAAACCAGGCTAGCTTTTGACGCTTCACTCATTACACATCTTGCACATGGTGCAAGACTTGAAGGTTCCAACATAATCCTCATTTTAATAAACATTCACATCTTCATAGTTATCTATGCCAATTGACCTGCCCACAATTTTGTGTGCACTTTTTGAGTCATGTACAGCTGCTGGGTTGACCTCGTTCTTTTGACATTTTCTGTGGAAGTCTCTTCCTTAAAATGAGTATCCTGCTTTCATCTGCTACTTGCAAACACACTAGAAGACTTGGGGAGGGATAATGAGTTTTCATCTCCCTCCCCCAGTCTTTTTCATGCAGATCATTGTATGTGGGTACATGAATGCAACCTAAGACAATAGAAGGAATGCCATAGGTAAAGACATTTGGCTGGAAATATCAGAGAATGTTATGGACCATTGGTATGACCACAGTTGGCACATCTTAATAATAATAAGTAGGCAATCTAATTACAGATAAGTCCCCTTATAAAGCTTATTTTTGGTTCCGTAACAGGATGTTTATACATCACAATGGTTTCTGCTTTAAAACATTAATTGCATAACAGATCATCAAATCATGGTTTGGAATTTCCACTGCTGGTTTGCTTCTGGTTTATCTCTCTCCTGCCCCTGTGTCAGGGTAGACACCTGGGAAAACAAGCAGAGATAGGAACCATCCATTGTTGGAGGGTTAGACTTCAAAAACTGTGATTAAATAAGATACAGTTACATCTGAGGAAGTAGGCTCAAGTCTATAAAAGCCAATGCTACCAGCTTCTTTCTTTCAGCTAGTCTCAAAGGTGCTACAAGATCCCTTTGTGTATTAATTTTCCAGACTAACACAGCTATGCCTTTGAATTTTACTACTGTCTCTTTGAAGGCAGCATAGACTGTGCCATCCCTCAGTGAGGCATTAACCTCCTACAAGGTCCATTTCTTCATCCTTGCCCAGGCAGATTTCTCAGTTGCCAAGGATCAAAAGCATATAGTGATCCTAAAAACTGGAAGCCATTTGTCCATATCTTCAAGCTATACAAATTGAAAAGCATCCATAGCAACCTAACCAGATTGTACTCTGTTTTCATCTATATTGTATTCTTCCAAAGTTGTGCCATCTAAATTGGAACAGATGTGAGTGACTTGATTTGCAAAATGTACTGTCAGAGTACTGTCAGAGCAAGCCTTTGGCTGTTCCATTTCATATCAGAGCCTATGAAAAGAAAGCCACTCACTACCTGGAAAAGCTTTACTGAAGAAAGCTCACCAGCCCAAATGATGGCAAAGAAGTAAGATATCTAGTGATTGTTCATGTGCTTGTGCAAACTTCTGCATACAGACTGCATTTCTTGCATTTTTGCAGTGGGACAAAACAGAATTCAGAGCTGAAAAAATATTGGGCAGAAGTGGAGACATGGCTCACCATCCAGGAGTTTCCTGCCCCGATCTTGCACTTCCATTGGGAAACTGCATTTTATGTTTGCTGGGGATTAAACCATGGTATGAGCAATTACAGTGTAATTGTTTTGTCAGCAAAATCAGTTATTAAAATCACAGTTATCATTTAGATTTTACACTATGTGAATCTGTGTGAATGCCTTTGGATAGCATTCTGTGCCACTGGTATAACCAACAGTCACCCCGGTTTCTTTTCAGTATTAATGCCCATTTCCATCCTCCTTGAAATATCACTATCCTGTTACTCTGTCTGAAGTAAAATGAGGCCAGACAGTTAACAGGTGACCCACATATGGGAGAGCATTTCTGTCTTGTCCATTTTAAAAAGTGGAGTGCATACAAGCCTAATTCAGGACTGATGCAGATGGCCCGTTTGGGGCGGCTCTGGTCCATCCCTGGGAGCGGCAGATTGGGGCTGCAGCAACCACAAGCCACGGCCCCGATCCTCCTTTTTGCCATCCCAAAAAGAGCTCCCCTTTGAGCCGCCACCACAGCTCTTTTGCCTCTTCTTGGCACAGCATCAGGGCAGAGTCGGGGCAGCCACCAACACCCTATATCTACCCCCCTGCATACAATGTGTTGAAAAAGTTCCCACATTTCTCAGATCTTAGAAGAAAAACATTTTGGATGTAAAATATATTTCCCACTGTATAGAGCCTCAGAAAGCAGCAAGGAGAGCAGCAAGGAGAGATGGGGAAAATACTCCAGCTAATCCCCTCCTCCATCCTGAAGGAGCCTCAGGAAGCAGCAAGAAGAGGTGGGAAAAGGCTCCATCTAATCCCCTCACAGCCACGTGAGTCCATCCCATCCCCGGCACAGACCATCTCAGCCTCCCCACCCCCTATCTTCCAGAGGGAGGAGAGGGAAAAACAGAGAGGATGGTCAAGGAAAATTAAACAAGGGCTGGAGGACAAATGAGAGACTAAAATAAAGAAGGACATGAGGGAAAAGGGAAAAGGAGGGAGGAGAAGGGTAGGGAAACTATCAATTCAACAATAATGGGGGAAGAGAGGATGACATAGGAAAACAACTACTGTGTAGCAAAAGTAGTGGTGGGAGTCACTAAAGTGAAGAACAGCAGTGATATCATAGCTAATACTTGTTAGCACTGTGCACAGGGAAGTGTAAGTGGTCCTCCTTGTACCACCCCAGAAAACCCTACAATGAAATATCAAAAGTGTCACGCAGGCAGAGACAAAATGATTGGGAACATTTACAAAATTCTACTGAGTTTAGAGTTGGAAGAGGAAACAATAAAAATGGTTAGATGGATGAAAGATCTGGGACACACGATCGAATTAAGTAGCTGGGAGATGATTTGGTCCAAAGTGGTAAAATACACATGTTCACAGGATCTGAGGGAGAATTTTTATAAAATGTATTTAAGATGGTATATCACACCAATCAAAATTTCCAAAATATATAAAAACTCAAATAACACATGTTGGAAATGTAAAGAAAAACCAGGTACATATTATCATTGTTGGTGGGCATGTAGAAAGGCAAAAATAAATACTGGATTTCCATAAAGGAAACAATGAGTAGAATTCTAAATGTGGATCTACAAATTGAACCAGAATTTTACTTATTGAATATGTTTGATGGAGAAATAGAGAAGAAGTATGGGAAAATATGTTTTTACATGACCACAAATAGCAAGAGTTTTATATGCTCGGAAATGAAAAAGTGATACCATACCTACCAAGCAAGAGTGGTTAATTAAACTATATGATGCTATGGAAATGGACATATTAACACAAAGATTGAAATTTAATCCAACAGATAAAATGAATGAAGAGTGGGAACTGGTATTGAAATATTTGGAAAAAAGATGGCGCAAAATAGCCAAAATAGATTTTTCTTGTTGAACAGAAATAAATGTGGAGAACTTATGGGAGTCCTAACTGTTTGGTTGAGAAAGGAAAAGACAATAGGATTAAAATAGAATGATGGAAATGATAAGAAATAGAAAATAAGTAACATGAGGAAAGTAATTAAACATCAAAGATATAGAGGATGATAGAACATAGATTAAGCAAGCTAGAGTTTTAAAAATGCTAAGATGGAATCTAGTAAAAAAAAAAAAGAGGACAAGCTTCAAAAAGAAAATGTGATTACAGGAAGTCAACACATTTAAATACCAAACTGTTACTCAGTGGGAAGGAAATTAGTAAAGGAATGGATGAGAGAAGAATGTGAAGAAGGTAGGAGTAAGTGAATTAGAAAGTAGGTGAATGTGGGAAGGTGAGAGTAAGTGGTAGATGGAGAGAGAGGTGTGATGTGAAAGAAGAGTGGGAAGACAGGCAGATGAGAAGAGGATTGGTTAGGACAAGAAGGTAGAAAGGGAATAGTGGAGAAGAAGAGAGTAGAAGGAGAGAAGAAAGATAAAGGAGAGGAGTAAATGAGAAGGTAGGGAATTGTAAAGAGCTAGTTGTAAGTGGGTGATAACAATTTGGAGAAGCACTAAAGGAAAACAGAGATTGAAGGGGAAAAAAAGAAGCAGCAGCAACAGGGTGAAGAAAGGTGTAAGTAGTAACAAAAAGTAACAAGATGTAAGGAAGAACTAACTTATTGAATAATTAATGTTTATTTCAACATTTCAAGATTACATGCATATTGACAATGTATATAAACAAATATTTGTTTAGTATGGTTCTCTTTTCCCCTGTAACTAGACATTTTGAAATATAAATACATACTTTTCTTTCTTCTTTGTACAATTTTAAAAAAATGAAATGTATATGTAGAGAAATCAAGAATTGATGTAATGCCAAATGATGAGATAAGAGTTTGTATGATGTGTGATTTTAATTTTCATTTTTTTAATAAATAAAATTTATTTTAAACATTTTTAAAAAAGAAAGTGTCACACAGGCAGGACAAGAGTATTAACAGAGAGAAAGAAACTAAAGGAAAACACACTTGCAAGAGCAGCTAAGGGCAGTGAAAAATGACAAAGCAAGCAGTAAACACTCTCACAAAGACAAACCCCATCAGAAGCATCACCACACGTAACATAGGGACATGAATGTGAGAAGCTTGAGCCAAGAAAAGCTAGA
>CM034701.1:270359574-270387591 GCA_020142125.1 Phrynosoma platyrhinos | reverse complement strand
GCTAATGGAGTGTAGCAGGGAGTTCCAAAAGAAAATCAACATGTGCTTAGATCATGAAAGACTATGAAAGAGAGGAAGGCCACATGCTAGATGGATGGACTTTAATAAAGAGACCGTGAATATGAATTTGCAGGAGCTGGGCAGAGAGTAGAGGACAGGCGGCCCATAGGGTCGCCATGGGTCGAGTTCCACACAAAGGCAGTTAACAACAACAAGAGTTAACAGCAGTTTCACAGAGAGATTCTCTCTGGATTAAATCACACTGAAAGATCTCTTTCCAACAGAGGGCTGTGAATTTGCCCTTTTCCACACAGGGAATCCACTAAGTCCTATTTATGGTTTAATAGCTTTGTGCAAAAGGTTTAAATTGTGTGGCCATCTCATGGTTATAGGGTGGCAGGGAGCCAGAGGTCCAGGAAAGAGATTTCATTGCTCATAATAAGGCTCTGGAGTTTGACTTCTGGAACTCTTCCTTCAAGGCCATTTGTAGCAATATCAAAAGATTTAAGCTGCTTCCAGATGGTGGGCTCTTCTCCTGCTAGCAATTAGATATTTTTGTGCAGCTGTTCCATCATTTCTCCTAAACAGATCCTCCACAACAAAAAGCAGAAGGAAGAGTAAGAAAAGAAGAAAATGCTATGAGTGGAAAGTGACTGATCTGAAGCTACTGTAAAGTTTAGTGGATAGGCAGTACAATGATAGGCTTGATAAATGCCTCCTCTGGAATTGCTCTGAGCTCCAGGGGATGGAATCAGATCAAACCAAACAAGCCTGAACAGTAACCCACTGAGATCCTTAACTATCCAAGGTCTTGCAGGAATGAACCTATATACAGCACCTAACCTCACCCACTTCCAATATGTCACTGCAATTGAAGATTGCAGCCTTTTGAAAAAAATTAAACCCTTCTCAAAATTATAGAGAAAAGGTAGCTGTGTGTAACTGTGGTGTTGTTGTTGTTGGCTGTTTTCAAGTCATTTCAGACTTATGACAACCCTAAGGGGAAGCTATCATGGGGTTTTCTTGGCTGTATTGCACACAGAGAAATGTAACACAGAGATCAATAATATATAAGACATACTCCCTGAATTTCACATATTAAAACTGGGACACACAACATCAGAGTGTGGTCAGTCTGGTGAACATTATTAATGAGGAAGGATGCTTCAGCTAGGAAATGCTGCAGCAGTTTGCTTTTGCCTGAGCCTGCTGGGAATGACAAGATTGAACCCTTCTTCTCCTCCCCTTCCTTACTGAGTTAATTGTCTGCAAACTACGTTTTGCACTTTGAACTCCATTTGCAGCACCTGAAGTAAGCTGAAGATAAAGAGGGAGAATGGAAACACAAGATGGAAACAGGGACATTTTTAAAGCAGCTGAAAAAGTGGATGACAGAGGATTAATCAGGAAACCCCCCCCCCCCACTAAACCGGGACAGTTGAAGGGTATGCATGAACTTCTGGACAGTTCTTATGCAACTTATTTGGCATTTAGTCTCATTGTGCTCAATGGGACTTATAATAATAGTACTTATTTTTATAATAATAATGTATAATAATTACTCACTGCTTAATATGTCTTCTCCATAGCATCTGTCAGAGTCCTGTTTCATGCTCTGAGAAATCAGTCTGCAATTCAACTTGGGGACAGTGGCTTGGCCAAGTTGTCTAAACTGTGATTGAAGGGACAAATTTAGCCAATTCCAGGCATCATTACATCAAATATATATTTTACTCCATAGTTTGAGGTCATGGCCAAAGTGGTATGCCTTATGTTATCAAACATAATGCCAGAATACAGGCTCAGTAGCAGACCAGCTCTGCCATTAGGAAGGCTGAGTTGGCTTCTGTAGAAGGCAAATAAAATATTTGTTGGTCTTTCATCATAGCGCCCTAAAAATTATCCTAGAACTCTAAAAGAGAGATTGACAGGAGGTTTCAGAATAGATAGGGAAGGGGTAAGAATATTGGTTTATTCACCCCACTATTGTCAGCTTTGAATGGAAGCAATGGGTTTCAGGTATTATTTTCATTTCCAACCTGGATATCCTTTGTTTCACCTGGTAGTCTAACCAGGCCCAGCCCTACATAGCTTCTGCAATCAAACAAGGTTTCATAGACATGTGGAAGACAATGTATTTCATAGAAATGTGGGAAACAAAACTTTCCCTAATATAAAAATAATTAAAGGAAGATACCACTTGCAATATTTTATTAGTCAGAGGGCCTCCTTCTCTCTCTCTCTCTCTCTCTCTCTCTCTCTCTCCCTCCCTCTCTGCATGTGCATGCCATCAAATTGCCTGTCAACTTATGGCAACCCCATGAATTTTTCATAGGGATTTCTTAGGCAAGGAAAACTGAGAGGTGGTTTTGCAAGTACCTTCTTCTGAAATACAGCCTGCAGCGCCTGATATTCATTGTCAGTCTTCAATCCAAGTACTAGCTATACAAGATCAGAAAGGAGGGGAAGCAGACGGGCAGCCCTGGGCCGCCCTGGGAAGCTGCACCGTGGGACCAAGGTATCCCCTAAAATAGCGCTCCTTCCACAAGTTGCTGAAGGTGTGCCACAAAAGGCTGGTGGCGCACCTTCGGCGACTCTTCCACCACAGTGTGTGCGGATGCTGCGGCGCGAAGACATCGTTGGAGCGCCGACCGTGCGGAGGGGCCAGCGCTCCGACAATGCCTTCGGGAAGGGGTTGGGGCGCCCACTGTGTGGCTGCCCCTCCCCTTCCTTGCCCCCAGAACTGCCCTTTGTGCTATCTGCTTCCTCAGAAAAGACTTGGTGCCTTTAGAATATTTAGCCACCTTGTCTGCATACCTTCTACAAAGTGAAGGAATTGATAAAAGAATATGTGAGTTGACATCTCACAGTCTTCCAAGCACAAGTCTATCTGGGATCCTCCCTTTCCCACCTCCAGCTATGACTTTTTTGGACCAATTGTAATTCTGAAGCCTGAACCTAATGAACTGCCCAAACTGTAAACTACCCAAGGGCAGAGAACCACATATCTATGAAGTTTATGGATTTACTGCCACACTTAAGTAATTCAAAGTATCTGCAAGGAAACAAGTTATAAGGGAAGCAGATAATGTGACAGCGTGGAGTAGTTAATATTTAATTGGAGCACAATAAGATATGCCTGCCTCTGGTGAAACAATGGCATGAGCAATTCTGGTTGGGCTTAAAAACCAGAGAGAGGGAAATGTAGGTAAAATTCTTAACCCCAAAAGAGCCACTTTGAAATATGCAGGCAAATCCAATTTGCTTGTGAAGCAAAGGCCCAAACATAATTTGGTTAGGACCAATGACAAACATGGAACACAAGACCCTTCTCTCACACCCAGACACTACAATCTCATCCGTACATGCAATCTCATGGTTAAAATTAATAGACATAGCAATAGGGATGGGCATCTATACTTGACTCACATATATTTGGAGCTAATAAATCCTACCAACCACAACTTGTTTCTGTTAGGATGAAGAGCAAAGAGAACACCCAATAGATATTATGTAGAAAAGAGATAAGGTCTTAGGATGTTGAAAAAAGATGTTTTTATATTTGAAAATAGCCCAATGCATTTTGGCCTGGAAATATTTTATGCCTTCAGGGGACAATACATAGGTTACAGTAATGATAAAAAGCAACAAGTTACAAAATCAATTATATGTGCATGTTTGTTGTTGCTGTTGTTGTGTGCCTTCAAGTCATTTCTGACTTGTGGGGTTTTCATGGCAAGTTTCTTCAGAAGGGGTTTGCCATTGCCATCCTCTGAGTCTAAGAGTTTATGACTTGCCAGCTTATCACATTCTATAATAAAGCGACTTACCTGATCTAGGTTAAAATTTAAAGTGGGCGGCATCCTGACCTTATCAGAAGGATTTAGCTGCCAAAATTGCCACCTAGGTCCAGCCTGGGTCTATCCCCACTCCCAGGGGTGCTCAGTGCACCTCTTTTTGAAGCCAGAAGTTTTCCGGCTTAAGAAAATTGCCCGCTTTATATTTTAACCCAGATCAGGTAGGTCGCTTTATTTAAGTGTGATAAGGTCACCCATTAGGTTCCATGGCCAAGCAAGAATTCAAACCCAGATCCAAAATGCTACAGCCAGAGATCTGACTGGAGCTGGTTACAAGGAACATATAAGTAACTGCACAGGCTACCAGATCATTTCCAGGAACAATTCAAAGTGCTGCTTATCATCTATAGAGCCCTGCACAGCTTTGGTCCAAGCTATCTGAAAGACTGTATCACCCGATTTGAGCCTGGACATGTTTTAAGTTCCTCGGGAACTTAATGGGTGAGATGTACTGGATTTTTTTATTGTTCTTATCATAATTTTAAATGATTCATATTATTTAAAATATACTTTATTTATTTATTTAAAATCTTACTAATTTGTAATTCATATATCTTGTTTTATGCATTTGTCTTACTTATGTTTTTAAAACTGATATGTGTTTTAACTAATACTATGTGTCTTTAACTGAAGTTGTATATTGTATATTAATCTGTTGTTGTTCTCTACATTGATTCAAGGATAGAGGCAGGCAAGAAGTTATTAGAATCATAGAATCAGAAGAGACCCCAAGAGCCATTAGTCCAATCCTTTGCCATGAAGAATACACAATCATTGCACTTCCAACAGATGGCCATCTAGCCTCTATTTAAAAACCTCCAAAAAAGGTGGCTCCATTACTGGGGGCAGCATGTTCCACTGTTGAACAGCTCTTACAATCAGGAAATCCTTCCTAATGTTTAGGTGGAACCTCTTTTCCTGTCGTTTGAAGGTCCAATTGGGAATGAATCTTTAACTGGAGGAAGATTGATGACCACAAATCTAAACAAACCTCCCAACACATGAAAATTGGTTATTAAACTTATATGGACTTGCAGAAGTGGTCACATTTATTACTTTGAGGGGGGAAACTTATAGATTAGTTTTTTAAAGGCTAGGTAAATGTGGAGTTTCTGGAGAAGAGCCAGAGTAATGTAATAGTTTTAGGATCTGAAACATAACAGAATATATTAGTAAGTGGAAGTCGGACGTAGAAGTAATAATTATTAATACAATCATGCAGGTTTAATTATGAATTAGAGGGAGCAGGAATAAGAGATAATTATAACCATAAGATGGTTAGTTGGAAGCCACATGTATTCTCTTGTATGTGGGTTTTTTGGAGGTGGGTTTTAGGGTGGGTTGGAAGTTATATGTTTGTTATTATTGTTGTTATTTTCATGTGTGGGCTTTCCATTTGGCTGAAAGACAGGATATAAATACTAATAAGGGTGGGAGGAGGAAGAAATGCAACCTTAGAAACACACAGGATTGATAGAACAGCCCAAAAGATCACCAGATATACCATTTTGTTATCACACGCTGCATTCGCACTACAGAAATAATCCAGTTTGACACTTCTTTATCTGCCATGGCTCAATGCTATGGAATTCTGGGATTTGTAGTTTTGTTAGATATTTAGCCTTCTCTGTCAGAGAGTTCTGGTGCCAAAACAGACTACAGCTCCCAGAATTCCATAGAATTTAGCCATGGCAGTTAAAGTGGTGTCAAAGTAGATTATTTCTGCAGTGTGGATGCAGTCACAGAGTAGAAACTGTGGGATGCACTATCTGAATTGGTTTCTTTATACAGTATTGTCAAAGTTAAGATCCTTGGACTCTTCTTGATTCCACGCCACCATTAATCCCGCTTTTGGCTGAACATATCAGGTACTCATTTCTTGCCAAGTTGTATGCGAGCTGAGGCAAAGTCAGTTTATATCCCTCAAAGAGACTCTTTGAACTCTGACACTGATTCTATGTGAACAGCATTTCATAGCAGCTTTGGATCACTCTGTGAGATGCCCCTTCAAAATGCCACAAAACAGTTTGTTATTGGCAAGTGCTTATGCAGGTTTACTCACTGTGTTTACCCAAGATTAGTTAGTGTGTCCCCACAGAGAGTCTAGCCGTGTTTACAACCACAAAGTCTCCTGCAGGAAATATATTCAGTCTTAAAACTGTATCTTAAAAGTTTATTTTAGGAGTTTCTGGGGATAGGTCTGGAAGCATTTCTGCTACTCTGATGCATGTTTATCAGAGGTGAGCAACTCTGCTTCTGTGCATGTTAGTAATGCATGAAGTTGCCTTCTCCTGAATTAAACCATTGGCCCAGTATTGTCACCTGTGAATGGCAGCAGATGTCCAGGGTTAGGATGCTTTCCTCATTCTACCTAGAGATCCCTGATTGGTTTAGTTTATGAAATTCAGATGAGATTGGGTGTGTTCAAGGTGATATGGCCTATAACTCCCATCACTCCTCATCATTTGCTATACTAGCTAGGACTGGTGGGAGCTGCAGTCCAGTAACATCTGAAAGCCCACAGTTGCTCATCTTTGATGTATGTGGTTTATTAGGGACATATGTCTGTAGTGTCTGTCCTTACAGTAGACATGTTTATGGTGGGAACCAAACACCATAATTCAGTTTGTTCAGAATAAATTGGTTTGATGAGTAGAGGTTCCCTACTGCTTTGCTTCAACCAAGAGCTGAAGTTAGTCTGAAATTAATTTATTGAGGGCCTTTACAGACTGCCAGAAATAAAGTAGCTTGAGGCCACTTTAACTGTCCTGGCTCAATGCTAGGGAGTCATGGGAATTGTATTTTTTTTCTGGGACATTGAGTCTTCTCTGTCAGAGAACTCTGGTGGCATAATAAACTACAGTTCCCATGATTCCTTAGCACTGAACCAAGACAGTTAAGGCCTCAAGCTGCATTATTTCTAGCAGTCTGTAAAGGCCCTGAGTTTACTCAGAATTGTCTTCCGGGGCATAGCCATGCCAGTCTCCACGCCAAGAACAACAAAGAATCTTCTGTTGCCTTAAACAGTGACAAATTTTACTTGGAACAAGCTTTCTTAGACTGCACTCCACTTCATGGGATGCATGGGATGTTGCCATAGAAGGCATCCAACCAACTACTAGGGAAGAACAGGGAACAAGTACAAATGTCACAATCTTTAATGATACAGGTGGACTAAAACTGAAAGGGTATTTAGCTGCTGACATGCTCAAATGTAAAAGGAAAATCCAACACTGCACAATGCTTATAATAACACAGAATGTTATTGGGGAAGCCTAGATATCATGAAACAACAAACAAAGCACTTTCAGCACTGTCAGAAACCAGAATTGGTCAAAAAGCAGAACACATGTAGGGAACATGAGGGAATTACAGTGGCTTGCTTACGACTGCTCACCCATGCCCATACATGCCCATGCACACTCTGCTTGCAAAGGCTCTCAGTCAACTTGGTAACCTTCCCCACTCTCAGCTCACTTTGCAAGTAGCAAGTCCATGTACAGTCAATCCCAAGCAAGCCTCCATAGACAAGAAGAACTGACAAAAGAGCAGACTCCTTGTTAGATTAATGGAACTTGTCTTTAATTTGCAAGTATCAAAAGAGTGAGTCATCAGATAGCAGGGCGTGGAAAGGAGGTGCTTCCTGCAAACATTGTAATATAGTATGAGCAAACTAAAGTGGATAAGAATGGGGCATATTCAATCAGATAATTACATAGTGTTGTACTCTGGAAATGACCATCTAAGAAGCAACGGAGTGTCATTAAGAGTGAGGTGCAATGTAGCAGAATCAGTCAGGGGATATAATTCAAATTCTGGCTGAATAATGTTAGTAAGACTGTAAGGAAAGCCTATCGATATAACCATAATCCAAGTTTATGCTCCAGCTACAGATGCAGAAGAGGAAGAACTGAAACACTATGTGCAAGCTTCCCTGAAGAAATGGTTCGCATACCAAAACATGACAGGAAACAGACAGAAGCACATGCTGTTGGAGAATTTGACGTAAAGAGATGAAGCAGGATTCTTATCAGGTTTTGTGAGGTCAAGAGTCTGCTTATTGCACATATCCTTCAGAGAATGTGAGACAAATGATTGTACACTTGGACATTACTAAATAGCCAATACAGAAATCAAAAATACTACATATTAAGAAGCAGAAGATGGTGAAGCTGCATTCTCTGTGTAAAAACAAGACTACAAGTGGATTGTGGCACAATCATGACCTGATAATATTAAAATTAGAGTAAAGCTGAAGAAGAACATTAAATCAATTGGAGAGTCTAAATAATTGTGCTAAAGAATATCCCTATAAAATTTAAAGACCATATAAAGATTTTCACACTAACCCAGATGAGATGTGAATTAGGACTGTGGACCAAAATCAAGGGCATTATCTAGGAAGAATGCAAAAAAAAAAAAAAACAACCCTTTATCTGTATCCAAAAAAGAAAAAAAAAGCCAAATTGGATCATTGATAAAACTCTTCAAACTGTTAAGGGCAGATGAGAAACAAAAGTAAAAGGTAACAGGAATAGAATCAGAATCCAGAGTGTGATTGCTCAGCCAGTTGTTCATAAGGACAAAGAGAACTATTAAAATAATCAGTTCAATAGAGGAAGAGTACAAAAAAGGAAGAACAAGAGCCTGCTTCCACAGGATTCAAAAACCAAAATGAAATGTAAACCAAAAGTAGGAGAGCTGAATAGTCAACAGAAGCACATTATATGATAAGGACAAAATGAAAATATGATGGAAACAGTACAGTGAATAATTATACAAAAGAGATAAAAAAGAACAGACTAATTCAAAGAAAAATATTTTGAATCTACAACATTTTGAATTTCGACTCTACAAGGCAGAATCTACCATTTTAGAAAATTAAGTGGAGGTTGCTCTCAAAACACTCACCAGGAATAGATGGTATGCCAATCCACCTGATTCAAACTATAGAGACCATATTATAGATAGATTTATTCAATCAAAGAAACCACAGTCCTAAATTGGCAAGACTGAACAGAGCTATTAATAACAGTCTCGTGAAGTTTCCTCATTCTCAGGGTCACCATAAGCCAGGGGTAGGCAACCTTTCCTCTTTAAGGGCCGAGGGACTTCAGCTCCCAGAAGCCTCAGCCATGTTGGCCAATAATCCCATGTTGGCCAATAGCTCATGGGATTCTGGGAGTTGAAGTCCCTTGGCCCTTAAAGGGGAAAGGTTGCCTACGCCTGCCATAAGCTGAAGCCATAAGTAACTTGCAAGTAACAATAAGAATAACAACAAATGAGTAACGATTTCAGAGTTAAAATTTCTGAGAAGAGTAATAACTATCTTGAGGCAAACCAATTAGCCAAGCACAGTCAGAAGCTGTACTGTATGTAAAGAAATATACAATCACTAAAATATGATTTTGAAAGATGATAATGGTTTTGTTGTGAGATGCTGCTGCTAAGTAAATAACCCCATTAAATAGCTGAAGCATTCCCAGAAATCACAAAACTGAAAGGTGATTCTATAATATTTCTTCAGAGAAAGGCACTTGTTCTCTAACAGTGATAATATCTGTTCTCTAACAGTGATAAGATTCTATGATTCTATGATTCTATCACAAGCAATGTAAGGGTGCCCTCAGGTGGATGCAGAATGTTTTGAAGATTCATTCTTCTTTTGCTCATGCTTACTTCTTGCTCTGGTAAGTGTGTGGTTTGCAGAAATACCTTTGATTGGATAAAGAGATGGCAACATTCCTGAATATCCTTAATGAACATCAGCACTGGGCAAGGTACCTGGTGCTTATTTCATTCTTAGCTGCACAGAGAGAGAAAAAAAATCAACCCCCCCCCTCCCCTTTGAGTGAGATGACTTATAGAGGGTGTGTGTACGGTACTAGTACTTTTTTGTGAAATATTTGCTTGAGCAAAAAGAATGTGTGTGCACAAATTAATTGTATTTTGTGCAAAATACAAGGATGTTTGTACAAACTGACTTACATTAATAAAATGTGTTGGGGTTTTTATCTCATTGAAGAGTGAAAAAATCTTGGCCCAGTTGATCAGTTTTTCAGTGTAGTGTCTTAATGCATTGTGATGCACTTTCTTAATGAGGACATATGTAAATATTCATTGTGTTTCTACTCTCATCAAGCTTTCAGTAGTGTGTGTTTCCTTTGATAGCACTCTATTTAGCAGCACAATAACTGAGTTGTATTCATGTTTATCAGTGGTTCCTAGTCTTTTCTTTACCAGAGACACATGCACCTTTTAAACATATTTTTGTTGCCATGGACCCCCCAAGACTTAACACTTAAAGCAACAACTTAATATCTTTAGTATACTTGATTATATACTGACTATTTTGTTTTATTCTGAAGTGTGTGTATGTGCTTTATTGTACTTTAGCATTGTGTTTTAGTATTTTATATTATTGGAATAGTTATAAATATTTTATTCTGTAACTGTTTGTACAGCACCATGTACATGAATTTTTGTTGTTGTTGTTGTTAACTGCCTTTGTGTTTATCTCAACCCATGGCAACCCAATGGAGGAGACATTTCCAGGCCCTTCTGTCCTCTATTGCTCTGCCCAGCTCCTGTAAACTCATATTCATGGTCTCTTTAATAAAGTCCATCCATCAAGCATGTGGCCTTCCTCTCTTTCTACTTCCCTCCACTTTTCCTAACATGATTGTCTTTTCCATGGATTCTCATGATGTGTCCAAAGTACAACAGTCTAAGCCAGGGGTAGGCAACCTTTCCCCTTTAAGGGCCGAGGGACTTCAGCTCCCAGAATCCCAGGAGCTATTGGCCAACATGGGACTATTGGCCAACATGGCTGAGGCTTCTGGAAGCTGAAGTCCCTCGGCCCTTAAAGGGGAAAGGTTGCCTACCCCTGGTCTAAGCCTTCTCATCTTGGCTTCTAAGGATATCTCTGGCTTTATCTGCTCTAGGACCCATTTGTTTGTCTTTTTAGCTGTCCGTGGGGGTCCTCACTACTCTTCTCCAGCACCACATCTCAAATGCATTGATTTTCCTCCTATATTACGTATTTTTTGACTGTGCAGCTCTCACATCTATACATGGTAATAGGGAATACAATGCCTTGTATGATTCTAACTTTTGTGCTCAGTTGTATATCTTTGCATTATAGAATCTTTCAGTTCTTTCATAGCCACCCTCCCCATTCTTAGGGCCAATGCAGACAGCGCCTAAGGGGCGGCTCTGTGCCGCCCCTGGGAGGGCTGGATCAGGGCCACAGCAACCACATGCCATGGCCCCGATTCTCCTTTTTGCCAGTCCAAAAGGAGCTGGCAAATGCTGCTCTTTTGGGGGGGAGTGGCAAAAAACCAACAAGGCGCCCTGATGCAGCATTGGGGTGGAGTTAGAGCAGCCAGCATGTGGTCTCTCCATCCCAACTCCCTTTAGGACAGTCTGCATCGGCCCTTAGTCTTCTTCTGACTGTACTCCCCATTCTGATCAATGTTTGATCCCAGATATGAGAACTCTTTTACTATTTCTATTTCCTCATTGTCTAGTTCAAATGTGTGTAAGTGCTCTGTGGTCATTCTTTTTGTTTTCTTTATGTTCAACAGTTAGCCTGCCTTTGCACTTTCTTCATTGATGCTCCTTTAGTAGTTGTTCTAGGTCCGTAAGGTTCTCTGCTAGTATTATGGTGTCATCTGCGTATCTTAGATTGTTGATAATCCTTCCCCCTATTCTCACTCCTCCCTCTTCCATGTCCTATCCTGCTTTCCTTACAATATGCTCTACATATAAGTTGAACAGATAGGGTGAAAGGATGCAGCCTTCTCTGACTCCTTTGCCAATTGGGAACCATTCTGTTTCTCCGTGTTCTGTTCTGACAGTAGCCTCTTGCCCTGAGTACAGATTCCTCATTAGGACTGTCAGATGTGTTTGCACTCCCATGTCTTTAAGGGCATTCCATAGTCTTTCATGTTCTAAGCAGTCAAAGGCTTTGCTATAGTCTATAAAGCACATGCTCATTTTCTTTTGAACTGCCTGATATGCTCCATTAGCCATCATGTATTTGCAGTGTGATCCCTGATGCCTCTTCTTTCTGAACCCTGCTTGGACCTCTGGGATTTCTCTCTCCATGTATGGTTGGTGTCTATGTTGCAGAATTTTGGACATGATTTTGCTTGCATGGAAAATTAATGCTATGGTTCTATAATTGCTGCAGTCTCTTGTGTCTCCTTTTTTGTGGGTGGGGATTTATATTGATATGAATGGCACTATATAAATAAATAAATAGATGATGACGATGATGAAGACGATGATGATGATGATGACAACACGTGAACACTGAACTATTAACAATTACACCATCCTTGGCGGTGGCTGGCGGCGGCAGCGGTGGGGGCTGGTCGGTGGGGGTCCACGGGCCGGGTGCAGCCCGCGGGCCATAGGTTGCCAAGCCCTGCTTTAAACCTTCCCTCAGAGGCACTGGAGGGGACATTGAGGATCCCTTAGGGTTCCTAAACCACCAGTTAAGAACCTCTATGTTTATGATTCACAAGGCTAACTCAAGACTGTGCTGAAGAACAAGATTAATTGCAGTTGATGAAAAATCTTTGGCTACACCTTGTGGCAGCAGCCCAGCTTAGGAGATATGGGGCAAACCACATGGCAGGTATCCAAATCCCAAAACTTGCTTCCTAAATTGACTACCTTCCCTCTTTCTAATGATAGAACTGACACTCATAATTAATTAGAGTCAGATCTGGGTGATGAAATTCTGGCTAAAATAACAGAGTCTTGTGGCATCTTTAAAAATGAACCAATTTCATTATGGCATAGACTTTTGTCGGCATTGGCTGCATCATCAAATGCAAGGAACATTGCTTGGACTGGCAGATCTATGTACATAGCAACTGAAGCATTGAGCTTCCCAAGTCTGAAGCGAATATCCCAAACGAGGGCCATATTGCCTCCTTCCCTCTCCCCTCCTTTTTTAAAAAATGAAGAATCTTACAGCAGTACTTCAGTGGGCTGTCTCTCATTTTGCCACCTATTTTTAACCTCATTAGGAAAAGTGTGTTAACTCTCCTGTTTCTCTCCCTTCAGCAGTTCGAGCCCTTTAAAAAACTATATCCTAAGTAGTGTGTTTATTTTATTTATTTATTTCAAAGATTTATATCCCATCTTTCTCCCACAGTAACACAGTATTGGTTATTAAAGCCAGACATGGTTTGGGTTGTGGTTACCTACATGATCGCCTTCTCCCATACAAGCCACCCTGTACACTCAGGTCATCTGGGAAATGTTTGCTCCAATTGGCCAGGACTAGACTGGCAATGGTTTCCCAGAGGACCTTTTAATCTGCTGCCCCCAGAATGTGGAATGGCCTGCCAGAAGAAATACGACTGCTGAAAATGCTGACTGCATTTAAAAGAGCATTAAAGACATATTATCTTATCTGGCAGGCCATTCAATTTTACCCAGTCAATTTTAAATCATGACTTCTTAATCTGAATATGAAATTTTATGAGTGTATTTTATTGATTTCATAGTATTGTATTTTAACTATAGTTTAAGTACTTTTAATTGTGTTTCATATTTTAACATGCTGTACCCCACCTCAAAGAGGGATAAAGAGGGATGGGAAAGGGGGAAGGAGGAGTTGTTGTTCAAGCAGTGCTAAACTGCATTAATTCTGTAGTGTAGACGCAGTCACTGTCACCTCATGTCCTCCCACTTCTGAGCCCTCTCAGCCAGCTCTTTTCTTCCTTTCTTTCCACCTCCCTTCATCCCAGGACTAGTTAAAGGAATGCACCTAGACCTACTTTACTTCTTACTTGCCCTGCAATAACTTGCCCTGCAGCTGACAACATAAAAGCAAATGTCGATCGATTAGTCACTATTAAAACTGCCAGTGTCTCAAGTTTATAGCAACAAATATAGCATATGAAAGAAGGGAGGAGGCAGAGGGAAAATGGTCAAGAGGTTAAAATGTTGGAATTTGTAATAGGTGGTAAGCGTAAATGAGATGTACTTTCAATAGCAATGTTACTGTCCTGCTCTTAGAGAGCACGGTTGAATGTGTTTATATAACCTGCCTCATCCCTGAGGGTTATAATAGGCCAGGGCTCTCATCCACAGCCGGGGGGGGGGGGCTAAAGGGAAAAAGGGATAGCAGTCCTGTACCTTCATAGTTGTATGGAAGATGGCATTTCAGCAGGTGGGCCTTGCTTCTCAAGTTAGTGTTGTGTGCCTTCAAGTCGTTTCCAACTAAGGCAAACCTATCATGGGATTTTCTTGGCAGGTTTCTTCAGAGGGGGTTTGTCATTGCCAACCTCTGAGGCTGAGAGAATGTGACCTGCCTAAGGTCACCCCTATGGGCTTCCATGGCCAAGCTGGGATTTGAACCCTGGATTCCAGCGTCATAGTCCAATGCTTAAACCACTGCACTGGCTCCCCTTTCAAGTTATACCTGCTCAGACTCTCTATTCCACAGTTATTAAACACAGCAGAGTCCTTTCATGTGGCCATCCTGTGAGGCGGTGGCAACACCTCCAGCTTCCTGAAGTAAAGAAGGAAGGTCAGCTGCCTTGACATGTAAAGTGAATGAGCTTTGGCGACCTTCTTGTTTTTCCTTGGCTTCCTCATCTCCAGTGGACCTACTGCAAGAAGAGGTGTTCATCTCCAAGTTTTTGCTGCCTAGAAGAGCCAACAGAGAACAACTCATTGTCTTCGCCACTGCTCCTGATCCTATATGTCCATTGCTGAGCCTGCATAGACAGGAAAGCTTGGGGAGTGAAAGCACCTACTTAATGTGTTCTACTTCTTCCTTCCCCCATCCCCAAGGAGAATGAAAACACTACTTGCACCTTTGACATCAAGGGTGGGCAACTGCATAGCAATAGCATGTGCATTTCTTTGCCGCTTAAAAGTGAACTCAGCACTCTCTAAGCAGTTTACAATCTGTAAGCTAGTTGCCCCCAACAAGTTGGGTACTTATTTTACCAACTTACAAAAGGATGCAAGGCTGAGTCAAGCTGGATCGAACTCACAACCTTGTGGCTGGAGTACCGCATTTAACCACTGTGCCACCAGGGCTCCTGCATAGGGAGTGGAGGCCATTCCCACCCACCCTCCCAGCCATCTGGAGAGCCACACCAGCAAGTTTCAGTGTGCCCAAAGCGACTCAGCATCACCTCCATTTTGGCTAATTCTGGGCACCTTTTTCTTTCGAAGTGGGAATAGGAGGTTAGAGGAATCAAACACCTGCATTTTCTGATGGTTTTGGTAGCTTTTGGTTGGTTTTCCAGCAAAAACAACCTCCCCAAATCACACACCCCATTTTAAAATATTGGAGGGCTGAGGGATTGGGGGGACTCCTAGGGGGCTTTGGGGGGCCCTTTTAGAGGACCCAAAGGCTATATGCAGTCCACAGGCCAATCACCCCACATTAAGTCAGGAATGGGAAAAATGAGGATTTCCAGATTTTGTGGCACTGCACATCATAGGTTATGCTGACAAGAGTTGAGGAAAGATGTGACTGACCAACATCTGGAGGGCTGACTTGCTGTAGGTGGAGATGTGTTTTGGAGATGGGGAAAGGGGGACTTGGGTAACTTGAGGAGTGTTATTTCAGTAATTCCCAGAAGGAAAAGTTACAGCAGGAGAATCCAACCTGACTACTGCAGGAAAAAGACAGTCATCTCCTAGTTGTCCTTCCCTTCTCTCAGTTGCCTAAAACTGTTTCTAAATGCTCAGGTGAAGTTAAAATTTACTTGCATGCTAAACATCTGGGGACTGAAGGAAAATAGCATTTTAGGGGCACAGTTCCTATTTGGGAGCAATACCTTCATATGTCCCCTAGCTACATCCCCTGCACTAGGCTCTTTCACACTACATAGTTATAGCACAATGATTCCACTTTAACTTCCATGGTTCCATTCTATGGTAACATAGGATTTACAGTTTGGAGGAAAGGTATCCAAAATTCTCAGCTAGAGAGCTCAAGTGTCTCATTAAACTACAAATCTCAGGGTTCCATAAAATGTTGCCATGGCAATTAAAATGGAATTACAGAGCCCCTGGTTACTGGAAATAAGAGCTTTAACTTAAAGTATTTTGGCATAAAATACATCTTTGACCCATTCCAGCCCAAGACCCCCAAGAACTTTGCTGAAATTTAATTTGTTCCTCAGATTGGAAGAGGTTTTTTTACTCCTGCTTCACAGAATTTTTTTACTCCTGCTATAAATAAATAGATATTAATATTTCAGAATGAAATATAGCATCTGGACAACAGTGATTCAGGATTCACACTTGCAGAATCCTCAGCTAAGAGTAAAAAAGGTTTTTGTGGTGAGTTGTTCCTAGTCAAACATATTCAGCCTTTTATTGGTAGGCTTGTTAGTTTTATCAGTCAGTATGTCTAGCAGCATGATAATCACTGATGTTATAGAGAGCCTGAACCTAAACTTAGATCTGATTTATATAAGATAGCAATATTTAAGGGTTTTCCAAAATATTCTAAGGTAAATGAGGAATAGGTTCACCTCCAGGGAACAATTTATGAATTTCCTCTGAGAAGAGCATTTAACAAATCAAATCTGTATAAAGTGAAAGTCATTTCAAGCTAATTTAACAAGTTTTTTTAATCAGTTGACTGATGGATGAACTGAAGGATTATTCCACTGTTATCTCCAAATGATAGGTTAGCACACATTTACCCAAGCCTCTTCCTTGACAGTTTGATGATATGTCAAAACAGCAAGAGAATATATAGAAATGGTAATATGAAGTGGCCCTAAGGTGCTAAACAAAAAAAGGAAAATACATCAGAGCTGTACCTGGAAATTTCCCTGTAAGAGATTAATTATGTTTAATGGAAGCAATAAAGCAAATGATATACATCTGAAAGGTAATGGCCTAAATCTACTCACTGGTCCTGAATCAATTGTTGAGTGTAAGGTAATGTTTGTGCAAATCACATTGAATCCATAGGTGTACTCTATTGGATTTAGGCTTAGGTTGCTGCCTTTCTAAATAATGGAGATAGCTAATGAGTGACAGCTTGGTTGTGTTTATCACAATTTTATTTTTTGAAAACCTGGGAAGTTAACTATACATAAATGAGGCAGAACTTTTTAAAGCTGCTTGTTAGGACTAAAAGTGGGGATGGGAACGTAGGTGGCACATAAGCTCCACACTGCAATGTCCTCAAGCACTCCAAACTAAATTAGACCCTCACAAGTACTGTTACAAAGCTCTCATTGGACTTTTTCAGCCAGTGCACAAAAATCTTACTTAATTCCACATGCTCTCTGATGCTGGGAGAAGGATGTGCATATATATTTAGATCTTCCAAATTTTAGCTCTGTGTGTGTTCAGGCAAGTGCTGTAGCTGAACAAATGCCTGAACAGGGCCAATGGTGTCACAAAGGTTGGTGTCATACAGTGCGGTAACTCATTGTATCACAAACACCACATTGACCTCCTCCTATGCCATACCATACAGAATTCTTAGTAATGTTTTTTCTACTAATGTTACTCATAAATCCTAATTCCCGTATATCACCGAATGTTATGGTAACAGTTGTGACACAAACAATTAGCAAAATTAAAATTATACCTTTACATTACATATCATATGCACCGCCTAAATGTTTTTACCTGTACATAGTTACATGTGGTTCAAGTGAAAATTTGGTGAGATCTAATGTTTTTAAAGAAACTTTTAAACGAATAAAAATATATTGTTTAAAAAATTTTAAATTTTTAAATTTTTAATTGTTTGCTTTAAAAACCTGAAGCATCTCCTTTCTCCTCCCATTGAGCCTCATTCCATTCATTCTCTTCAGCATTTTAAAGGGATGCGGCAAATGCCACAGACCATTTCTCCCCAAAGGCAGATGTTTGGAAAGCAGTAGCTTATTATCTGTTGTGGTCCGCACCCCCTAAGGAAGCTCCTGAATGGGACAAGAATCAAACAAAAACCCAGGATACAATGGGTGGATGATACTTCCCGCCTTCTCCCACCACCAACGAGGCTGCAACAAGGAATTACAATGGGGCCCTGCTTCTGGTTGTTGCAACCTCTCTTGCTGGTAAGATGGGGTCAAAATATCCCCCTCCTTGCACCGTGATTGCCTGTTGAGAGCTCCTTTTCTTAGACCAGCTGCTGCCTGGCAAAATACATTAGAGGGAAGGTTACGCCAAGAGATGCTACTTTGTTAAGTATACATAACTAAATAACATGCATCTGAGGAATTAGGTTCAAGTCATTGAAAGCATATGCTACCCATTTCTCTTTCAGTTAGGGTCGTTGCAGACCAGCCAAAGGGCTGGCCTGGGAATAAGTTGGGGTGGGGCAGCCACACACCAGCCACCCCCACCTCACCTTGATGCCATGCAGCGGTATGCACAGCACACGGCATCAGGACACCCTTCTAGTGCAGCATGCAGACACGCTGCACTGAAAGGATACAGAAGAGCCACAGCACCGGTTCTTAGGGAGGCCTTTTGCCCCCCCAAAAGGAGCAGCAAGAGGGTGCCTTGACGCCATGCACTATGTAGACGGGCATGTTGCGGCAGAGTCAGGGCAACCGGCATGCAGTTGCCCCGACCCAACTCCACCCCCAGGCCGGCCTAAACTGCTGGTCTGCATCAGCACTAAATCTCTTCTTCAATGCTTCTTCAAGAGAGCCACATGCAGAATTGCTTTCCTCTCTCTCTCTCTACTGTACTTTCCCCATCATCTTCCCAATCCCACACCTTTGCAGACTAAGTGCATGCTCCAAGATGTGTGCAACACATGTTGTTGCTTGTACCACTGCTACTGCTACTATTACTATGCATCCTCATGCTCTTCATCCTTTTGCTGAAGCAAAATGGCCAATGGAGTGTCCTGTGTGCACCACTTCCTGCTCTCTTGGAACTCCTTGGAAGACAAAGAGTCACAGTTTGGGTGGCCACTTGCACACTACTAAAGAAAAAGACAGAGACTGCACAATATTTACATTTACTAATATTTAAGTTGCGGCCAGAATCATGATGGGGTCTTCATAAGTGGACTTGTGTCTGCAGGAATTAGAATTAGATTTAGCCTTAATTATCCAGTATTATCCAGTAGAGGGCTGCTGTTATATTACTGTATAACAGAGCCAGATAAGTGACTGATACACAGCCAGTGTGGGCAAATCACAGTCTCTTAACCTGATAGGACAGCAAAGGCAAACTCCCTCTGAAGAAACTTGCCATGAAAACCCTCCGATAGGTTCATCTTAGGGTCACCATAAGTTGGAAATGACTTGTAGGCACACAGCAACAAACAACAAGGTATCCAACATGCTGAACCTGTTTTGCACAAAGAATTCAGCATCTTGGACAGCTCAATTTAAAGTTCACACTGCAGCTCATCACTGTGTTTGTAGCAGAAGGTACTCACTTCCCCTCCACTACTTTCTATGGAAATGGCACTTATTGTAGGCATGCACCTAGTTAAGCAATTTCCAACATTTCAGATCAGATAGGTGTGGGGCGTCTGTGTGTACCTGCATGTAAGCAAACAAACCTCTTAAAGGATAAGTTATACAGACATTTTGTACCAAAATGGCATACATCTTAGAGGTGCCAAAGGCAAGTAGCACATGGAGTGTAATGGTGACTGAAAAACATTTAGAGGCTTTGTTTTTTTTATTCTCTGTTCAGTTGATATTGGCTGATAAGTCCTTTGTATAATCCTTCCAGAAGCGCTTCTGCCTCCAATCAAGATTATTAAGTTTGTATCACCTTGCAGGTGCTTTCTTATCAGTGCCAGGATGTTTATGAATACCGGTTTAGTCATTATTTTACATACTTCTATGCTGCAATTTAATTATCACTGTATCTGCATTCCACACATCCCTTTCTCCTTTGATCTCACTGTTAATATTGCTTTGTTTCTCCTCCTTCCCGCCTTCTAATCGTCCATCCAGCCATTATCTGTATCTGTATCTGACAATTCAGGACTAGAGCAACGTATCATATATCTGATGAAACAGGCAAAACTTTCTGCTATAAGTAGTATGTAGGTCTTGAAGGTCACACAAAATTATTGTGTTGGCTTTGTTGCAATAGACAGGCAGACACAGCTATCCCTCCACAGCCCTGTCATTAGAAGTAAAAAAAGGAAAGTCCAGGTGAATGTACTTTTCTGATTGGAAGCTAGAGTTGTCAGTCACAAAAAGACATCCCTCTCTTCTCCCCTCCTTTTGCATTTTTATGGAGGTGAAAGGTAACAGCTTTTGCAGACATAAGCTGCCTATTGGTTTGTCCCAACTAGTGCTTGTGTATGTGTCTGTTGTGTTGTGTGCCTTCAAGTCATTTCTGACTTGAGGTGAACCTATCATGAGGTTTTCTTGGCAAGATTTGTTCAGAGGAGGTTTGCCACTGCCTTCCCTTGAGGCTGAGAGCATGTGACTTGCCCAAGGTCACCCAGTGGGTAGTAGACCCATCGAATCAATTTTTTGAGTGAGTCAACACATAAGTAAATCCAATTGATTCAATGATCCTACTCTAGTCAAGGTTCATCCAAAGCAAATGCAGATACCTGATGATGTATGGATATTCAATGCTATAAATTTGGGGACTGAATGAAAATATGATTTTTGAGGGCAGAATTCTTTGGGAGGACAATGCCTTCATCCCTTCCTCTCCTGAGATACATCCATGCACCTGGTTCTTTCACACTACATAGTTATGCCACTATGGTTCCACTTTAATTGGCATGGTTCCATCCTATGGAAACCTGGATTTTGTAGTTTAGGAAAGGGTATTTAGAATTCTCAGCCAGACAGCTGGACTGCATCACCAAACTACAAATCCCAGGATTCTACAAGATGATGCCATGGCATTTAAAATGGATTCGTAGCACTTTAATTGTTTAATATAAAGGAGCACCTATTTACTGGAAGTAAGCTGTTGCTGTGTTCCTTCAAGTCACTTCAGACTTATGGAGACTCTAAGGCAAACCTATCACAAGGTTTGCTTGGGCTGAGAGTATGTGACTTGCCCAAGGTCACCCAATGGGTTTCCATGGCCAAATGGGAAATTGAACCCTGATCTTCAGAGTCATAGTCCAAGAATCAAACCACTACACCACACTAGTTTTACTGGAAGTAAGAGCTTTAAGCAAAGTACATTGGCATAAAATATATCTTTTGCCCTTTTACCCCTTGCAATATGGCCCCTGAGAACTTTGTTGAAACTGAATTCAGTACTAGGGCTGATAGAGGTTTTTTTTCACTCTTGCTTTACAGAAAGGTAGTGCATAGTTGTAAATAAATAAATGTTAACAGTCATTTATTTATCTATTGCTTTTCTCCTAGAGTGTCTGGCTCACAAGACAAATCAATCAAAACGTAACAACAATACTTTTAAAAAGTTAAAAATCATTACATTAAAAGAGTATAAAATCATTAAAAAGCATTCAAAAGATAAAAGTAAAGCACACATACCCACAAGCAATAAGACATTAAAAACCTGCTTAAATAGAAAGGACTGCTTGTGCCCATATATTCTGTTATATTATATGCAGCATTCTTCCTATTTGTGTAAATAATTCTATTATACTATATTATATTATACCTTGTTTCTTTTTGAGCATGGAATAGCTAGTGCTCATTTTTTGTGATTATCACATTCAAAGGATGAAGAACTGAAACAGCTGCCTTGGATCTTGTATGGATCCAAGGTGAGATATAAATCATATAAATAAATAAATTTAACCATGTCTGCTCAGAAGTAAATCCACTGAGCTGAATGGGACTTACTCCTAAGTAAGTGTGCATATGGTCCTAAGCATTCTGGTCCTATTGTCATAGCTGTGTCTTCCCCAATTAGTCATCTCTTCCACCATTACAAGAGCCACCCATATTTCAGCAATCCATCAGATTAGAGTTGGTGTCTCACAATTGCTCCATTCTGAGTATCCTGCCAGCCAGTATGAGGAATTCAAGTGAAGAGTCAGATTTGATCATAGATTTCAGTAATTCCCAGGAGAGGACACAGAGGGGAACACCTATTAATGATCTCCGCCTTGCCCCTCCTTAGCATTTTGGCTAGGGTTCCACAATCACTTGGAGCATTTCCATTCTTTGTTGTGTGAGGGGGAGGTGGAACTACCACTGCACTTGTGCCTTGGTGATATTCAGCCACTAGCAACTGTTTTTTTGTTTTGAATAATCTGAGGGAGCATGTTATCCAACTCATATAACTATTACACAAATGCTCTCGCTCTCTCTCTCATTCACACAGACACACACACACACACACACACAGAGGCTGTGCTAGAATAAAAAAATCTAGTACTCACTTTGAAAGCTTATTTTATTCCTCTCTGCCCTCCAAAGTATTATGTGTACACTATAAAGCAGAAATGGTAAGTGTATATGGCCTTTCATTTTTGATTGCACTGCCATTCCCATCAGCCTTCACTCCAGTTGTTGGCATGGTCCAGATGTTTGGTGTTTTCAAATAGCATTCTGTGCCCCAGCTGGCTTATAACATGTTCTGCTACTGCTGATTTTTCTGGCTGGCCCAATCTTCAGTATTTCTCATGTTCCTTGATTTGTGTTTGAACATTGTGTTTGGTGCTCCCTATGTGGATTATATAGACCGCATACTGTGCAGCTGTGAACCATGCCAACAACTACTGAGTCAGAACACACCGGGGGGGGGGGATTGAAATAAACAAACACCTGGACAACTTCAACAGAAAAGAAGAAACTCTGAAAGTAAACAAGGTTTGGTTACCAGTCCTGAAAAACACCAAAATCAAGACTCAAGACAAGCAAATGAACACCACCCAGGCTCTAGAGCTTTCCCTGCAAAATAATGAATTACCAATTCAATAGACATAAATCCTCCTTGCATATCCTCCACACAAAACACCTCCAGGCTGCGACATTCAGCACAGTACAACACGCAAATTAACTCCACCATGATCATTGTAAAAACCACTTCCTTCCAAACAAGGGACCCATAGGTATATATACTCCACACACTTCCATGCCACCAACTTCTGAAGATGCCAACCACAGTTGCAAGTGAAATGTCAGGAATAAATTCTTCCAGAATGTGGCTAGACAGCCTGAAAAACCCACAGAAAGATATGGATGCTGGCCATGAAAGCCTTCAACTTCACAAGGTTCCAGATGCTTTGACCTCCAGACATGGAACTTCATGGCTCTTCTTCCAGAGTCTGTGCTGGTTTAATTGCTTCAGGATTCCTCCAGTTATGGAGATCGTCTCATCAACGGGACCTGCACCACCTAGGAGCTGAGATGGTGTTTGTGTTCTCAAACATCTCCACATACATTCATCCTTACTTTCCAAGCAAGTTCCAGATGCTTTGACTTGCATGGAATTCCATGGCACTTCTTCCAGATTTTGTGCCCATCCTGCAGGTTTAATTTCCTCTCCAGTATTCCTCCAATTATGGAGACCATCTCATCAATGGGACTCATGCCACCTATGAACTGAGAGTACTGTTCATGTTCCTCAGATATCTTGCTCACTGTTTGTTTTGATCGAAAAGCCTCTTGCTGTTAGGATTGGGTCCCAAGTGAAAATGTACATTGTGGGGCAGTGCAGCAGCCATGATGACACAGCATTTGGCCACAGCTGAGTCATGCAGCCTCATGCTGATGTAACAGGACATGACATCATGGGGGTAGTCACCTGATTCTGAAAAGCACAGAAACTGCTGCTAAAGTGCTGTAAAACTGCAGTGTCACTCAGGTGAGTGACAGCTGTCCAGCAGGAAAAGGCAGGGCCAGAAAGCCATGTGGAGCACAGGCTATATAAGGCACAAGCCTCTGGACACACATGTGGAGTGTGGCTTGTTGGATGGTGGATTGCTGTTGGAGTTGTGTTGGTGTATGCTGTGCATATCTGTATATAGAGCAACAAAGATTAAAGCGTCATTCGTGAGAAATCTGGCTGTAGAGTTTCTGTGCTCTATCTGGAAGGGGAGAGGAGTTTCTCCTGCTAACAAGCAGCCTGCTTCATTGGAGAAATCTGGATCCTGGTGCTTCACGTTACGTGGTTTCCACGCGCTGCATTACCACGCCTAACACTTGCTGCCTGGACCTCCCATGTAGGAAAGTGGGGTCCTCATGTTCTGCTCCTCCACTCAGTTTCTCTTCCTCTTCCTTCCCTGGAATTCTGCCTCCATGTCCTCTTCTGCTTGTCTTTCTGGAATGTGTGTTTTTTCTACACCTCAGGCTCTCTGTCTCACTTCTGTCCAACTCTTCCATGTCCTTGTCATTGTTTCTCTCCTTTCTCAGCCAATCACTTGCCCCAAGTCCTTGGTCATCACAGTCCCAGTCTCCAACTCTTTCCCATTCACAATCGGTGGTGAACCCAGATAATCCCCATGCAGAGGAAGGGCACAGCTGCTCCTCCTCAAGGAAGAAATTACCATCATCCTCCCTGTCCTCTATCTTCATTTGCCTGTGGAGGGCAACACAGTGCTGGTGAGTTTGAAAGTCATCACACTCCATGTCCACACAGTTTTGAATATCAGCTGAAGCTGAGGCCTCTTGATAGTGCTATTCCAAGTTTCCAGAGTCCTCAGATGAGGTCTCCTTACTTTGGTCAGAAGCATATATGCCTTGCTGAACCAGTTGCCCCATGATGGAGCCCTCAATTCTTTTCAGGACAGGGGAAGTCTTCAAATAGTGGCTTTGCCTGGTGATGGACTCACAGGACAAATCTCCTAGCTCTCTGGCTGTGGAAGATGTCAGGGTTGCTGCAACAGAAGCAACACTTGTGTCTTCAAAAGTTTGGTGTAGCCCTCTCCATCCTTTGCCCTCTCCATGCTCCAGCTGAGTCTGCTCCCTCTCCTATGCAGCCGGCTGCTTGGCTTTGCACATTTCTCTCTCCCTGTCTGCCTATAATTTCTACTCACAATGTCCTCATAGGAAGAATGAGACTTAACATGAAGAGATGGCAGTAGGACAACATCCATATATTCCTGGTAGATAGAAGTCATGTACTGTTGAATGTCAAAGGTCTTATTGGGGTATGCCCAGGGTGCTTCCTGTTCTGGGAGGGAAGTGTCCTTCATGCTTTCTGCCAGGGATGAAGAAAAATTCTGGCTGCTAGGTTTCTCTGATTGCAGAGGAGAGGAGCTTGTATTCCACTTGGCTTTTCCCTTGACTTCCTCTCGCTGCTGCCACTGCCATAGTTGTTCTGAGTCTGGTTGCAAACAAGAAACCAAGTCTTTCATAGAAGCAGACAAATGACAGGAACAGGAGCAGGTAGGTGTTACACGGGATTTGTGAAGACACACCCAACTAAAGGTGGTGGCAAATATGGGTGTGCAACGCCAGTACCCTGGTGAGATCAAACTCTTTTACCCAAAAAGGCTCCAATGCTCAATGTAAAGTCCAAAAGGGGGAAATTTATTTTGACAAACAAAAGAAAAAGGGTTTCTCCTCCCCAGCTCTAACAGGCTTAAAATAAAAGGTACTTTACAGTTTAGGTTTCAGCAATCTTCAGTGTTGTCATCTCTCTGGGTTTGATCTTGATTTGAACTCCTTCTTGATGAAGCTGGTGCAGGGTCTTTCAGCTTCTGGTGCTCTTGACTTCTTTATTGTTGATGTTCAATTTAATTAACTGCTTTTGGTAACTAGTCTAGCTAAATGGTAAATAAATTGGCTAAATGTGGTAACTAAATTGGCTAAATGGTAAATAAATTGGCTAAATGGTGTAAGAAATGCCTTTTCCCTCTGTCTGTGCCTGTTTGCCACCAAACAGATAAAGCCAAGCCTGCTTAACAACAACAACAACAAAAACTATAAAAACCCCAAGCTGAAGCAAAGCTTTCTGGGAAGGGGCAAACCAAAAACTAGAAAAATGCAGGGGATTCCTACAGCTCCTCCCACAAACTAATACAGTGGAACATTCCTATGCTCAAACTGAACTGAAAATGAAGGAAAATGCAGGGGATAATTTAAACAGTCCAGGCTGGACATCACAGGATTGCTCCATTTCCCTGATGTCTTTCAATTTGGATCTGGCTTTATTGGATCTGGAAACAGACAAAAAGAGGAGTAGACTCTCAGGTGGTCCTTGCCCAGTTCTCTTTACAGAAAGTACCATATTCTGTGACACCCTTAGTCTGCACACTCCTCTCCCAGCTTCCCAGCTGACTCTTACTCCTCGGTTTGCTGTGACTTGCTGGACTTTGGGGCCAGGACAGTGGTTGGGTTTCCCCCCTGTCCCAGCCTGTTTCATAAAATGCCTCTGAGTCATCACTATGAAGTTCCTCTGAGCTGGAGTTCCATTCTTTTTCAGTATACATTTGAAATGAAACATCTGACACCACAGAAGTTTGATGGCAATTATATATAAAGGTCTGTTCTTCCTCATCCTCTCCTTTGTCTTCTTCCTCCATTTCCTCGATTTGAGGAATGAATGCCTTCATCGACTCATGGAGCAGCTTGGGAAGGCGTCACTTGTGCTCCAAGGTCAGGTTCTGGACATGGCTCTCCAACTCTTCCTATGTGCTTTGAGCCACAAAATGCAGGTGTTCTCTTGCAATTTTCACTTCAATTGCTACTGGTGCTTTCTTAGCCCCTCCTCTCCTTTCTGCAATCAGGCCCTTCCCTCTCCTTCCATGGCTAGCATTCACGCCTGTGGCTGGCCAAGGGCTCTTCAGTGGCTCTAGAGACACTAGAGCAAAGGCATGCATGGATCTCTGAACAGTGACTGACAGGCTCCACTCATGCTGGATCTTCTTGCGCTGAATGTGGAACTCCAGAAGACTCTGGGCTATGTCAGCAAGAAAATGCAGCTGCACAGCACTGCTTGCAAGCTGAGCCATCTTGGAATTGACAAGAGAACTTGCTTGCATTGGTTTCCCCTCTGGTGCTTTTCTCCTGTCCCAGAATGTCTGCTCAGAGTTTTCTGAAACTGTGTGAGATGTAGTCTTGAGGCCCAGTTTCTCCAGACAGAAAGGTGGTGAGGAGGGCTGGAAAGCTCTCAAAGTTTCTCAGACGTGTTTTGGGAGGCCTCATCTGTGTTCTGCAATCATACTCCTCATGTGAGCTTCCAGGCAGTCTTTGGTCTGTGGGCTTAGGAATGAAAGAGGCTGCTCCATGATATGCACCTCTCCTCTAATTTGTGGAACTTTATGGGTGCTAATATTTCCTCACCGAACTGGAAGGTGATTCTGTGAGTCAAGGGGGGAAAGGGAAAAGCATGCAGAGACTTTAGCACAGAAGCGGGCAGGCCCCAAGCATGCTGGATCTTTTTGTACTGTGGAACTCCAGATAATTCTGGATCTCACCTGTGATGAAAGGCAGCATCTGCTCAGAATAGGCAGAAGCTGTTCCTTGATCAGAGTAGCTGCAAGAGTAGTTGTGGCTCTCGAGGGAGAAATGCCTTCAGGGTCTGCTGAACCCATTCCAGGAGGCCTCACCTGTGCTCTGTAATCACATGTCTGAGGAAACAGAGACTTGGAGTCATAGGGGGGTTGCAGACTGCCAGAAATAGTGCAAATTGAGTTCACTTTAAGGGTTAGGGTTAGGGAATCATGGGAACTGTATTTTATTGTGGCACTAGAGCTCTCTGACAGAGAAGGCTCAATGTCTCAGAGGAAAAAAACAATTCCCATGATTCCCTAGCACTAACCCTAACCCTTAAAGTGGACTCTTTGCACTATTTCTGGCAGTCTGCAACCCCCATAATCTGCACTTCTCTTTCCTGTAGGTGCATCTTGGCCATGCTTCTGCCCTCTGTATTTTTCTGACATCAGGAGAAATGGGGAAAAGACATGCAAAGATTTCATCACTTTGGAGGGCAGGCCTCAAGCATGCTGGATCTTTTTCTGTTGAATGTGGAACTCCAGAAGTTTCCAGGTGTCATGAGTGAGAAAAGGCACCTTTACTTCAGTACCTAAAGAAACTCTTCCTTCATCACATTGAGAAATAGCTGTTGCTGCCTCTCTTTCATGTTGGACTTTCCTCACTGGAATATTTGTTGATTCCCTCCCAGGCTTCATCTCTTGCAATGCTTCTTTATTGTCCTCTTTAGATCGGAAACCATCAGTAGGCACTTGGAAGGATTTGCTCTGATAGCAACAGAGAGGCTATGATTGATCCTCCACAGATCGTGAGGGGACTCTCGCAGGCAGAAATGCCTTCAG
>CM034701.1:270315176-270334025 GCA_020142125.1 Phrynosoma platyrhinos | reverse complement strand
GCTGCATTTGGTTGGCAATGCCAAAGTCTATTAATTTTAGCATTCCATCCACCAGTAGGAAGTTTGCTGGTTTGAGATCACTATGAACGATACCTGCAAATTAAAATTTGATTAGTCCAAATCAAAACTTCAAAACTCACATTTTTATTCTATTCTCATACACGCTCACATTAATGCAAAAGGACCAGGGGGGAGAGCCAAGTCTTTGGACCCATCTGCACTGCAGAAATAATCCAGTGCCACAACAAACTACAGTTCCCAGAATTCCATAGCATTGAGCCATAGCAGTTAAAGCAGTGTCAAACTGGATTATTTCTGAAGTGCAGATGCAGCCTATGATATCACCAATCTTGGTAGCTAAGAATCTGGATGTTTGCAGTTTTGATACTACTTCTGCAATTTGACTGTATATTCACATTTCTTGGGAAGGGTATTTTTTCCTGTTTGCTTTTGTATTTGTATTTCCAGTAACTTCAGAATCAAGTTGGAACTATTTTCCAACTCTGGTTTATATACTCTTGTCAACCTTCTCCTGGTTTCCCAGTTTCAGCAATTCTATGTAGGATCATGACTCCAGTTACATCTCAGGGCGATAACTGCAACATATACTGGGGAACAGCTCTATTCCTGAAAGTCATTTGGAAACACTGACTGGGACAAAATCCTGTAATCCCTTATAGCATCAGTTGCACTGGTTGCCATTTCATCAGAAATTCACTTCATTTCTGAGACTAATTCAAAGTGCTAGTCATTAAATGGCTACCTGAGGACCTGTTCCCTCCTACATGTTCACCCTTAAGTAATGCCACTCTTGTGTGAGCTGTTGCCTTCAGAGGTATGTGATACCCCTAAATACTAAGAGGTAAAGTCCCCTTCCTCTTTATGTTTTGTGGCAACTGGAGATTTTTTCTCTAATAAAGCCTTTGCCTCTCTTGTTGTTTAATTTTATTTACTAACTTCATTTTGGTTCTTTGTACCTTGCCTTTGTAGCTGCTTTTAGCTTGTAAATATGTAAATATGTTTTAAAGATTGTTACTGTGCTTTGTAAATTTTGTAAGCTGTTATCAGCATTTCATTTTATGGAAGCTGAAATAAAAGGCATCATTTTTTGTTACAAAATGTAACTAAATGCAATACTTGAAATATTCCATGTAACTGTTGAGAAATTGTGAATATGGTGTTTTTAAAAATCTTTCACCAAGAAAACTTTACATATCTTGCACTGGCAAGGAGACACACATGCTTCAACCTTCACATCAATGGCGGTGAATTCCTTCAATACGTAAACACAGATTTTGAAACATACATTAAGATATATTTTGCATGTCTTATTGAGACTGATCAGGTGCATTTGAATTCAATTTTTAATATCAGAGAAATTGAATTTTCTTGCAAGCAAAGCTGGATGCTTACATGCAGATAAAATGTGAAGATGGAGAGAAAGAAAAGCATGTAGGCTGGTGCAATGAAGTACTAGAATTAGCTCAAGAGATATGTTGTGCTGAAGTGACAATAGGTGAGAGAGACCAGGCCCAGAGACAAGCATAATCAGAGGCCCTGAACTGGCCATACACTGATTGTATTACTTGGATCGCTTTTCAGCAAAGAGTTTTGAATTCCTTCAAGATTCATATAATTTTAGTTAACCTGGTTTTATATTCTGCTATTGCCATGTTATGCGTTTACCATTTCGCTATTTTACTGTCATCTCTGTGATTGTAATAATTGCTTATATCCTGAGTTGCTCTTGTGAGCAGCCATGCTGAACAAAGGATGGGCTGGAAATCTTTTTAAAAAACTAATAAAAGCAGTTTTAACAGATACCATGTTGGTGGATTGTATGGACAGCTTCTAACATATTTTTCCAATAACTCTTCCGCTCCCATGGGTTAATTGTCTTCTTCTTTTTAAGCCAGCTGTTCAGATCAATATTTCCACACTCCAACACCATATAGATACTCTTCTCCGCAATTTCACTAAAACAAGGTTGTTAGAAAAAAGAATTTATATTTCAGAAAGCAAATGCATTTATATTTCATTTCACTCAATATGGTTACCTGATGGCTTTGTATAAAAATTTACTCACTAGTCATAAAGTCGAATGATCTTATCACTATGTTGCTGAAGTTTATTTAAATACGCGATTTCATTTTTATAGCTTTCTATAGTTTGTTGATCTGCCTCTTCTAGATTCACATATTTGATGGCAGACAGCTGCTTCTTTTCATCAAGTACTTGGAATACCTGGGTGTGGGAGACATATAAAGACATTCTGTATTTATTTGCTTTATTTCCAATATTTACATATTTACATAAAATGACTTGGATTTTAAAGCGTGAAAAATCCTTTATATGTATTTATAACATATAAAAACATATAAATACACATACACGTACAGACAAGTAGATTGCTGATTTTCTTCTGTCATAAGAAACACTGTACACATGCATGTGTTCCATGTTATCCTTACGTTAAATAATAACTGTAGGCCAGAGAACTGGGAAACTGTGACCTTCTGGATGTTTTGTAGATTCACCTTTCCTAGATACAGAAACATGATAGTCACTGAAATGCAGTAACATTTTGAAGGCCACTGATTCTCTTGTCCTGTAGTGTATTTTAAAATTCTCTGCCCTAACATCAACTTAGCCTGTTTGGAATTCCTCACTGAAGAACGCAATAGCATATGAATATTCTTGTTGCCTGCATATGCTCCCAATCTCACACCAAATTATCTCTCATTAAATGTTTGCTTGTAATTACAGCTGAATCTTGAGCATTTATCATAGGCTTGGGTAGAGCACCAAAATATTCTGAGAACATATCTCAAGAATTATAGGAAATGAGGAAAAATCTATAACAAATATAGTTTATTAGTAGTGTTAGCAGCAGCTCTTTTGGATACATTTGCTGGGAAGTGGGAGAAGAGGGTAGAGAAGAATATTACTTTAATTTAAGAAGAAAAATGTTACATCTACAAACATAGTTGTTCCAGCAGTAAATCAGTATTTTAAAATACATTTGTTCACAATAGTAGTCTTTAAACCAGTATCACTGGGAATTCCTTCTCATTTGAATTAGACCTAGAAGGATATGGATCAATCAGCAATCAAATATCACCTATCAAGTTGGGATATTTTGGAAGATGTTATAAACATACTTTATATGTTTTGTGCCTCTGCTTAATATTTGATTTTATTGTCACAAAAATTAATTAATTCTGGATTAATGATTAAGTTCACTACCTTTTCAATTCTTTTTAAAAAAGATATGGTAAAATTAATATACATTCATTTTGGAAAATAATGACACACAGCAATACGAAAATATACTCCTCAGGGTTGCAATCCTATGCAAGCCTAACAGGCAGCAAGCCCATTTAACTCTGCAGGAGTGATTTCTGAATAAACATGCACAGCTTTGTACTGTGAGTATTTAAGAATCATGGGCATGACTCAGGCTGTGAAAAAATGTTCATAAAAAAAAAAAGATCAGATGTTGAAAAACTAGTGAAAAGTACTTAGAACAAGTTTTTCTTTTTCTGCACATGTATCCCTACATTCTGTGTTTAGCATTTGTAAGAAAGAGCATTACTGAACATAACCTGCTGTAATTAGTTCTGGCATTATGACACTGAACACATTTACTCATCAGGAATATCTGGGATGTCAATTTTACAGAGTAAATTTAGGAACATCTATGTGGTGTAATAGAGTGCTCCACTGGAAATTGGACAGACTTGAATCCAGATTAGATGTACTGAATAACTACCTGGACATAGGATAAGAGGAGGCATATACCATCCCAAACTGTTTAAGAAGCCTGAGTAATTACTACTACAAGTAAATGATAAGACAAGAATACATTAAAACATGATTTTACATATTGCTGAGGAACTATTTCAAAGATGAAATCTGTTAAGAATGAAACAGCCAATTCACATTTAGTTTAAAGAGTTTACTGTTGCAACCATCAATTAGTTTATATGCAAGTTAGGAGGGTTAAATGAGACTCCTCAGTAATGGTGGAGGGTTTTGGTTTAAGTTTTCTATCTCCATGTTTAATTATGGTTATATATGTTTTGCTACTATGCATTCAACAATGACCATTTTTCCAGTAGCCATTCTATAAAAACATAAGTAAACAGTTTCTTTACAAGATAATTTATTAAGTGAATGAATGCCAAACAATAAAAATAGAAAAGAGGTTAAAGCAGTATAGCACAAGAAATGTTTCTCAACACAACAGTATGCCCATCTAGTCAAAAGCATGTTTCATTTTGTTCAAAGCTACCTATTCCAAGTATGCAAATGTAAGACTGCAGACTGAATTACTTAACTCTGACTTCAAAGTCATAGCTGTATTAGTCTGGATCAGTAAGCAAAGCAATCATATAGCACCTTTGAGACTAAGAGAGAAAGAAGTTGGTAGCATAAGCTTTCATAGACTTAAATCTACAGTACGACCCCTATATCCATGAGGATATGTTCCAAGAGCTGCAATGGATACCTGAAACCATGGATAACAGGACACCTATTATTTTCAATGAGATAAATGGCTTCCAGCCCAAGCAAACCATAGAATTATACTGGAAAACCTAAAAATGACGAGATAATTTTTCAGACATGTATAAATTAAACTACAGATACTGAACCTATGATTATGGGGTCATACTTATTTCCTCAAATGCATGGAATGAAGTGCACAAGAACAGATCTTTATAAGCAGTCTGTTGTGTGTGAACAGAAATGCAAAACCTGTGGATATGGTGATGAGGTGACAAATTGAGTTTTAACAATGGTCCCTGGGGGACAAAGCCAAGGTGAGTAAGTAACCATATGAATGGTGATGGGAGTTATTGGAATATAGTGTAATGCTGGCTGGTAACCAGAAAGGACATGTGATGAACTGGCCAAGCAAGTCCTCATGAGGCTGGGGTGTTAAGTATTGTTGTAAGTGTAGTGTGCCAGGAAACCATTGTCTTTGTTCAACACACTGTCAATAGACTGGAGTTCATGTATATATTTCAGTTCTTCTGTTTCTCTTTCCAATGTTCCTTTATAGTTTTTTTGAGGGTTTTTTGTTTTGTTTTTTGTTCAAGGACTGCTGTTCTGAGATGTGAGACAGAAACCCAGGATGATTGAAGTGTTCTACAACTGATATTTGTGTATTCCTTTTCCTAACAAATTCCTAATGAAGGGATGTAGTGGTTTAAGTGGTTAAGATGCTGACTCTGTTGATTGCAAGATCAGCAGGTTGGCAATTCGAGGTCTGGGTGCTGCATGATGGGGTGAGCTCCAGTCACTAGTCCCAGCTTCTGCCAACCTATCAGTTCAAAAAGCATGCAAATGCAAGTAGATTAATAGGTACTACTTCTCAGTGGGAAGGTAAACAGTGTTTTGTGCAATCGTGCTGGCCACATGATCGGAGTAGTCTCTGACAACGCAGGTTCTTCGGCTTAGTAACAGAGATGAGCACCGCACCCTATGGTCAGGCACGACTTGACAACCTTGTCAATGGGGAATACCTTTACCTTTACATTATTCCTAATGAATTCCTAATTCATATCCATTTATTCTCTGGTTCAGATTACCCTGTTTGACCAATGTAGAGTGCTGAATGGCATTTTTGAAAGAGGATGGCATACTGGAGGATGAGCAAGTAAAAGGACTTCTAATAATGTGAATGATGTGATTATTATTATTAAAGTTTATTTACACAGCGCTGTAAAATGTACACAGTGCTTTACATAATGAACAGTCAAAATGGCATACAATCTAAAAACAAAATTATAAAATTAAAACATCTCTTAAAATGATTCAACCAATATATTATGGGAAAACACAATTAAGACACATTATCAGCCAGCTGCTCAGGTGATGATTTGGATGGCTTCCCTAAACAAATAGTCTTCAATTCAGCCTAGGTCCTGTGATGACATTTCCTGAGTAAATGTACGGGAAGAGTTAGCATCTGGGTTTGAGGCAAGGTCTAGTAGCTGTCTTCCCATCTATGTTGTATATCTTTCTGTAGGTAAATAACAATCTGAGATTGGAAGGCAGTCTATAGAAAAATAAAATCCTGCCACCAAAAACCCTTGAGGGCAGAATGTTTAAATCAGGGGTAGGCAACCTTTCCCCTTTAAGGGCCGAGGGACTTCAGCTCCCAGAATCCCAGGAGCTATTGTCCAACATGGGACTATTGGCCAACATGGCTGAGGCTTCTGGGAGCTGAAATTCCTCGGCCCTTAAAGGGGAAAGGTTGCCTACCCCTGGTCTAGATTGTAGCTCATTGAGAACACATCTGAGTGGTCTTGATTGAGATCTCTATGTGACCATTAGTGTGGTTCTGTCATTTTCTGACTTCAGTCTGTTGTGTAATAGATTAGTCCTGGATACAAGTCTTGCTTTGTTTGTTTTGGTGTGTTTTTTATTTCATATGATGGGTACTGTAGCTTGAAGATTCTTGCAGTAATTCGATGAGTTTAGCATCCCTGTCTTCTAAGGCTTGAGCAATTGCATCAGAGGCCTTGGCTGTAAACTATGGATTTGGTAGTGTGTTCAGGGTAGAAAGGCGATTAAGTATATGTAGCAGTCAATGGGTTTGTGATATAGTATGGTGCTTAGATGTCCGTAGTATAGCTATACAGTGGTGTGCAGAAAGCGAACTTGTTCTGTTGATAGTTCCAGGCTGAGCCTGATGGTAAGATGGAAGTTGTTGAAATTCTGGTGGAATGTATTGAGTGAGTCCCATCCACGAGTCCAAATTATGAAGATATTATCAATGTACCTCAGGTAGGGGACTTAACTCCTGGGTGCAGGAGTTAAAGAAGTGTTATTCTAGGTAAGCCATGAGGATGTTGGCATATTGTGATGTCATGTGTGCGCCCATGGCAGTACTGTTAACTTGAAGATATATGTTATTACCAAAGGTGAAATAATTGTATATAAAAACAAAGTGGCACACTCTAGTGGCTAGTTCTGCTAAGGTCCTATCTAGAATGAGGTTCCTAATAACCTGTAGTCCATCCTTGTGTGGGGTGTTGGTACACAGGATTTTCCACAACCATACACATGACCATCCAACACTGACTGTATGTTTAAACTCTTAACATTAAAGATAACTAACCCATAGGCTTTGCACCTGCTTAGATGTTTTCCTGTTTTCTATAGCCTGTGGTATTATCCATGTACCTGTTATGTGTTTAAAATACCACTGTAGTAGCATAACTGAACATTTCTCAGGAGGTTCTGAATAGTCATAATAATTAATATATAATAGGTTTAATAATTTCCAGTACAGTCAGACCCCTGTATCTGCAGGGAATCCATTCCAGACCACCACCACTCCACGGATACAAAAACAACACTGGACCTCAAGTCCCATTCTCCCTAATGGCAGCATGGCTGTGTGCACATGCAGCCATTGGGGATAATGGAGCTTACCATCCGCGGATGCTCAGATCCGTGGATGGCAAACCTGTAGATATGGTCTCATTGTACTCATATATTTGCCTTCTAACATTACAACATTTTTTCAGTACAATTCACATATTTAATAGCTTTATCCTTTTCCCGTCCATCAGTATAGTGAGCACATTCAGATGTCACAGTAAGCCAGGATTCTGGCCTACTACAAATGAGGCAGTGTCCTGCTGTATGCTACCCAGTCACTCCCGCTACAAGTGCAAGAGATGCTCAGCAAACCACAGACCTATCTGTTTATTTATTGACACTAAACTCAGCGGGTTTGAACAAATTCATGGGCACATTCTTGGTGTATTTCTCTAGTTTGTCAGGGCGGAAACAAATAAATTGATGCCAAACAAATGGAAGGTCTCTCTCCTGATTGCAGTGTGAAGTATCTAGCAGGCTACATTCTGCATACTGCATCATACACTGTAGGCTAGATTCTCAAGGATTGTGGCTTAGAATGACATCCAAGCTCAGCTAGTAAAACAGTTGAGAACAAATTCAAACCAGAAATAAAGCACACAGCTTTGCAGTTGATCCCAGTTAACTCCTAAAAGACTGCCTGAATAAAAATAGCTTTGAGTGTCTCTGAAAAGAACCAATAAAAAAACACATGAACCGTTTGAGAAAGCACATTCCATAGCTAGAAAGATCTTGCCTCCTTGTGGAAATCAACTACGTCAGCTGATTTAAAGTCCTGATGGTTTTGAATGGGAGAAATTAAGACCCAATCCACATAGAGCTTCCCAAGTAAAAAAAACTGGCCTTATTAGGTCTAGAAGTAGCCCCCTGCCACACTGGTAATGAGGCTTGAATGAGACTTCAGCATCTACCCCCAGGCACTTAGATACCAGTGTGGAATAAAGAAGCTGGACTGGACAGCTCAAAGGTGAAGATATTTATTTACAAGTGCTAAGTAGAAGCTATATACAGAAGCAGGAACTGTACAAACAACACAAAGTTCTTCTCTGACTCTCAATAGCTCTCTAACATATTCACACAACAACTCACCAACTATTCTCCAGCTCTGTAACCCACAACTGTTTACCTTAAGACACAGCCTGATATAGTCTTGGCTGATGCAACCACTCCAGCACATGGCATGAGCCATTACCTCACTGTGCTGAGTCACTCACACACAGGTGTAGTATAGAATCCACATCTTGGTGTCTGGCCTCAAGGATATTTGTCACACACACTACACACACGACTTTGCAGTTCTAGATGTGCATTTTCACTGCCAATATGGCTGACATCCCCCACTATGAACCAGCTTCTACAGAGAGTGAGTGAGCCTATCTAGAACCAGAATTTTCTAACCAGCCCACTAAACTATTATCAGCTTTGCTCTGTCTAAATTGAATTTCAGTTTACGTTCTTAGCATATTCTATATACCTCTTGCTGGATATGGGGCTTTATATTTGATATCTATCATCGGGCATGTTTTTGAGAGGTCATGATGACCTATACAAACTAGAAAGGTACACATGCGAAGAGTCATGCTAAGGACCTAAGGACAAACAGGTGTGCTGATCACTCTGTCCTTCCTCCATGCTTTTCACATTTTCTCTTGCAAGTGAGACAAAGGGAGTCCCATCGCAAAAGCAGCTGAAGACTACCTTCCACCCCACCTCATGTTATGTTCCTATTTACCCTTCTGTTTGACTATCCAGGGATTGTCTCAAAAAAATAATCAATGTTTTCTCACTCTGGCATTAAAGCCATCAGCCAATCTGTCTCCTTATGTCAATGCCAAGAGGAAATCATAAAGCCTTTGTTACACCATGTGGTGGCAACAATCACCCCTTGAGGATATGAAATAGGATATAAATATTCACCCTAATCATAGCCACGTTGTTCACAGATAGGGGTGCTGTTCACAGACCTGGGCTCTGTTCAAGAGATCAGGGTCCAATTCTCTCTGTGTAACCTTGAAACGCTATCTAAGCCTTGCTCAGTTTACCATGGATTCAGGACTGGTAATTATCGCCTGGTTCTTAAAGTGACATTGATTTTGTATGTGTGCATGAAACCTTGCACATTTATAAATAAAATCCCTTCTGTTCACTGAAACTGAAGCCTCTCTGCAGTTAATACTGGTATACAAAGGTTAAAAGATCCCTTCTCGCAAGCCTTGTTTTCATTTCCCCAAAATTTCAGAGACACTAACACTGCCAGTGGGGCAACATCTTTTCCCCTTTTTGGATTACAATTCCCCTTGTCGTCTTCTGTCTATGATTATTACTACTGTTAAGGCCTAAATTACTTGTATATGTTACTTTCCCATTTTGTCCCAGACCACATCAGAAAGGATTTACATATTTAAATTATTACCTTACTTGATCCTCCACTGCCTATTTGTTTCAATACAGAGTAACATTTTCCGTTAACAACAATGCATTCATTTGATGGTGCAGAAGCTGAAATCTAAATAAAAAGAATATATGTTAGATGCCTTCCTGATACTGCCTCAATGCTTCATTCAAATGTTTCTGAAGTTTTACTGATCTATATGTACAACACTTAGTTAAAAAAATAAGATATTAAATGATCTTGCAAAATGACACCTGATAGAGAAAAATCCCAATGTGTTGCATGTTAAGAGACAAACTTACTCCAACACCTACTATTTCATACTTGGAATAGGAAAGTAAAAAGTTGTGCATCTCTAAAATTCAAGAAAGCAAGTGACATTAAGAAATCCTAATGTGCAGATGAACTATGGTGATGGAATAGATCCAGTACTATAAAAAGGCTGCTCCTAGCATCTGGCAATGGATGAGATGGTACAGTCGACTAATGGGAAGAGGGAGAAATGCATGAGAGCTTCTGATGGATTTAAAGACCCTGTGTTCACAAACTATCACTTCTATGAATAGAAGGGAGCCACAAAACAAAACAAACACAAACTACAGATGTAGCTAATATAAAAAAGAACCACAATCCCCACTATGTATAGTAAAAGCTTCATACCACCACCCATGCTCTCCTTAGCGAAGATATTTTACTTCACAGTAGACTGCCAGTAACTTAAGCTATGGCAATATGTTTAAGTTTTCTTTTACTGCTCCAAAATGTTGCACAGTTGTTGAATCAAGCCTACCACTACTATCTCTTTTGCTTCTGTTATGCTACTCCTCAAAGAAAAGCTAAAACCAGTTCTGAAATCAGTGTTAAGTTAGACTCTGTTAGACAATCCTTAACTACTTACATCTTCAAAATAATGTGTTATTATAACATCTGTTTATGAATAAATTATTTTTCATTATTTCATCATATACTTTCAGAAGAAATTATTTTGGAAGATTATTACCTGTAATGCTGTCTGCATTTGGAAAGGGGTTTTTGGAGTGCAAGGTGGCAAATATGAAAACTGGTTGTACGGTGTGGTTGCCATTCCCGCAAGAAGAAAATCATTTGTTACGACTGGAGTACTGAAACTGTCAGAAACATCAATTGTTACAATCTTTGTGTACAGACAGTACTACAGCTCAGTGTAAATATTTTATAACTTGTTGCTAAAAAGGCAGTCTACCTCATTTGAGTATTTAAAAAAAGATTGCTCAAACACCAACACACAATTATATGGGATTGTGCATAATGGTGTATGTACACTGACATTTCTGCTAACACAAGTTGGGGCTTCTAATTGGCACTGACAGTGCTTTCTTAAGCTCTTCCTTGTGAACCATATCTGTTTATGTTTCAAAACATTCTGTTCAGAACAACAGAAGTGTTCCAGTAGCGACTTTATATGCAAAGGGGCAATGTAACTGGATAGAGAGGATCAGTGAAATTCCAGTGTGCTGGCTTTTGTGAGCAGAAGTGGTTTCCACTATGAAAAAACTACCATGAGAGACAATCCCTGATACTTAAGTTACAAAATCTTAGCTTTGCTTAGCCAGAACTATTTCTAGAATGTCTTTGAAGACCACACATTTACTATTGATTTGATCTCATTTCAAAACTTTAAACATTTTAGTGTGAAGGCTAACATTTCATCTGAGATTTATCCCACTTGTCTTCTTTTATGGAACATACTTCACACAGCTATTAAAAGGAACCATCTCTTTTTCTATTACACAAATAGTTAACTGCTTCTTAAACTCTATTAAAATTAATTTCAACAGAAGCCTACATGTAAAATCAAAATTTAAAAAATGATTTATTAATTTTAATTAATTTTAATTAAAACTAAAACACACACATTACCAGGCTATATAATCATGCAGGGTTTTGTTGCTAGGTGTTGTGCCAACATATGCCTGACTCTTTCTTTTTGAAGCAGTCTCAGGTGGCGAACATCTTTGTAAAGGTAACTCTGGTGGTGATAATCTTTTAGAAACTGGAAATGCTGGGCATTCAAAACTTGACCTTTTTCCCTACAAAGTTGGGGAGGAGGAGGTAATCAGCTAGTTGCATGTGAATATATACAGTACATACATACTTTCATTATTCCATATTTGAAAAGAAAATTAATAACTAATTATTTCACAATTATTATATTGCACATCAGTTTTGTGAAGTTTAGTATGTATCTGGCCAAAACTAAGCACTTCTTTAGCATTTATATGAAGTCATTATGCATACTACTGGCTAGTAGGATACTAGGAAATGTCAAACTTAAATAAAAGCCCCAAAGCTATTTCTTTCTTTAGTCTATTTTCATCCCACTTTAAAAACAATTATTTTCACAATACTATTTTCATTTAGTTCTAGCTTCATACAGAAGGGAATACTGGTAGGACCATAAGACAATAAATGCCTTGCTAGCTAATCACATGTTGTCAATACCAGGTTTCTGTTAATTCATTTTAGTGATGCCTCTCTCTCTCAAGTATATCTTTGATAGTTATATATCAGCTGCTTCCTATGTAATAAAAGGATGGTTGGAATAAATTAGTACACTCCCTGTACAAAGCTAACAGTCCTAAGATACACAGTAGCCACATCAGCCTGAAAACCCAGAAGGTCAAGATGGACTTTTACATTTCACTACTACTGATAACACCAACATTATATCAAAAAAGTGCCAGTTCTTTTAAGTTATTTTTTTTTTAAAGATCACCTCTGAGTTTCTGCTATGCAATGCTTCAGGATGAGACCATTTATTTCTGGATGCAAGATGTAATCTGGGCTGTTCATTTTCCTTTTGGTCATTTCTCTTGGAAACAAAATTCTGCAGTTGCTTTTCTACACAGTTTGATTCTATGATCTGTGGCTCCTCATGCTGTTCTTCAATTTCTGAAACAATTTGATAGTTATCAACATGGAAATGGTAGAGGTCCTGGTAGAATATCACAGAAAGACAGTCAGTAGAAGCTGAACCAGACAGGGAATACGTAAGACTCATGGTGAATGGACTAATACATGTGTGTCTTTTTTTTAGAAACCACCCTTAAAGTAAGAGGGATGAGTTTGGCAAAGTGACCTTTTGCAAATGTCCCAAAATATGAAATAGGAGACCTAAAATATGAAACTCTGGGGCAGTTAACAAGAAACTACATTGAATACCACAGGGTATGTTTTCCTGTTTGTTTACCTCCAGGATAGGGAAGTGCATGCCAAGGCCATTTGTGTCCACCCAAAGTTTTTGCAACCCATCCCCAATTTTTAGGGGTTAGTCAAATAATTGTAGCACAAATGGCCCAAAGCATACCCAAACCTGCATGCTATTGGCCAATTTTAAGTGCCATGTGAACCACTTCCAATATTTTTTGGCCCCAACTGATTTCCCCCTCAAATAAACTGTCCAGTCACCGGCGGGGGGGGGGGGGGGGGGGATGTCCCATCTGGGCCTGGAAAAGATGAAGGGCCACAGAAAGCAGCAAAAAAATCATCACCAAACTGAGAAGCATGGGAGGTCAAAAACAATGAGTGCACTCTACAGGATCCCAATGGGTGACAATGTGGTCACCAACTCCTGCTGGTTCTTCCATCAGGTTTACTACATTGCCTACTAGGCTGATTATGCTGTGAATACTTCCACACTCAACTTCAGAAGGGAATTCACAAATATCAGCTTGGAAGGCTACTAGAGAGCAGCTTTGTTAAGCCCAACCCTACATAGGTTAAAACAAACCTTTTCTTTTAATGGTGCAACTGGAATCATATTTATTTTTTAATGTCAGAGATGAATTGGTAGCTATTTCCAAGCTCTCATCATCAGACAGATGCAGTTCTACAAGATTTCTGCTTGGTAAACACTAAATAAAAAGAGAAAATCTTTTAAAAGGTCAAGAAAAATACAAGATACAGACAAAAACATAGTATGTTATTAACACTTACTAATTTAGTGCTTATTTTATATACAATGCATGCATACTTCCAATTTGCCTTACTATAAAGGCTTGGGACAAACAGCAGTTTTCCTTTCAACTTCAATGTAGGCTGCTATTATACCTACTTTTCTCATATGGGAACAGTAGACATAGTGAGTTAACTAAGGGAGATTGCAGACTGTCAGAAATAGTGCAAATTGAGTCTACTTTTAAGGTTAGGGTTAGTGCTAGGGAATCATGGGAATTGTTTTTTTCTGAGACATTGAGCCTTCTCTGTCAGAGAGCTCTGGTGCCACAATAAAATACAGTTCCCATGATTCCCTAGCACTAACCCTAACCCTAAAAGTGGACTCAATTTGCACTATTTCTGGCAGTCTGCAACCCCCCCTAAATCAGTGACTGAGCTAGAACTGCAAGTCCCCTTATTCAATTCAATTTTCAATTGAAAATTGCAATCTTATTATGTGTCTATAGGCTAAAATCTACCTGTCCAATTTATCTGCCAGTTTACAAATGTGTTTCATCTTGAATAAGTGCATCTTTAGCTTCAGAACCAGAAGATAAGTGGCCCTGATATAGCCTACTCATGTTAAAAGACAATGATCTATGTCAGTAAACCTGTACATACTACCGTTTTGACAACCTATGTGGATAAAGCACACTAGCTAATTTAAATGGCAATACAATTCCCAGGTTGCAATTTCCCCAGCCCTATTTTATCTCCTTCCTTTATGCACAGCATCAGTCTACTGTGAAAAGTGGTTTGTTCACTACAGAATATAAGCAATTAAGTGGGCTGCAGCTCATTAAGAGCTAACGTAGTCTACGAGCTAAGATTAGACCATACTGGAAGAACTGTGTTTACGTCTCATCTTATTCAACCATACTCACAACCAACAGTAGGGAATGTGTGGCCCTTCAGTTGTTGATGGACTGCAATTTCCATCATTCATTATTACTGGCTATGAAATGATGGGAATTGCATTCCAACAACATCTGGAGAGCTACATATTCCTCACTCCTACCCTAAGCAGTATTTAGATAAACTAGTATCTGACAAGTTCAGCTGCCATACAAGTATAAATATAAGTATTGCAATAATCAAGAATATAGTGTAAAATGCTTTGGACATTCAAGTCGAAAAAAATAAGATAATTAAGTTAGGACTTCATATTTCAGAATTTTGAGTATGATTTTCTTCTTTAATGTCAACTTTTCTTTTGGTCCTTAAAGAAATTCTCTTCAATATAGATTTTAAAAACATCCCAAATAACTTGCGTTGAACTACACATTTTTCGGCAAGCCCATGGCAGGCCAAACACTTCCATTAGCAATGTAGAACAACCCCCTGAAAACAAATAAAATCATTAGGATATACAGGGCACGAAGGGAAAGGGGTATTCTGATGAAGTTAGGGAGCATAACAAGCCCATGGGAGCTATGGGAGCCATGGACTACAATTTCTCCACCCTGAGTGTAAATCAATTAGGTCAGGCTACAGTGATATAAGAAGGATCCTGAGAGAAGCACTGGTATATAGAAATTGGTAAGGGACAGCTAAATGTGGTTTTCCATCTTGGGAACAGAAAGAAAAAAAGTAGGACTTTGCACCAAAGTAAAGGCTGAAAAGGAGATGGAGAAAGTATAACTGAGTCTGAGGAATACTAATACAACCAACTCCAACATTGTTTTTTCCACTATGGAAGAATGCTGGAGGATCTTGAACTAATGAAGTGAAATAAACAATCCATTCAACTGTTAACCTGGGTGGGCTTGATCCAGAAGGGTGACTTAAAAACATCTGCACTGTTGTATAGACATTATATTTTGACTGGAATCAGAAAGCAGCTATGGAATTGCACACACTTCTCTTTCTTCTTGCTTTCAGGAAAACGCGTCACTCCTAGTTTTGACAGCAATTATTCTGGATAGTCACTTTGGTTTGAACAAAAGGCCTTTAAAAGCCTTTAAAAAGCCAGGGGAACCCCATGCATTAGTCAATACTCCCACTCCAGAGGCTAAAGGCAGTTCTACATTAGAGGTCCACAGTTCATACTTTGCCCAGCCCTGAGCTAGCTGGACCAATCATTGAGCAGAAACAAGCTAAAAGTCAACCTGCTCATGGGTTATCCCCCCCCCCCCCATTTAAACTCTGGTTTGTAAATTGCTGTAATAATTTCTCCCCTTTCCTCACCTCATTTGATAAACTTTATCAAAGAACTTTGACAGAAATAGCGTATACTGTAATGCATTCTAAATCAAACATTTCAAAAGTGGAACTTTATAAACAACTCACATATTTGTCTTATGGAGATCTCTCTGTAATGATATGCTAGCATTTAGTGTTAAATCTAGATCATAAAGTATAGTTAAGATTAGCTATGGTTTTCTGGAAAAAATCCAGGTTCATAAACTACAATTGGTTGTTTCAATAAACTATAAAAATGGCTACCTTTTTTATGTGTGCATGCACACACACCTGTGCCTTAAGTCACCTGTTAACTTACAGCAACCACATGAATGTCACAGGGTTTTCCTAAGTAAGGAATACTCAAAGGTGGTTTTGTCAATATCTTTCTCTGAAATATAGCCTATTGGTTGGCGGCCTCCACCCAAGTACTAACTAGAGCTGACCCTGTTTAGCTTCCAAGATCAGACAGGATTTGGGCCTTTAGGGTATATAGGTCCTCTAATTTGCCCCTATTCTGACAATAATTGGTTAAAAACAGAAGGAAGTTTCTGCTGTTCTCATGGATGCACCTACAGTAGAGATGGGAAGGAACATTCAAAACATGTAAAGCTCATCCAGACTTGTTCATGCAACATTAAAAAAACATTGTCTTGTGATTTATGTTGAAGATGCCATGATACATGTCTATGCATTTTTAAAATACAGAGAGTCACCATCAGTGTGCCATTCTGGTATGATGAATAGTCAAGAATTTGTAAGAATATGAAGAGATTCAAAAACTTTATAACTATAAGTCCTATTTATATTCCCTAATGCTGTCACTAAACTTCAAAATCAAATAGCTTTTCTTGGTTCCCCATCTACAATCTTCTCACCTACAACTATTAATATTAAGAAATTTAAATTACCTTCACATTCTGTGGCAGATATGAATCACTTCCATTTGATTTTGTTTCATATGGTGGCAAATGATTCAGACTGGTACCAGATATTTGCCTGATTTATCAAAACATTGATAAATGGTTAAGAAATGTCCCAAATGTAGAAATAATTGCACTTACTGAGTTTAGTATGGAAAACAAACCAAATACAAATGCATAGCCTTTTTTTTTTTTTTTTGAAATGGTGATCTATTTTATATGGCACAATATTATAAAACATGATTTGACATGATATTGTAACAACTTATAACAGACTAGAAGATTCCACTAGGAATGAACAAGAAAATATAGTGAAATTTTCCAGTGACTTGTAATGCAAATGAAAAGACTATTAACAGGAGAGGGTGCTGAAAAGTTCCTGGCCTGACCCACTTCCAAAATCTGTGCATAATTTTGTTACTGCCGCTTGAAAAAGTGGTATTTTGTATTGTAAACTGCCAATTTGCAATCATAGCTCTAATTTCTAAAAAAAAATTCAGATCATTGATAGAACCATGTCAATGAAAAGTGTAACTTTCAACTGCTGAACTCCAGGCCATCATGAAGTTCCTGTTCCTGCAGAAAGAAAACACCAACAGAATTCCATGAAAGTATGATGCAAACACTGAGTGAAAAGTGCTTGTCATACTCAACTGAAGAAGTGCTGTGTGGAGATTTTGAGATTGAAGATGCTGCAAAGATTGGGAAGTCTTCAATAGTATCAGCTGCTGAAACTGTTAAGCATGTTCATGATCTGATTTTGGAAGATCAAAGAATCTCAGCTAAAACAATTGCTGAGACACTAGAGACATCCCAGGAATGCACTGGGTTTATAATTCATGACCAGTTTAGTTGGCTAGGCAGAAGCTGTCAGCCCAGTGGGTGCTGAAATGCCTGAACACTGATCAAAATGCTGATCACTCTGAGGATGGTGAAATAATCCAGGGGGGCAATGAGGGCAAAGGGAGTGCCGGGGGGGGGGGGCTTCAGTCATAGTATTGACAGGCAAGAAAGACAAGGGAAACCACCAGCCTTTAAGACCATGGCAGGGGTTAGGAACTAGAGCAGGGGTCGGCAACCTACGGCCTGGGGGTCGGATCCGGCCCAGGGAGGCCTTGTTACCAGCCCCGTTTTGGTCCTGCCGCCGTGGCAGGTTTTTTTTGCCGGGCTTCTCCGGCCACCATTTTGGCTGCCGGGTTGCTCTCGGCATGCTCCGCCCCTTGCGCTGCGTGCCCTCCCTCCCGGGAGGCAAAACAAACTTCAGAAGAGCGCACTGGCCAGCCAGCTTCCTTCTTCTGAAGCCGGCTTCGTTCGCCTTCCTGGCTGTCTTCCCCTCCCTCCTTCTTCCCAAGAGAAAAGGACAGAAGACAACCATGGAAGCGAAGGAAACCGGCTTCAGGAGAGGGTCCTGGCCAGCCGGTCAGCTCACTATCCTGAAGCCGGTTTCCTCTGCTTCCACGGGTGTCTTCTGTCCTCCCTTGTGAAGAAGAGGGAGGGGAGACAGCCAGGCAGGTGAATGAAGCCGGCTTCAAGATAGCGAGCTGACCAGCCAGCCAGGACCCTCTTCTGAAGCTGGCTTCATTCGCCTTCCTGGCTGTCTTCCCCTCCCTCCTTCTTCCCAAGGGAGAAGGACAGAAGACACCCGTGGAAGCGAACCAAGCAGCCTTCAGGAGAGGGTCCTGGCTGGCTGGTCAGCCCGCTCTCCTGAAGCGCCTTCCTGGCTGTCTCCCCTCCCTCCTTCCCAAGGGAGAAGGACAGAAGACACCCGAACGAAGCAGCCTTCAGGAGAGCAAACTGACCAGCCAGCCAGGACCCTCTTCTGAAGGCTGCTTGGTTCGAATCCACGGGTGTCTTCTGTCCTTCTCCCTTAGGAAGGAGGGAGGGGAGACAGCCAGGAAAAACCAGCTTTAAACCGAAGCCAGGGCTCTTTCCTGTGCTGCCCCATAGCAGTAGCAACCCAGAAGAGAGCTTTGACTTCGGTTT
>CM034701.1:270282338-270296605 GCA_020142125.1 Phrynosoma platyrhinos | reverse complement strand
CCCCCAGGACTAAAAGTCTGGGGGACTCCAACAGCAGCTCAGAGACTAACTTTGTCAGCTCAGTCAGGGAGTCTGCTAGATAACGGGGTGGTCGGTAAACTAGCAGAATCCCCAAACTATTCCTGGTCTTCAGGCTAAGGTACATACACTCGAAGTGGGCTATGTTCCGGACAGGTATCTTGGTCAAGGTCAAAGTGTTCTTATGAACCAGAGCCACGCCACCCCCCCCGTCCACTTCCCCTCACCTGCTCACTAACAGAATACCCAGCTGGGAGGGCCTGCGCCCATATAGCGGCGCTATCCTCCCCCAGCCAGGTTTCTGTAAAGCAAGCCAGGTCGGCATCCTCATCCAGGAGAAGATCCTGGATGATATGAGTCTTATTTTTAACCGACCTGGCATTGCAAAGGAGCAGAGTAAGGTTCTGTGGAATGGTTGGTCTGCTCTCCAGGCCATTCAGGGAAACAGAGGGAACTGAAGGCGGGATAGATACCAAATAATAAACAGTATCCCTCAAACCAGGGATTACTCCTTGATTTTCTTCAAAAATGTCCTCAGCCCAATTAATTCTATGATCTAATTTAACATTCTGTGTTAGTTTTCAGGAAACGCTAATTCCTTCACTATGTCAAACCTTCCCAGTGGCAGGGAATACTGAACTGCAAACACTTCCACTAGTTAAGAACCTGATGGCAGATGGCAAGCAAGAGCACACACTTAAGGTGAAAGTTCAGAGCAAGTTCTCAGTTTTTCAGGCACAAGTCATTTGGTTGTTTTTAAACTTTAACACCCTTAGCAGCATGAGCTCCAGATAAACTTTCCTCCGTGCTTTGCACAACCCTGTTCCAAATATTTGTCATGTTATTTAATACAAGGGGCATACTTCTTATGGTAGCTTCCTTAGCTTTACCACAACATTCTCCTTTTGTCTACACACCTCCATTATGTCTGTTTGAAGCTGGAAAGGGACAGCGGCTCAAGGCAAGAGGTATTGACTATCTGGACCATCCACCATAAAAAGGAAAGTGGTATCCTCATACTCAAGTGCAACGAGGGTAAACAACCACACTGACTGACACTAGTGGCCCTGTGTACTTCTGAAACTTTCCTACTTAGTACCAGCTAGCATGTCAAGCATTTATGAGCCAATTTCTTTTCAGAAAGTAAACCTGGCATCGCCACCTTTTTCAGTAGACTTCCTGGCTGTTTTATGTCTTAAATTACAACTCTCCAGGTGTCATTAAGCTTTAACTCCACTGGTTATGCTGGGAAGGGGTGATGGGATTTGCAGTCAAGCAACATCTGGAGCACTCCTTTTTGCCCACAATGTAATTCTGCTTCAAATATTTTGGGGGCAAGGCCTGCTGGCAGGCACATTGCTAGACATGAACTTGAAACTTCCAGCTGGGAGCTCATTTTTTCACAATTATACTGGTTGGAAAAATCCAATACACCCATGCCCTTGACATACTGCTCTGGTGAATATCTCTTCCCTTTATTTTTTTTGCATTTGGTCTACTGCAAAGTATTCTCCCTGATATCATCCATTCATATTGTCCTAGTAAGGATAAGTTAAAAACTTACAAATTCCTTTTCAACTTTCCTTATCATCGCTCCCTCCCCTGCTCTAGCCACCTGCTTGTCTTGGATAGCTATCATATTTCTTGTATATGCTATTTTGCCTTTCTCTGAATAAGCTGTTTCAGATTTAAGTTCTCAAGACCTAGTTTTGTTTTCCTTTCTCGTAAGCTTACAATGATATTCAACCACGGTGGCCTATCTATGGCAGGAATAGAACCAGAACATGCAAAAAGCACCAAAATGATTTAACTCACTTATTATTCTTCCAGAGAAACTCATACTGTATGATATTAGGTTCACACTTAACATTAAATACATGTATTCAAGCAGTGTATGCTAAAAACATCAACTATTTCAAACTTGCTCACCTGTCCTTACAGCTTTGAAGCCTGCAGATAAAGTAGTCTGTCTACTTCAGCTACAAAAAGCACATGCAGCATTGTTTTTGAGCTCTGAAATAGTATTTTTAAATTATATCTCAACAAATATTATAGTTAAATATTTATATGTTGTTTATTTCTCTTTAGACTAAATGAAAATTTTTCAAAAGAATTATGTTTGCATTTAGATTTATTTTCCTTCAAGAAAGTCTAGATTATCAGGAAGATAATTTCCAAAGTGTAAGATTTTACATGGAAAGTGTGAATTGGTTTTGGCTCCTAGATTAAGAACAAAGTAAACCAAGATTTCCTTAAGCTCCATAAGCAAGTAACTTAGTTTCTCCAGCAGATCCTGTAAATAGAAGATGGTAATGCATTCCACGTGGGGTGTGCCTGTTTATAGACAGGCATACCCTTAAGGGCAGGTGCTCATCAGCTTTATAGTTTTATATAAAAGGGAGCGTCTGACACAAAAGCATAGCTATTGCTTCATTCACAAAATATCTCAACATGCCTAGGTTTGAAGGTAATGTATTAAAAAGGCCTAGGAAAATTGGTCTCTTGCCTTACACTTATTGTAGAACTGAAGGAAATTGTTAAGAGTAATATCCGTTACAACAAAAATACAAGGATTATAACTTCATTAAAAACAGAAATCAGTAGTTAATTAGAACTGATGAAAAGATTAGACATCTAGATACAATAAGAGCACATCTGTTTCACTGTAACAGGTGTCTGCAAATCACTGTTCAACAAAGTGGGGCAATGCTTTTTTTTTTTGTTAGTTTTGACTCAGGAATTCAATTTACCTCTTCCCATCTTTTTTTTTCCTTTAGAGAACAATAAATCAAACCCAAGAAATTCAGGTTATTGTTAGAAGATACTTGGTGCAGTAAGCTGGTTCAACTTAACAGATCTGTCTCGTTAGTACCTCAACTAGTGCAGTCTTGTAAACCATCCTGAGTTTTTGGATGTAATGAATGAGGGATATAAAATAAATTAAAAACTAAGGCTGCATCTGCACTACAGAAATAATGCAGTTTGACACTGCTTTAACTGCTATGGTTCAATGCTATGGAATTCTGGAAATTGTAGTTTTGTAGGATATTTAGCCTTCTCTGTCAAAGAGCTCTGGTGACACAACAAACTACACATCCCAGGATTTCACAACATTGAGCCATGGCAGTTAAAGCAGTGGCAAACTTGATTATTTCTGCAGTTCAGATGCAACCTAAGATTTCTGTTTCCTCTTGGATTTTTCTACACTACTGCAATTTGGCAATACAGAGATATTAGTAAGAATCACAAATCAGTAGCAGTTAGAGAGTGTGACAATTATTCCATGGGTTGATAGTTCTCCAACTGGCAACAGAGATGATATTGAGGGAACAGAAATGTCCAGACTGATTGACTCATGAAGCAAATAAAGTATTTTCCTATCACCAGGCAAGACATGGGCAGACTGCTTACTGCCCAGCAGAAAATCCTCAGTGAATTTACAATGGTGACTCTTCTTAGAATTGTTCTATCATTCTATTACTATATTAATTATTCATTTATACTGAAAGGGCTAGCAATCAATTTCTAAAAGCCTGTCAGAAAGATTTCACTCTGAAGCCTGGTAGCAGCCACCAAGAAGACCCACCAAACATCTGGGAAAGTAGTGGGACAAAAAGAAGGAGCCTCCCACTAGAACTGAAGAGTCTGGGAAAACTCATATTGGAAAATACAAAGCTTCGGACAATTTGGACCCAAGCTATATGATAATAAATTTGGATAATCTGCCTACTTATACTGAAGTTTTACTGCACATGATTTTAGACCCTGTTTTAGTCTTTTTGCGAATGTCATTGTTTGATCAGATTCCTAACCTGCTGATCCTTCATTCATTCACAACTTCCGTTATACACATATAAGGATCTCTACATGTGCTTCAACTGAATGGATTATGGTTCATATTGAATGAGATCAAAGGCTAATGTGGAATATATTCATGAGAAGTTCAAATAAATATCTTTAAAATGCTTCTGTGGGTGTTTTATTAACAGAAGACTGATTCTATGGCAGTACAGGTTAATTAATCCAAAATCCAAAACCAAAATTTTTCATGGGTGACTGAGATAGTGGCACCTTTTTTTTTTTTTATGGTTCAATGTATACAAACTTTGTTTCATACACAAACTTATTAAAATATTGTATAACATTATGTCCATGCTTTGTACATAAGGCATATAGGAAACATAAATGAATTTTATGTTTAGACTTGTTTAGATATTCCAAAAAAAACAAACATTAAAGTCAAAATTTGAAACACTTCTTATTCCAACCATTTTGGATAAGGGATACTCAATTTAGATTATACTTGTTACTTATTTCAGATCCCACACTCCAACAAGCAAGATTTTGGGACATCATTGCATTTATTTAGACTCTGAACTTTAAAGGACTGTGAAAATAAAATCACATTATACACTGAAAACAAACCAAGAAGTAATGGTTGTAAAAACCATGTGTGGATTTTTTTTTTTTAAAGAAGACATCTGTAAATAGCCCTTTTAAGGGAAAAATGTTACAATGGGTTTGTGCAAATTGATTATCCATCTAGCTAAATGTAGTCCATTAACTCTGGCATCCTAGCAGGTGCATAACAACCCTCTTCAGGAGTTGCAATTCTAGGCAGGAAACATAAAGCTCTTCTTTTACTAAGGAAATTATTGCACAAGCATAAAAACCCGACTTACCTCTCTCAAATTCAAGTAAAATTCGAGTTGCATCTGGGTCCTATTGCATGCCTTTTGTCACCAAATCCACCATCCGAATGCTGCCCGAGTGCAGCCCAGCTCACTTAATTCGCTTTGTGTCCATTTTTCAAAAGTTGGATTTGGTGACAAAAGGCATGCGATAAGACCCAGATGCAACTCGAATTTTACTTGAATTTGAGAGAGGTAAATTGCATTTTTATACTTGTGCGATAATCTCCTAAATTTAGTTTGGTGGGTCACAAACTGAGAAATCTGCATTAGATACTGAAGGTACTGCCAAGATCTGCTAGGAGATCAAAGGTAATTTTTACCTCTGTCTTGAATTCTGGGATTTAGCCAAAAATTACTTTGCTCTAGGCAGTTATGAAGGAATTTAAAAAGCTGTCTAAGAAAGTACTATGCACAATTACTTAAGTTCTGGCTTGGTGAAGGTCATAAAGCCTACTACAATCCTATAAAAAGCATCTCCACTGCACCTTGAAATGGAACAATTGGAGGTAAGCTCCCACACTGACTTTCCAACACTTATGAACATGCATTCATAGAGCACAAAATCCATCAATCTAAGGGAACAATCCTAAATAATCCCTTCAAATTAATCCCAAAGGAGCAAGATTACAGATAGCTGACTATTTACAGAGTTGCCCTTACCAGTCAAATGTTTCCCATACTCTCACATAAGGAAAATTAAGAAACATACTGTTATAGTAACACCTAGACTCAGTGCCCCAAATTTCACTCATGTGGGGGGGTGAGAGCAATACTCAGTCATTTGCAATTACAATATCAGAAAGTTATACAGCCTCTCCCAAAGGCAAGCAAGGATTTAACTCAGTTTGTTCCACTGATTGTATTAGATATATTTTTTTAAAAAAGCAACACACTCCCTTGCCTTCAAGTAATGCAAGCATCTTGAACAAATACAGACTTGCAAAAGTATGGAACCAAGCAAGTACTTTTTAAAATCTAAACTGGCACATATTCCAATAACACTCTCAATTTTTTATTCCAGGATGGTTAGCATGCTTTAACAAAAACTGTTAGTAATCCTGCAACACAAATATGCTATAGCATAAATTTGCATGGAGTAGACCCCCAATTTGACAAGTACATGATGAAATAGGAAATAAGAAAGCTTCCATCAAAAAATGAAGTCTTGCTCAAATGCGGTGAATGTGAAAGAACACAAACTCACACAAAGGAAATCCGATCAGAATATTTAGGATACAAAAAATAATTTTGAACAGCTTAGCACTAACAGCATTAAAAACAATTTTAAAATCTTTAAAAATGAAAAGAGCAAGGAGCCAGCCAGAAAGGCAGTTAAATATTTGGATATCAGTGTAATTAAAGGCATTTTGAAGAAGGATAAGGAGATTGCAGAGAATCTGATTTAATTTATCTTTGCTACTGAACACATAGAACAAATTCTCATGGCTGAACTATTGTCTCCAGGAGAGAGAAAAGTGAGGAAATAAGACAAACACTAGTAACAAGAGACTGCATTGAATATTTGAGACCTTGTTGGTAAATTATAAACAGATAAGCCACCAGGTCCAGCAATTCATGAAACTGTAATCTTCTGATCAAAATATGCTATATCCCCAAGATCAGCCTCTTACCACACCTTCTTAAAAATAGTTAATGAGGGATCCAACACTATTTAGCTTAATCGCCATTCCAAGTAAACAAATAAAAAGTATTATTGAGACTAAAACCATCAAGCATATAGAAAGGAAAGCCCTGATGAATAAACATTATTTCTGCGAAGATAAATCCTCTCTCACTGGTCTTTGAATGTTCTTTGAAAGTGTCAATAAAGTATTTTAGCCTCAATAATACTTTTCACTCTTCATCACTTCAAAAAATCAGATATTTATTTTTCCACCCTAATTGTCTCTTTCTAGTTTCTTTCAACCTCTTCTGATGCAACATTTATATTTTTCACCTTCAAAGCAAACAAAACTCCATTTGGCTACTTTGTTATCAGCCTCTTCAATATACATCTCCTACATTTCTCTTTACTTTCCCTACTTCCCAAGTTCTCAACTGACCTTCTTACATGCCAAAGCAAAGTTATATAATTAGAAAAAATCTTGACCCAGATCAAGGGGGGGGGAGGGAGGTAGTTTACTGTGATCTGAATACTGTCTTTTAAAATTGTTGGTGATGTTTTACTGCATGTCTTCCGTGGCTGCAAGGATGGAGCTCCTTCTTCCATCTCAGCTCTGTTCACTATTAGAAACCCACTGCTAAGAATCCAGGTGCTGGGAAACTAGAAACAGTTCCCCGCTGAGCCTCCTTTACTGGAGGGGGGGGATGTTAACCAGATTTGTTGTCTCTCAGTTTGGTTAACATTGCGTTTTGCCATACTGATTTCCCAAGTAAAGTGAAGTCAGTCCAATTGCACCGCCTTTGCCACCCCTCCAGATGTTATTGGACTGTAACTCTCAGTGTTCTTCGTTATTGACTATGGTGGCTAGCTAGAGCTGACGGGAACTGCAATCCAACATCATCTGGAGGGCCATATAATTCTCACTCGGTACCATGAGCAGTAAGTATACTATATATACTCATGTATAAGTCTAGCCATTTTAGTCCAAAAATCAGCCCCAAATACTTGGGTCAACTTATCCATGGGGCACTGTAAATACTATACTTAAACACTGATCAAAAAGGAACCATAGAATCATAGCGTTGGAAGAGACCACAAGGGCCATCCAGTCCAACTCCCTGCCATGCAGGAACTCCCAATTAAAGCATCCCTGACAGATGGCTATCCAGCCTCTGCTTAAAGACCTCCAAGGAAGGAGACTCCACCAATCTCCGAGGGAGTGTGTTCCACTGTCGAACTGCCCTTACTGTCAGGAACCATCCCATTCTCTAAGTGGAATGGTGAAAGGCAAGAGCTTAGTCCATTTTGAAGTAGCTAAAATAAGCAGTGGCCTGCTCTACTCCCTCTGCCATGGTGTCATTTCAGACTTTTTGGAACACCTGGGTGGGGAAATGGTAGTGGTGGCAACTCTTTGGTGCTTTCCTTCAAAGGAGCTTCAAGAATGGGCCTTTGAAGGATATGAATAAGGTATTTGTGTATGTTTGTCTCCATCAAGTCCCATGCTTCTGCTACATATCATTTATTTGCAGAACACCAATCCTAAGGAAACCGCTAATCAGACAGTATTGTGTTTTTTAGGAAGCTATGGATCTACAGACGCATCACACTCTAATATGGAGTATTAGGAATATTGTTGTGTGCCTTAAGTTTATTCATCTTATGGCAAATCTATAACAGGTAACAGGGTTTACTTGGCAAGATTTGTTTGGGAGGGGGTACCTTTGTCTCCCTTGGTGGCTGAGAGTGTGTCTTGCCTAAGATCATCCAGTGGGCTTCCATGGCTGAGCAGGGATTCAGATCCTGGTATCTAGAGTCAGTCCAACATCTAAAGCACTGCATTATGCTGCCTCTCTACTATTAGGAATTGCTTTGTTGATAATAACTTGATCATACTGCTGTATCTCTTTGTCCAAAGTTTGAATTTCTCCTCAGCATTCCTGGTCAAAATCCAAAGGAGCAGAAGTCTTTAACTTCCAAAGCAAAGCAAAAGCAGCTTCATTTATATATCGCTTCATACCACGCTATGGGGTATCTAAGCAGTTTACAACTGTAAGCTCATTGCTCCCCAACAGTTGGGTACTCATTTTAGCAACCTCGGAAGGATGCAGGCCTAAGTCGAGCCTCAGCCCGGGCTGGTATTGAACTCGCAACCTTGTGGTCTATGAATGAGTGGCTGCAGTACAGGCATTTAACCACTGAGCCACCAGGGCTGATTCCCTTTTTCCTTCCATAAATGTCATTAAGATAGTGGACTCACCATTGTTGAAACAGTAAAGTTCAATACTCTCACCTCCACTACTGATCTTGATTAGGACTGCATTTGCAGCTACCAACACATCTCTCATTATGGTTCTGAGCATCCAAGAGACTACCCATCCCTTTTTAAAATGCAGCCAGGGATGTTCCTAGATAGAATCATATATTTCACTTGTGCACTAGTTATCCAATAATCCACAAAGGCAGCTTTCTTCTGTACTTGACCCACAATTTCTGTTGATAGAAATGTTGGATCGACCATTGTTTCTAATTTAGAGGGAAAGAAAAAGCTGGGACAAGCAGCTTTTAACCTCTTAACCAATGCCTTAGGGTTCTAATGAAGTATCACAATATGAGGCACGAATGTGAACATTTCACTTCTGACTCAGCCTAGGATATTGGTGGAAGGAGAGGGATGACCTCCTAACCACCATCATCCAAGATCCTGGCTCCCATGCCAGTATAAGAACAGGTGTTCTTCAATTATCCACACCCTTATTCTCTGAAACTAATGGTCTAAATCTGTCACCTGTTTCCTCTTCAGGTGACCACCTTAATTCCTATCTCCTACCCACATATGATGATAGCATATGTGATTACACTGTTATCAGCTGAGCATAATATTGCTTGTGCTATTTATTTGCAAAGAAAAACCTTCCCTTCCTGTTGCGGTGAAACTATGAATGTCACCTCCTTTTTAGAGTAGAACAATTAGTATCAGAAACCATTTGGGGCTTTGAATATCATCACCAACATCCTGAATTTTGACTTGAGGAATGCTGGAAATATTCCACACCAGTCTAGCATGTCTCTGGTCCAAAACACACTGTAGAAATAATCCAGTTTGAGACCGCTTTAACTGCCCTGACTCAATGCTATGGGATTCCAGGAACTGTAGTTTTGTGAGACATTTAGCATTCTCTGTCAGAGAGCTCTGGTGCTACAACAACCTTCAGTTCCCAGGATTGCCAGGGCAGTTAAAGCGGTCTCAAACTGGATTATTTCTGCAGTGTGTTTTGGACTTTTGATAGTTATGCCATATTTTTTGCAGCTCAAGGAAACAGCAACACAACACTGGAATACACAGGCATACCACAAAGCTACCCTTACTGCTATGAAGGCTTTCAAGGGGCAGAAAAATCAACAAAAATAGAACACTATTTAATCCTTAGCTAGCAGAGTCACTCAGTCTGAATATTTTTAAAATGTTATAAGGAAAGGTGAGCCAGTGTGGTGTAGTGGCTGCAGAACTCTGGAAGGCCAGGGTTCTAGTCCCTGCTCATCCACTGAATCCTACAGGGTGCTGTTGGGCAACTCTTTCAACCTAAGAGGAAGCCAATGGCAAATTGTCTCTGAATAAAACTTATCAAGAAAGCTCTATGATAGATCAGAGTAAGCTTCAAGGCACATAACATTAACAAATAGAGTAATTCTGTTATTCTGGTTATGTTATTCTGGTTCCAACATCCGAGATAAGGAAAACCCACTTATTTTCCATACACAAGGCATGCTGTTATCAACATCTATTTTATACAAAATGTTTTCAATAATTGAAGACTGTCATTACTGTCATAAGCACACTTACTCAGAAGTTTATTCCACTCAATTTAATCAAAGTATTATTTATTTATTTGATTTTTATGTACCCACCCTATATAACAAACACCCCATATAAAAGCCATCCCATGATCACACTTTACACATAAGTATGCTTAGAAACTGCAGCCAAAATAGCTTACAGAATAATTTAAATTATTTGATCCATGATTGTTGTTGTGCGCCTTCAAGTTTTTTTCAAGTTATAGCGACCCTAATGTGAATCTATCGTGATTTTTCTTGGAAAGTTTCTTCAGAGGTGGTTTGCTGTTGCCATCCTCAGAGGCTGAGAGAATATGACTTGCCCAAGGTCACCCAATGGGTTTACATGGGTGAGCCAGAATTCAAACCCCGGTCTCCAGAGTCGTAGTCCAATGCTCAAACCACTTTACCACACTGGCTCCATGGCTAGTTGGATCCATGGTTACTTGGGAGAAAAACCTCATCAAGGTAAGTGGGGCTCAGTAAAAATAAATATGAGCAGGACTAGAGAGCATAACTGTATGTTATGAACCTAAAGCACTGTCTTTCCAAGCTACAGGAAATCAGTCAATTAAGGTTTGGGGAAACAAATAGAAATCTGATGTCACCAGTATGCTGATGCATTGTGCTACCCCAACAGCATTCTCAAGCAACATAATCCAAGCTCATTTTGGAATACTGCTGAAGAATTCTCTCTTCCTAACCAAGGCAACATATTGCTCTAAAAAGGATAACTCCTTGAAAAACAATACAAGAGGTTTTGGGAGGGAAGCTTCCACTCCTACATTTATAGCTCCTACTTTCACTTTATTCCACAGGGAGGAAACAAAAAAAGCACTCTGAATAACCACATACAAACAGAACAAATGGAGATAATGTGACAAAATTGACTAATTATACTCCAGTCCCTGATACACTGTTCTGCATTCTGAAAAAAGCCTGAGAGAAGAAGCTCTTCCATCCTCTGACACTCAGATAAGAAGTGGGAGTTTTTAATGCCTTTTCCCAGGGCTCTGTCATAGTATACCATCTGCTCAAACAGTAAACAACTTAACTATACTCGTGGAGTGGACTTACTCAGATGATTTTCTTCAGCAGAGATAAGACATGTTCTGGCATGTGCTAGACACATCTGAAGAGGAATACATGTCTAGGACTTTGTATGCTAAACCAGGAGCCTCTGAGACAAAATGGAAGAGTTGGAGTGTGCGGTTTTAATGGAAAACAAAAGTACAGTAGGCATAACAGAAACCTGGTGGGATAGACGGAACCAGTACGATGTGGTCATTTCAATATACAAAGAACTAAGCCTAATTGCTAATCCAACTAGAGTAAGCTAATTTACTTACAATAGGCCTTACAAGGATGGACTTATCAAGTTCTTATTGATTCAGTAGGTCTAATCTAGTTAAGACCAGCAAATGAATTTAGGCCAAACTCTATGGGAAGGGAAAGGCAATACTCCAAAAACCAAAACTTTGTTCATGGATGACTGAGATAGTGACACCTTTGCTTTCTGATGGTTCAATATAAACAAACTTTGTTTCATGCACAAAATTATTTTCAAAAAAAAGTATAAAATTATCTTCAGGCTATGTGTAGAAGGTATGAACATAAATGAATTTTGTGTTTAGACTCATCTCCCAAGATATCATTATGTACATATATGCAAATACAAGTATTCCAAAGTTTAAAAAAAATGAAAATCAAAAATACTCCTGGTCCCAAATGTCTCAGAGAAAGGACACTCAACCTGCAGTTGGAAAGGGAACTGAAAATTAAACTCTCTATACAAATCCAGATCACATCTGGAATACCTTGTATATTTCTGGTGTCTGCACTTAAAGAAAAGATATTGTAGAGCTAGGAAAAGTACAGAAAAGGACAACCAAAATGATCATAGGACAAGAGCATCTACTCTATGAGGAAAGATATATTTAAGGCTGTATAGTTTTTAAAAATTGCCAGAGGCATGGTTGTTGATGCGTGCCCTCAAGTCGTTTCCAACTTATGCCAACCCTAAGGTGAACCATGGGGTTTTCTTGGCAAGTTTCTTCAGAGGGTTTTTTCCATTGCCATCCGCTGAGAGAACGTTAACTTGCCCAAGGTCACACAGTGCATTTATGTGGCCAAGTGGGGATTTGAACCCTAGTCTTCCGAGTTGTAGTCCAACCCTCAAACCACTATACCATTCTGGCTGACAGGGGGCATGGTAGAGGTGCATTAAATTACATATGATATTGAAGCAACAGACAGTAAGCTTTTTTCTTTCTCCCATAATACTAAAAGCTAGCTAAATCAACACATGTAGAAATGTCTTTGTCACACAGTGCATAAAGTTCAGGATTCACTGTCACAGAGTATTCCCAGGACATTAAAGAAATACTGTACTCTGAAAGTCAACTACCATGAACTTTGAATCTAAAATTGTCTCATTCCCTCTTATTCTGTAATGAGTCAGCCACTCTTGGGAAGTAACTAACCCAAATGTGACCACACATGAACAAAAGGGACTATTCTGTATGGCGGGGGGGGGGGGGGGGGGGGGGAGAAACCCTGCAAACAGAGATGAGATAGCTTGCTAGATTGCATACAACAGGTTTGAGAAGCAGCAGGGGAGACCTGGGGCTGGAGTGGGAGAAAAGACCAGCAAGAAGGAAAGCAAGCCACTCTGGCTTTCCAGGTGTTTCAAGACTTCAAATTCCATAAACCACTTCACTGGCTACATCAGCTAAGGCTGCATCCGCACTGCAGAAATAATCCAATTTGGCACATCTTTAACTGCTATGGCTTTGTACTATGGAATTGTGGGCATTATAGTTTGTTCTGGCACCAGAGCTCTCTGACAGAGAAGGCTAAATGTCATAACTACAGTTCCCAGAATTCCATACCATTGAGCCAAGGAAGTTAAAGTGATCTCAAACTGGATTATTTCTGCAGTGCGGATGCAGCTTTAGCCTTCTCTGTCAGACAGGTCTGCAACCACACTGCAGAATTAATTCAGTTTGACACAACTTTAACAGCCAGGGCACAATCCTATGGAATCCTGGGATTTGTAGTTTCTTGTGTCACCAGAGCTGACAGAGTAGGATAAATGTCCCACAGAACCACTATTCCCAGAATCCCAAAGGAGGTGAGATATTTATCCTGCTCTGTCAGAGAGGGATGGTGCCAGAACAAACCACAAATCCCAGGACTCCATAGCACAGCAGTTAAAGCGATGTCGAACTGGATTATTTCTGCAATGCAGGTGCAGCCGGAGCCTCACAGGAACTGCAGAAGGGAAAACAAAACACAAAGCCTAGCAGCCTGTGAGAGGCCACAGTCGTCCGCCTTTCCCTGAGGGAGGAGCGAGAGGACAACATGGGGCCGACAAGAGGAGGAGGACATGAGGAGAGGCTTTGAAGGGGGCTCCGGAGGGAGCCAGAAGGCGGGTCACGGAGTGAGAGGCTTTCCTCGTAGCTTTACTGAGGGAGCCACTGACCTCTGGCTGGCGCTAAGGCCGTCTCCCGCCGGTTCTGGTCTCTCCTGGCTGGAAGGCTCCGCAGGAGGGGGAAGGCCGGCAAGAACGACTCTTTCTCTGTTTGAATTTCGTCACAGGAAAACAACGACGACGCTGATTGGGAGACGTCAAAAAAAGGCGCCGCGATCCTGATTGGTTAGCCGCTTGATTGGCAGCCGAGTAGGCCTCTCCTCGCGTCTCTTTCCGTCAAGTCACATGAGAAACGCTCTCGCCACTGAGAAAGTCTTCTAAGAGGGAGGGGGAGAGCGAGCGAGCGAGCGAGCGGCGCAGTTAGAAGAGGCGACAAACGTCCAAGGCGCGAGCGCCGTGACGCAAGAGGGAGGCTCCGCCAATCCTGTTTCTCTGTTCAGTTCATCCTGGGTGAGGGCGGGGCTCGCGCCCCTTGACGGTTAGCCGCGTGAGGAAACAAAACGAGAAGCGAGGCTCTTAAAAGGGCGGGAGAGGAGACGGGTTTATTTCTTTCACATAATGAGGGAGTGGGTTGAGAAGGACCTGCATTCTATCCCGCGCTTTTAAACTCCGGCCTCTGTGCTGCTCCCCTTCATGTTTTTTTTTTTAAAAAAAAACATGATTT
>CM034701.1:270269221-270282238 GCA_020142125.1 Phrynosoma platyrhinos | reverse complement strand
ACTGCAGAAATAATCCAGCTTGATTAATTCTTTAATTCTGGGAACTAGTTTGTTGTGGCACCAAAGCTGTGTCTGACCGAGAAGGCTAAATGTTTCACAAAACTACAGTTCCCAGAATTCCCTAGCATTGAGCCTGAGCAGTTAAAGTGGTGTCAAACTGGATTATTTCAGCAGTGTGGATGCAGCCATAGAGTGCATTTGAAAATCACATTACCTTGCTTGAGAGATGCACTAGTATACCTTACATTTTCCAACAGAAAAAAAGGTCTAAGTCTTTGGTCCAAAACTGCAGAAATTGTCCAGTTTGAGACCGCTTTAACCGCCCTGGCTCTGTGCTAGGAAATCCAGGGAACTATAGTTTGCTGTGGCACCAGAGTGCTCTGACAGAGAAGGTTAAATGGCCGACAAACCTACAGTTCCCAGAATCCCCTAGCAATTGAGCCATGGCAATTGTGTCAAACTGGATTATTTCTGCAGTATGGATGCAGCCAAATTTTCCTCCTTCCCCATGCCCCCTTGACTTCCCACTTCCATTAACTGCTGTTTTTAGTTAATGTCTAAAGCAGGGGTAGGCAACCTTTCCCCTTTAAGGGCCGAGGGACTTCAGCTCCCAGAAGCCTCAGCCATGTTGGCCAATAGCTCCTGGGATTCTGGGAGCTGAAGTCCCTCGGCCCTTAAAGGGGAAAGGCTGCCTACCCCTGGTCTAAAATAACTCCTTTCTGATGTGTGTGTATATGGTCTTTTTTTACATTTTCTGTGTGTGTGTGTGTGTATACACATACAGTCGTTCCTTTCGATTTACAGGGGATCTGTTCTGGACACATGCACACACAAGAATTGGGAAAATCGCCAATATTGGGCTCCCATTTGTTTTAATGGCTGTACGCTGTCGCACACGCGCCATTTTATCCCTCTCTTCTTGTCATCCATGAAAGGATAAGACCACAGACTCCAAGGGACGTGTGTGTGTGTGTGTGTGTGTGTGTGTGTGTATTTCTACCATACAGAAATAAATCAATTTTAACATATTTAAAAAACTTTAATTAACTAATTTTTTAAGTCTATTTACCAGCCCTCTTACTGGAACATTAATGAGTGAATTTCAAATTTTAAAGTTTATTTTAATGTGAAGTCGTAGGCTTTCATGGCCGGCATCCATAGTTTTTTTTGTGGGTTTTTTCGGGCTGTGTGGCCATGTTCTGAAAGAGTTTCTTTCTGACGTTTCGCCAGCATCTGTGGCTAGCATCTTCAGAGAAAACTGAAGTTTACCGCATACCATGCAGCTGCATAGGTCCAAAAAATATTGCAAAAATAGTCCAGTTTGAGACCGCTTTAACTGCCCTGGCTCAGTGCTAAGGAATCCTGGGAACTGTAGCTTTGTGAGACATTTAGCCTCTGTAAGAGAGTTCTGGTGCCACAATAAACTACAATTTCCAGGATTCCCTAGCACTGAGCCAGGGCAATTGAAGCAGTCACAAACTGGATTATTTCTGCAATGTGTTTTGGACAGGAGAGAAGCTGTCGGGCAACCTTGTACTGTACCTTTTTCCCCTCCTCAGGTTTGCTTTCAAAATAAGTGTGTATGGAATTGCAGGATGTGGACGTGGAATATCAATAACTAGCCTTGGATTTTAAGTGAGAAAGAAGAACTTGCTCTTGGGCAAAATAGGCAGTTTGATATTTAAGGCTGCTCTCCTACACACTGAAAGAAATGAGATGTGTGTAGGATTGTGGTATAAACCATGCAGATTACCTCTGTTGTCAAACAGATGGATACTGTTAAAGAAGTATCTTCACAATATATTTTTTTTGACAAATCCCTTTAGCATCACAGTCATACACATGCTTACTTGGAATTATTCCTGACGACTCAAGGAAGCAAATTTAAGGGCGAGGGGGGGGGGAGAAGAGCCATCCATTTTTAGTCACAGTTTCACAAATAAATGCTTCTCATTAATAGAGCTGAATATAAGTTTCCTGGTTTTTAATCCAGATATCATGATTTCTCCTGTGTAGCGTGTGATTCCCTCTACTTTAGAAACAGCAAAATCTAAAAAACACACTGAAGTGATCCCTTTGTTGGGCCAACCCAAAGCTGCAAAATACATCACACAAGCTTTGGAAGGTCACAGGCTGCATCATCAGGCATGGATGATCAGGGAAGAAATGTGATGATGGAAGGTCCCAGGGCTGCATCCTTCTTGATATGTTAAACCTGAATAAGAAGGTGGTGGAAGGACTGATGCAATTAAAGGCCACATCTCTTTTTGGTCTTGAGGCATTTGGACACAAAAGCAAGGCCTCATTCACACATTGTTGTTGTTGTTGTTTTACCAGAACTATGCAAATAACTGGGTTTCCATTGTTCTCTGCCACAAAGAGGCCTGTGGTCTCACTGGAATGGAGATATATTGGATTGCAAAAGAGAGGTCTCTGTTGAGATGCAAATGGATTTTAAATTTCCTGGACATTGCAAATCTCCCTATAGCCACAGGGCCAAAAGGAGGAGGATCCTGCCTACAAAAGATATCCTCCCCACCATATGCCATCTTAACTAAAGACTGAAACAACATGTAGGCATCTGACTAACATCTCCAGTTGCTTTTCTCCTCTTTGGTTTGTATCATCTTGCAATATTGTGCATTTTTGTGCATATTGTGCAAATGCAATATTGTGCATTTTGGTTGGCCAATAAAAGTATCACTGATGGATTTTTGTTTGCACGTTCCAGGTTTGTTATTCACACCACGGAACCGCATTTTTCCAGGAGCCACATCACATCACATTTCTGGAAGTTTGGTTGCTCAAATGTGCAGGCACCCTTCCCTTGTCTCTGCACCCACCATCCCTTTTTCTCTCCCCACTTTTCCTCTCTCTTTCCTCTTTTCTGCCCAGCGGTGGCGGTTATGCTGGGGAAGGGGCGGCACTTTTTCAACCACACGGGCTGTCGATGATGCGAGTGCATTCAAAACCCGTTAAAGGCATGGAGAGTTTTATCTTGAGTTTCTTCGGGTCTATTTGCATCGTTGTTCGCACAGCCAACGATGCAAATCTTTTGTAAAATCTCAGGGAAAAGCCCAATATCAATTATCCCGGGGCAAATGGGTTTTTTGGCACACCCCCCCCCCAAAAAAAAATTAACCGAGCACCTTTGGGATGTGTGTGACCAACCAAGATTTATCCCAAATTCATTCTGGATTATTTTCATAGTGTGAACAATCCCATTGTTTCTCCATTTTTAGAAACAAAGGCGATTTCTTTTAAGATGTATGCCCTATCTGTCCTTTGCAAGGCTGCAAGCCATCTTGTAGGTACAATACAGCAAATCCTCTGAAAGGCTTCTGTACTGGCACATGTGGAGACAAATTTAGGTGCTGTGAAACGTGCCTGTAATAGCCAATTTTATTTATTTACTTACTTACTTTAGCTGGAGATAAAGGTCTCAGAGCAAGTCCTAGTCCATCTGCCCTCTACTTCAAGCTAACCCCGATGTGACTGGATTTGGTATCTTCAGACCAAAAAATACATATATTCAACGGTAACCATGTTGGCCTTGCAGCAGAATATAGCAAAATTGTTCTTTTAAGAAACAACATTGTGCTGATACCTTTATTAGACTAACCAAAAGGCACAGAATACTTTATGCATATCTTTTAGGTGTATATGTATGTAAATCAGATTCAGATTAGTTTCATTTATCTGTGGCACAATGAATGTTATGAATAATAACAAATAATAAATTAATAATAACAATAATAATAATAAATTTATAATTTATTTCTTACCCACCTCTCCCCAACATAAATTAAAACACATAGATTAAAGCACCATGCCCTATGACTCCAGATGATCTCTCCCAGCAGTTTCATGTAGATGTTAAAAAGACCACATCTCACACTTTTCCCACACCAGGAGAAAGTACATGTTAACCAATAATGTATGCATCCGTCTTTTACACATTGCTTCATGAAGCATTGTTTTCATAGATTAGTTTCCATCACTCCCCCACCCCCCAAGTATAGATGTTTTATTAATCCTTTCCTTGATAGGAGGAAGATCAACTTCCAATTTTAGCAGTAGGAAATGTATCCCAGAAAGATATGCCAGAAGTTCCCTCAGAAAGTTATTCTGAATGGTCTCAACTGTAGTCCTTATATCTCAGGGTCATAGAGAAGTTGGGAGAGTACTTTAGATCAATGTTTCTCAAGCCATTTGATATGAGAACTGGCACGTTTTTCTCTAGTACTTCAGTGATTCTTGCATATTTGTGCTTGTTGGCTACAATTATTTCTTTCTTTCCTGGAAACCTTCTTGGGACTGTCAGCCACTGATTTGTGAACCAGCAGCACCAATCCATGAACCACCACTGAGTAGCTCTGTTTTAGAGTATTTCAGCTATGAAAATGAACCCTGCCAAGGAACCTTTGTTGACTTTCACAAAAATTAGAATTACTTTTTCAGCCCTCCAAGCTAGATATTTTGCTACCTGTATATGAAATTTCCAGTTCACCCTTAAAAAGTACACCTAGAAGTTTGAAACTGAAGCATTGCTTAGTCAAATGTCCATCAAAGTACCATTTACAAAGGCACTTCTTGGGGAGGGAGATATTTTTCAATAATATGAGATTCTCCCAAATGCAGCCTTTCCTAATTTGTTTAAGCACCTCTTTCATTCTACCTGAATAGAAAATAAGAGGGCCACAACATCAGTATACATATACATATACATATACATGAGTAATATGTATTCTGAGGAATTTTCCTGAGGTTTACACACTATTAGACAGCTAGGTGAAATCTAATATACCAGATCTGGACTTGAAGAAAGCTGAATTATGGAACTATCTGCTATAAAGAAATAACTGTGGCAAAGTATGTAGCCATTTCCAAAGGATTCAGTTTAAATATAATATGAATAATTTCCTGCCAATATTGATGAATTCTGGCTGCATTTGCTGGTTTTCATGATTGGCTATGCTTTAGCACTACTATTGTTTGTCCATGCAATAGGAATAGAATATAGCTTCTGGGGTTAATTCTACCTTCATCATTAGCTGAGAGTTAGGTGGCTGTTTGTGGCAGAGTGTAAGTACAGTCAGCCCTCCATATCCACAGAGTCTGCATCCACGGATTCAACCATCCATGGCTTTAAAATATTCAAAAAGACAAAATTCGAAAAAAGCAAACCTTAGAATCATAGAATCATGGAATCATAGAGTTGGAAGAGACCACAAGGGCCATCCAGTCCAACCCCTTGCCATGCAGGAACTCCCAATCAAAGCATCCCTGACAGATGGCCATCCAGCCTCTGCTTAAAGACCTCCAAGGAAGGAGACTCTACCACACTGAAGCAGCATATTCCACTGTCGAACTGTTATTACTGTCAGGAAGATCTTCCTAATGTTGAGGTGGAATCTCTTTTCCTGAAGTTTGAATCCATTGTTCTGGGTCCTATTGTCTGGAGCAGCAGAAAACAAGCTTGCTCCATCCTAAATATGACATCCCTTCAAATATTTAAACAGAGCTATCATATCACCTTTGCTTCTCCAGGCTAAACATACTCGGCTGCCTAAGCCGCTCTTCATAGGGCATGGTTTCTAGACCCTTCACCATTTTAGTCACCCTTCTCTGGACACATTCCAGCTTGTCAACATCCTTTTTGAATTGTGATGCCTAGAATTGGAAACAGTATTCCAGGTGAGGCCTGACAAAAGCAGACTACAGTAGAACCTTGATTTTGTTATTTTATTATATGAGGCACCACTTTACTTCACCATTGTATATAGTGGGACTTGAGCATCCACAGATTTTTGTATCCACGGAGGGTCCTGGAATTTACTCCCAGTGGATACCAAGGGCCCACTGTATCTAATTTGTTCAGTAAACTAGGCATGTGAGTCTAGCCTGTACAGACTACCAGAAATAATCCAGTTTGAGACCACTTTAACTGCCCTGGCTCAATGATAGGAAATCATGAGAACTGTAGTTTATTGTGGCACCAGAGCTCTCTGACAGAGAGGGCTCAATGTCTCAGAAAAAAAACTACAATTCCCATGATTCCCTAGCACTGAGCCAGGGCAGTTAAAGTGGTCTCAAGGTGGATTATTTTTGGTAGTCTGTACAGGCCCTATATACATGAAGCTTTTATGCAAATGAAGCTACCCAACTGGCAACTAATACCAAACACAGAATGAGAAGAGATGGGACCTTGACCTAGTCTAATCCCTTTGCTACCAGTCACATATTTGAAAGCATCATTCCTTTCGGCCTATTGCATAGTAGAGCGGCTGAAAGCACCCTGTTCACAAGTCATGAGAAGAGCTCTCATCCTTTTCTAGGCATAGGATTGTGTGTCTGTGGGGAAATCTGTGAAGGGAGTCAACGAGAATTGTGAGTGATATACAAGCTTATCACATCGTTAAATAAATCACCTTACCTGATCCAGCTTAAAATTTAAATTGGTCAGCATCCTGATATTATCGCAAGGATTTAGCCACTGAATTTGCTGCCTGAATGCAGCCTGGGTCCACCTCCGCTCCCAGGGCCACTGGCGGCTATTTTCTCAAACTGGAAAATTCCTGGCTCCGAAAAGAGCTGCGCTGAGCAGCCCTGGGAGCGAGGATGGACCCGGGCTGCATTCGGGCGGCAATTTCGGTGGCTAAATCCTTGGATTAATATCAGGATGCCGCCCAATTTAAATTTTAAGCTGGATTAGGTAATTCGCTTTATTTAACAATGTGATAAGCTCACTAGTCAACTGCTGCACTACATAGGGCCAGAGCAGATGGGCAGGAAAAAGTGGCTTGATCCTGGGCTTTCTGAAAGCAGGTCAAACCCCTGCTGTCCATATGGCCTGCTCCCAAGGTAGGCCAGACACCCATGGGTTTTCCGTACCATGGGGCGTCAAGTCATGCCACGCAGTTATTTGGTTGCTGTTGCCTGTGTACCATCACACTATCACATCACCTGCAAACTCCTCTTCCTGCCCAAATGAATTTCTATTGAATGCCCACCAGTATGACCGGCCACACAGTCGTACATGCAATGCACGGCCTTTACAGTGCATCGGTGCATCAGTGTGCCCAGTGATACATTGACAAAGCATAATCATGGAGGCCCCCTATACATGCCCCCTTCACCCCTCTTCATCCCACGCCTCCCTGTTGGACTGTCTGGTTTGTGTATGTTGTAATTATATCCATTGCATTACTGGTGATGATGTTTTTGCTTTGCCACAGTCCCATCCTGATGCTAAGCTGTTTATATGCCGGTGCAATGATGAGCATTTTCTGCCTTGAGTCAGAGTATCACAGCTTCTTTTTGCTGTCTTTTTTAGCCCCGGAGCCCAGCTTCATTTTATTTTCCACCCGGATTCACCTCGTGTATCGTTGAAATTGCAAGGCCAGTGCAGACTACCCGTAAGCCTCTGATGCCAGGTGTTTGTGATGGAGAGAGAGAAGAAAGGGAGCAGTACTACCTGAGTATTTTGCTAGTACTCTTGGCAGAGCCTCCACCTTCATTGGGGTGGGGAACTGCAGTGACTGTAACCAGACACACCCATTCATCCTTGGGAGTTGCAATGGAGCTGCATGTCTTCAGGACTGTTCTGCATCACGAAACCAGGGCATTGTCCCATTAGGTCAGGGGAGACATGAGTGTTTGCCAAGTGTTGCATGGTTCAAAGGAGTGCCTGCTAAAATTTGCATGCAGTTGGGAAGCACTATCCCCAGCTAATGCTGATGGGTGTGACTACTAATATTTGTACAAAACAGCTTGTGTCCAGAAAACACAGCAGAATTTGAGCACATTGCTAAAACATCTGTACCCAGCACTATCTGGAGTATCAAGAGTATAGTACTGTTATGAAGTACAGGTATTGTTAATATGAAATTAAGAATGTTTTTGAAACAATTTCCTAGGACAGTAGTGAGCAATGAAAATTTTGCCTCTGGAGGAAACTAAACTATTTTATTCTAAGGCAGGCGTAGGCAACCTAAGGCACGGGGGCTGAATGTGGCCCCCTGAGGCCTTTGGACCAGCCCCAGGCCGGTCCTGCCATTGCCGCCCGCCACCGCCGCCCACCATGATGATATTGATTATTGTTATTACCTTGTTCTTGGGGTTTTCTTGGCAAAATCTCCACAGGGGTTTTGCCATGGCTTTTCTGGGGCTGAGAGAGTGTGCATGCATATATATATATATATATATATATATATATATATATATATATATATATATATATATATATATATATATATATATAATTTCTTTTTTTAATATTTATTTATTTATTTATTTTTGGTGCTTCGGCCCCCACAATTGTCTGAAGGACAGCAACCCGGCCCCTGACTCAAAAAGTTTGCTTACCCCTGTTCTAAGGTTATCATGAATATCCTTTGTCTGTCAATTGTCCTCAAAGAAACTGCTCCAAACACTAATGTGTTTATATATTAGGATGGTATATATCAAGATGAGTCAAAACGTTATTTTCATAGATTATTTGGAAATATTTTATTAGCACATAGCTACAGGACAATAAACTGGCAGTTAATGTTAAATATAGGATATTAATCCAAGGGTCCTGAGAGGAACTGTATAAAAAATAGTGATGTAATTCATCACTACAGTCAGCCCTCCATATCCACAGATTCTGCATCCATGGATTCCACCATCCACAGCTTGAAAATATTTTTTAAAAATCCAAAAAACATTTATATAAGAGACACTATTTTACTATCCTAACCTATATAATGGGATTTGACCATGCACAGATGTTAGTATTGGGGGGACGGTCCTAGAACCAAACCCCAGAGAATACCAAGGGCCCACTGAATTAATGCATTATTTTAATGATTTTCTTCCTACTCAAACCACACAATTTTCGGAGCCTATTCTCAATTGAGGGCTTATTCGGCTGCACAAAATTTGTGTTTGCTTATTTTACTCAGAAAGCAGTGTTTTCTGCAGAGGAAATTAATGCCCAGCTAGCCAACCCAAAAGGATGCCTGTAACCTGGCCTGATTGTCTATCTTCTGCTAGCATTTCTCTGAATCCAATTTACTTTCTTCCTGTTACTTCGGAAAATGTTAATAAAATACTTACTAAATATACAGGTATAGGATTTGCCATGTTTTCTGGTTATAACCATGGGTCTGTTGACACTAAAACCTTTTCATCTACATTTCAGCTTTATATGAATTGAGATGTGCTTGTCTAGGGGAAGCTTATCTCCCTCTCCTATCCTCTACAGCCCTGTCACAGCACTCCTTTCTTTGCAGAATGGGTTCCATACGAATTTACATAAGCAGTTACAGGAAGAACAGTCCATCAACTCTTCTGGCAAAAGGATATTTTGAGCTATAACCCTTTGATTGTACCAGATTTTCCCCAAATCAGGCCATCCCTACATGCCATGAAACTAGGAAAGGTAAGCAAAAATTTGTGGATGCATGATATGATTTTGATAAACTGGTAAATGAAAAAAGGATGAGGGAGAGGACCTGGACAACTACTGATAAATCAACTTGATGTCAATACTAAGAAAAGCTCTAGAACAGATTTCTAAACTGTCGATCTGTGAGCAGTTAAAAAAGAATACTGTAATTATTGAGTAACAGTGTGCTATTTTCAAAAACAACTAATGCCAGGCTAATCTTATGTCTGTTTTGGATAGAGATAAGCTTGGGAGACCAAAGGAATGCTATGGGTATAGTGTAGTTTCATTCTGGTGAAGTACTCATGATATTATTTCACAAAATCTAGTGGGAGAGACAGTACTATGTTGGGTGGATTTGTAGTTAGCTGATGGACCAAAGAGTTCAAAAATACTCAACAATGGTTTTTCATCCTTGAGAGAAGTGGCATGACACCTATTTGGATGGCAGTATATATGGAAAGGAGTTAATAGGGGAGTTAATAGATCATAATTTAAGCATGAGTCAATAATGTGATGCATTAACCAGAAAAGGCAGTGCAATTCCAGGCTACATCAACAGAAGTGCAGTATCTAATTCAAGGGAAGTAAAGGAGCACTCTATTCTGTTTTGCTCAGCCTCACCTGGCATATTGTGTCTCACCTGGCATATTCTTAGCACCACTGTTACAGCAGTATATCAGTAACTTGGAACATGTTGAAAGGAGGATGGTAGAAGATCTGAAAATCAAGCATTATGGTATCTGCTGAAGAGAAGACTGAGAAATGATTTGATAACCTTCATGAAATATCTGAAAGGTTATGTAAATGATGTGAGTGAACTTCTTTTCTGCTGCTCCAGAGGACTAGACTTTAACCATTGGTTTTGAATTACAGGAGATTCCAACTAAGGTTATTCCAACTAAATATCAAGAAGAACTTGCTTATGGAAATTGCTGCTCAGCTTTGCAATGGACCATTTTGAGAGGTGATATGCAGTGGGCCCTTCCTGCAGGGGGCTGGCAATCCATGGATATGACCACCTGTGGATTGTCACACACCATGTTATTCAATGACTGCATAGATGTGTTAATGTGCACCTCACTCCCAAATAATAATATGGGGCACAGCTGCCCAACATTTTTACTTTCAGGGGGGGAACCAAACCCCGTGGTTGAGAAGGGTCCGCTCTACTCCTTAACAGGAAGTTTTCAAACATAGGTTGAATGCTCACCATACTTTAGCTGTGGATTTCTGCACTGTCAGGGATTTGACTAGATGACCATTGTGAACCCTTCCAACTCTGTCATTCAATAAATAAAAAGCAATTCACTAAATCAAAGTTTTGTTTGCACTGGGAATTTGCCTTGGGTCTGTGCTTTATCACTTTATTTTGTCATTTTTCCAGTATGACTTGAGCTTGCAAAACATTCCATATTCCCCCATGATTATAATCACAAAATAACCCACAAGTGCTTATTATTCTTGCTCTACAGGATTGGCTGCATCAGCCTTTATCAACACTGGAGAACAATATCCTGTAAGACCACAAGTCTTTTTCACACTACACAGGTATAGCATTTGGATGCAATTTTAACTGGCATGGCTTCATTCTACAGAATCCTGGGACTTGTAGTTTGGTGAGGAACTAGAATTTTATAGCAGATAATCTTATGTTCCTCAGAAAACTGCAAATGCCAGAACTCCATAGGATGAAGCCATGGAAGCTGAAGTAATATCAAAACAGTATAATTATCTAATGTGAAAAAGTCCTTTATATTGATGGCATCTAACAACCTATTGTGTGATCAAAATATAGAACAATAATCATACTTTTATGGGAGGTGTTAGCTAAATATGGTGGAAATTTCCAAAGACTAAACAACATACAATGGGCCCTTGGTATCACTGGAGTAGGTTTCCAGGGCCCCATGTGGATACCAAAATCCATAGATGCTCACATCCCATTAAATACAATGGTGTAGTAAAAAGACATCCCTTACATGAAACAGAAAAATCAAGGTTTGCTTTATGGGTTTTATAGGTATCTTTATGGAATTTATAGATATAATAGATATTAATATATGTATTAATTTTTTCAAGCTATGAATTTCTGGATAAGGAATCCATGGATACAGAGGGCCAACTGTATTTACTGTGTAAGTCTGTAACTGAATTACATGAAGATCCTTTGATCATCTTATTAGTTGTAGTACCCAACTTTGCACTGGAGAATCAATAACCAACATTAATTGAGGTGTTCACTTTCAACTGCTCAGGAGGATTACCCTATCTCTTTGGATACTCAAATGTTTTAAATAATAAAATAAAATAATAATAAAACTTTTATTTATATCCCGCTTTTTGTAAAAACAATCAAAGTGGCGTACAACAATTTAAAGTAATACAAAATATATACAATATCTCCCTCCCCTTAAAAGAAAATTAAACAGTACTAAGATTAAAATTACAAACATTAAAAACAAAACAATAATACTACAATATTACAGTAACATATTACATAGCAATCACAGTTGCCCCTGAGGGAGCACACTTCTCACAATTGGCCACAATGTACACTACTCTGTATGAAAAAAAATATTTGAAGTGGCCTGTAAACCCCCTCCTGTGTATGTCATATATCCTGCATTTTAATTTAAAATATACCTTCTATATTTGCTAAAAATCATTTTAACCTTTTCATATAATGAAGTAACAAACAGGCAGCAACGTAACTTTTATTCATATGGAGGTTTAAGTGGGGAAAGACCAAATGATACACCTTAGTGTCAAATGTATTAATTGTCACTAAAATTCTCACCTAACAGATTTTAGTAGAGAAACCACAATCCTTAGATCCAGAAGAGTTTAGGATGTGGTTTAAGGACCCTCTGTGAACAGTGATAAGCTAAAGTGGTTATGGCAAGGCATTGCCCTACGGTGCCATTTATGCAGATCTGTCAAAATGAAAATCCTAGCTAAGCTGTGCCCTGTAACATATGCCCTAGCCCAGCTTTGGGAGCAGGACAGGATTGCTGGATTGCTCCCTTCCCCAAATCCTGTTTAGGCTTTCCTTGCACAGCCCTCTTCTCAAAAGTGAATAAGGACAGTCTCATCCTTTGAAGCAGGAATAGCAACCCGCCAGATGGTGTTGGATTGCAGTTCCCAGCAGCCCTAGACAGCGTAGCCAATCGTGAAGAATGCTTAGAGTCATCTTGAGGCCACACAGTTCCCATCAAGGTACTAGACAGGAATGAGAGTGCAGCTTATCCAAGAATGGTTGAGGTATTAAGGTAAAGTATTTCATTATGGGCCTGAACAAACTGACGAAAAGCACCAGCATCAGGGTGGAGTGGCAACCTCACAGCTCATGCCCTGACTCCACCTTATGTCGGTGTAATGCCAACCACATGGCGGGTGGCATTACGTTGCTCCTTTGGTGTGGTAACCAAATGCCAGACGCCAAAAGGAGCACCAAAAAGTGCCATGGCAGCTGCAAAGGCATCCTTTCTCCATTTTAGAAAGGAGTGGTATTTTGTCATTCCAGGTGAATGTGCTGGCCAGGAGTGCTTGGAATCAGCTTTGGTTGATTCGCCAACTGCGCC
>CM034701.1:270256679-270269121 GCA_020142125.1 Phrynosoma platyrhinos | reverse complement strand
TTATTATTATTATTATTATTATTATTATTGCCGCTTCTTTTTGGCACAGAAAAATGCCATATCAGGGCTGCAGCGTGCGGTTGCTGCAGACCCGATGGCAGCCAGACGCTGCTCTACGGGGCAGTCTGTTTAGCCCCTATGTTTATGAACAAAAGATCAGTATAGACGCCAAGAGGAGGCAGCCTTCTCCCTCTGGAGATTATCACACAGGGAAAAGAAGCTCCAGCAATAGTTGCGCAATTGCACTCTATCGTTTTGCATGATGTCATGCAAGATCCATAGTCCCTGTGCCATTAAACAGCAGCATTTCATTCATGGGGAACTATACCCCCTCTAAAGATTAGTTTCATGGCTTTATGGATCTATTCTAGATGGCTCAATAGTGGCAGTGTGTTGTGTCATCATTGCACCCTTGTTGTTGCCATCATGTGCTTTCATGTCATTTCTTACTTGGCACAGTGCATGTCTCCGTTACACTCCAGTGCAGACAGCTTCAAACAAATTCAGCTTCATTGAGCAAAAGTTAGTGCTTTGTTGTTGTGTGCCTTCAAATTGTTTCTGACTTACAGTGCACCCAAGATTTGTTCAGAATAGGTTTTACATTGCCTTCCTCTGATGCTGAGAGAGTGTGACTTGTCTGCTGTCACCCAGTGGGCTTTCATGGCCAATCAAATTTGAACTCTGCTCTCCCAGTGTCCGTGTCCAACACTCAGATCACTACACTGGATCTCTTTGCACCCTTATTTAGAGCAAAAATGGGCTAAGTACAATCTGCATTGCCCCAACTTCTTTTCAATGTTCCCCAGAATTTCTCTTTCTAAAAAACTGTGATCACAGTGTATATTGCAGAGTGTATTCTAGTAACCTAATCTTGATGCCACTAAAATATGAGTACTGAAACTGATCTCAGTTTTCTAAGACAACAGTGGACAATTGCTATGGGGTTAGGCATACTTTTTTAGGGTGCCCAGTTGCTTCAGGGTGATACTTTTACTTTTTGTGGTTTTGGGCATATTGTTAAAAGTTACATACATAAAAATTAGCTACATAAGTAAAATAGATTAAAAATTAGCGGAAATGTATTAATTTCATTAAATATTTTAAAATTCATTAAAATGTCCCCTATCTGATAACTTTTAAAATTATTTTTAAGTAAGCCTTATATATTTTTAATTTGATTTTAATATGATATTGACAATGATACTGAACTAAAATGAACTAAATTGACTAAGATATTGATTATTCTGTTGGATTTAATGTGTTTATTTCCTTTTCATGTTGACAGTGGTTCATTTAGCAGTTTGCCACCACATTCCAGCAATAAACTGTTATGCCTTATTTTTTAAAAAAAATCTGGGGAAAAGATTAAGGCCTATAGGCTTTTCTTTACCCGCTCCTGAGGTAGTGTAATTATAAATATGATTATTGCCTCAAGGCTCTTAAGAAGATTTTGTCAGTCATAACTGTGATTGAAAATTATATCCCTTTGAATCATCCATGACAAAAAAAATTAAAAATCATTCAAGGTTATTCAGGTTAATAACCTCCTAACCCATAGGTGACAAGTGACTCCAGTGGCAACTCTGCCCTTATCACATCATACAAACAATTAAACGGCCAACCATCTTCAAATAATTTCAAAACCAAAGGCAAATGTAATAATGTGCAGCTTACACAATCAACAGCAATACTCTCCCCCCCCCCCGATTATATTGCTACAAGCCACGTACCTAAAGGAAAATTAGATGAATACTAATGCCGAAGTCAGCATGCAAAAATATTCTTAAAAACAAGTTCACACCTTCAGGTATCAGACACACCCATCCAAATGGGTGTTGTAACAATAGCACACACCTGCAGTGTGAGGCAGCAAAGAGTTGGACTTGTTAGGTTAGATTTGACCATACATGTTACCATGATTTCAACACAATACCGTCCAAAGACGCATATCCTTACACTCTGACAAGTGTATCTTGCAAAAGTGTATTCACCACACCTAGTGAGTATTTGATATTGTGATACTAAAAAAAATGTTGTGATACTACGTTAACCAAATACTCAAAGCAAATTTTAAATTAATTCACTACACTTGATCTTAACCAAAAGGATGAGAAGCAAAATTAATAGACTGTATACAATCACTTAGCAGAAATTAAAGTTTAGTGACATTCAGATGCAGTTTTGAATGGTTTATGTTCACATTCAGTAATAGCCTGATGCTGAAATTATGACCCATCTGTGGCTATAGCTTTCATAAAGTGAGGAAAATTCAGTGCTTTGCTTTGTGTCATTTGTCATTCTCAACTTTGGTGTGATAAGGTTCAAAGGAATCCTAACTTTGAAAAAGCGAAAAGCTGAGAGAGCAAAGAGAAGTGAAGGCTTCTCCCACAGCTACTGACCATTCCTGTTTCAATGTGTGTGCCTGAACACTGAAGACTAAGGTGTACCTCCTCTGCTTCACTCTCACGCTGCTCTCAAAAGTGGCAAGAAACCGATATGAGCATCATCGCAGTACTATAGCGCTAGTATAATATGGCGCTAGCGCTATGGATAAGGTAGCGCTATTGCAATGCCCGCTGACACCGGGCATTCAAAAGAACCCGAATGATGCTGCATTCCGAGCAGTTTCTTGTTGGATTCTGAGCGACGTCGTGGGATCACCCGGAAAACTATAGCGCTATAGCGCCTGATTCTTAGCGGATTCTGAGCGACGTCGTGGGATCACCCGGAAAACTATAGCGCTATAGCGCCTGATTCTTAGCGGATTCTGAGCAACGTCGTGGGATCACCCGGAAAACTATAGCGCTATAGCGCCTGATTCTTAGCCGATTCTGAGCGACGTCGTGGGATCACCTGGAAAACTATAGCGCTATAGCGCCTGATTCCATGTGGATTCTTGCTGCTTTTGGCCCCGTGGGATAAGGTCCTCAGTTATGGCTAGTTATCTTAACATAAGAAAGGTATTGCTAGATCAGACCAAAAACCTATTTATCCAGCAGATGGTTTTCCATAGCATCCAGCCAGATGCTGTGGGCCTCCCACAAACAGAACAAGTAACAACCTTGTTACAACAACACTTGGTTGGTGTCCAGAAACTGGCATTCCTCTGATCCTGGAAGTTGTATGCAGCCACCTTTAGTAGCCATTGCTAGCCTCACCTTGCATAAATATGACTAATCTTTTGAAACCATCTTTGAACCTTATCACACCATGCATGCTGTCATAGCAGTAGTTTAGTCCTGTTTTTGTCTAAGCCAATAGGTTCTCCTGCTGCTGTTGTATAGTACAGTCATTGGGAGTGTGATTTCTTTTTTTTTCTCCATGATGGAAATGATTAATGATTCCCTTTCCTGCTACAATTCAGTAACTAGTTTGAGTGCAGATGTCTCCTTCCATTTCATTATGAGAACAATAAACTGTCTCCCTCTTGTAAATTCCTAGGGAAATTACCAGCAGGGAAATCTCAAACTATTTCTGGTGGATGGACAGTGAAGACAAGACTTCCCAAGAGAACAGCTGTGTCTTCTATGCTCTACGCTGTTCAAATCCTGTTCAGACTTTTTCTTTAAAAATTTATATAAACAGTTTGCTGTTACAGCAGCCCCTCGCAATTCACGGGGGATCCGTTCCAGACCCCCTGCGAAAATGTTGGCTTATAAATATTCAAGCCCCATTGCAAAATAATGGTGTGTGAGCCCATGGCATGCACCACCATTATATCCCTCCCCACTTGTCCCTCCCGTAAACAGCAGGACCACGGTCTTGAAGTCCTTGAATGGGACAACTGTATAATGTAATAACAGTATGATTTTGATGTTAACCATTAAAGTCAGTATTCAGGTGCCTTTACTACATGAGACTGTTTTCCAAAGATCTCTCCACTGCTTTCCTGCAATATCACACACCACAGAGTTATCACCACAATGTTACTTTCTAAATAATAATAATAATAATAATAATAATAATAATAATAATAATAATTGTAACAACATAATAACACTATGATGCCATGCCATAATAGCCTTATCACAGCTTAAAGAGTATGAGTGAAGTGGATTTTGAACACCCAACCTGAAACAACTGAGCAGTGTGGTAAAACACTTTTGTTTTTCACAAGAGAAAGACATAAGAAATGGTGGTGGTAGGGAGTCCATTTCTCTTCCTGTGCCACCTCTCACAATGAGAAATTTGGGTTATGATGGGTGTGTCATAATGATGTCATGTCATAATTGCATTATTACAGATATATATATATATTATTTTTTTAAAAAAAACATTGAGGCAAAGCAATCATGAAGCATTATGTGGGCCAAATGTGGTGATAACAACATTAGTGCAGAAAAAAATGAGCAAATCACACTATTACAGCACAAATATACAATATACATTACCAACAACCTGCTATTGTTGCAAGTACAGCTGCAGCAGTTTTCGAATGATATAATCCACCATAAGGGCATGGTGCGATAAGCTCCTTTATTAGTGACTATTGCCACATTCAGTCAAAATGAACTCCATAGCTTGAATTATTTCCTCTGCAAAAAATAAAAACCCTTTCCTTTGTCTATACTCAGTCTTCCATCACTCAGCTTCATTGGACATTTCGAGGTTTTAGAATTAATTGTACAAGAAAGAGAGAAACTTCCATTTGTCCTCTTTTCTACACTTCACAAATAATTTATGCATCACTATCATATTTCCCCTCATTAGCTGCTTTTCTGAATTTAAAAGTCCCAAATATTGTGACCTTTCCTCACAACAGAATTGTTTCAGGCTGTGATAATTATTAGCCTTTTGGAAGTGTGGTGATTGGAACTGTACACAGTGTTCCAGGTGCAATCACACTATATAGATCTGCATCTATGACATTGATCATTTGATATCTTCCCCCCACCCCATGATCCCAAACATGGAAATTGTCTTTTTCCCAATAACCATGTGCTGATGTTTTTGTTGAATTTCTAAATCTCTTTCCCAGTCAGTCGGTACCTGCTCAAACCCCATCAGCGTATGTGTGGAGCAGTGGCAGTTCACACTCAATAAGTCTGGTGGGGCCATGAGTCATGAGAGGTAAAGCCAAGTAGATCTAATTTTCTATTTTTATGCATCCTCAGATTTGCAGTGAGAGATGGGCATCTCTTTGTCTAGAAATTAAACAACTGCTGTGAGGGTTTTTCTTAATCTCTATTGGAATTCCACCAATAAAGAACACATTTTAGGAATTGACAGCATGTGGTCAAGAAGAAGAAAAATCTCCTTTGCATATATTTGCTAGATATTGCTAGCCTGAAAACTGAAAAGAGCTTGATCATTCAGAGCACTGTTTGTTAAACCACACAAGCAACAGTCCTATGCATATTTACTCAGAATTAGGCTTGCCTCCCTTAGCCATAACCTACTTCTGTTGAAAAACACATGCATACAAGTGCAGGCACATGTATATATACCAGGAGCCACAGATGTAAGGCACTAACAGTGCTTGTTTTTTGTTACACTCCAGTGCAGATTAAAACAAATTCAGCTTCATGGAGCAAAAGCTAATGTTTTGTTACTGTGTACCTTTAAGTCGTGTCCAGCTTCTGGTGATCCTAAGGTAAACCTACGAGGGTTTTCTTGGCAAGCTTTGTTTAGAGGGGGTTTACCTTTGCATTCCTCTGAGGCTGAGAGAATGTGATTTGCCCAAGGTCACCCAATGGGTTTTCATGGCTGAGCAAGGGTTTGAACATTGTCTCCAGAGTTGTAGTCCAATGCTTAAACCATTGCAACATGCTGGCTAGTGCTACAGCTTGGTGGAGACTTAACAGAGCTACCATAGTTGCTACACATTTGGCCAGGGATCTGCTTCTTTTTTCCAATGTTCTATTGAAGTTCCTTGAAAAAGTGTTAATTAGTAAAAGCAATGGTTCTCAAGAGAAAAATAAGCCGATTTAAATAATCTTCATATTGCATTTTCTTTCAACTTTTCCAGTCCCTTCCTCAGTTTAACATACAAAGCAGAACTGCAGGATGCAAATTTAGACACATCTTTTAGTGCATACTTTCTCTCATTGTCCCAACCATCACTGCTGGCCCTCTCAGTCCCAGTCTACCACTGTTGCTGATCCACACAACACAAAAGATCCCTCTAAAGAAGGTTCCCTGCCCTCCTAACCATTGCTCCTTCTGGTCTCCCTCAATGTGAAGTCAAAGAGAAACAAAAAGATCAAGCATAAAAAACATACAGTCGCTCCATACAGTTTGCTCCAACTCTGTCTAAAAAGCAAAGCTTCTGACAGAGCAAGTACTCCAGGACAGAAAATAGGCAGTACTTTGTTGCTCCTTTGAACATATGCAGTTTCTATTGTTATTGTTGTTGTGTGCCTTTACGTTTTTTCCTGGCTTATGGTGACCCTAAGACACTCCTATAATGGGGTTTTCTTGGCAAGATTGGTTCAGAGGAGGTTTGCCATTGCCTTCCCCTGAGGCTGAGAGCATGTGACTTCCCCAAGGTCACCCATTGAGTTTCATGGCTGAGCTGGGAATTGAACCCTGCTCTCCAGAGTCATAGTCCAACACTGAAACCACTATGCTATGCTGGCTCTGACATATGCAGTCTCTATACTAAATTTTTAAAAAATTGTCTTTCAAGGCAGTGGTCCTTTTGTTTGGAATCATGAAGTAAAATAAAACAATCCCAGCGTTTCTTCTTTTCTCCTTAGCAGAGATAGGTTGCAGCAGGACTCAGAATCATCAGTGTAAAACTGGAAGTATGGACTTTATCACACAGGGAGAATCCCATACAGAAATGGGATTTAAAAGGTGGGGAAAACCCGTAAAAGCGGGTAGATTTTCACATACATCAGTGTTAAACTGTGCTTAACTAGAACGGAAATTAAATATTAATATTATTTTAAAATATGATTGAAGACAGGTAAAAACACTTAAAACATATTTAAAGCATAGTTTCAATAAAAGATTTAAAGTATACATATACACAGAGAGAGAGAGCATGCTACTGTGTTGTTATGTGTCTTCAAGTCATTTCTGACTTATGGTGACCCTAAGGTGAAACTATTATGGGATTTTCTTGGCAAGATTGGTTCAGAGGGGTTTTGCCATTGCCCTCCCCTGAGGCTGAGAGCATATGACTTACCCAAGGTCACCAGTGGGTTTCATGGCTGAGTGAGAAATTAAGCCCAAATCTGCAGAGTCGTAGTCCAACATTCAAACCACTACACAACACTGGCTCCCATGTTCCATAATTAAAATTAAAATTAAAACTTCATCTGTCTGTGGAAAGAAAGCAGGGAGTAGGCCAACTGTACCTCCAGTGGAAGGGAATTCCACAACCTGGGAGCAGCCACAAAGAAGGCTATCTCCCGAGTCCTCACCAATCTTACCTGTGAAGGTGGTGAGAAGATACAATAGGTTCTTGTTATCTGCTGGGGTTTGGTTCCAAGACTCCCCATGGATAACAAAATCTGTGGCTGCTCAAGTCCCATTAAATACAATGGCATAGTAAAATCGTGTCCCTTATGGAAAATGGAAAATCAAGGTTTGCTATTTGGAATGTATACTTTTTAAAAATATTTTCATGCCATGGATGCTGGAATCCGTGGATTAAAAATCCGTGGATAAGGAGGGCTGATTGTACTTCTGCCTATGAAGATGCTTTTGAACCTTAAAAGTGGAAAAACAATCCATATGACTGTCTATAGAGAGGATTTTCCCTGATGAGCTCTCCATTTGTGCTGTGGTCCTGGACACATCGCTACATCTCTTTTCACCTCCTGAGAATATGAATGTTGTGCAACATCACAATTCACCTTTATGTGATCCTAAGTCAGTTTACAGTGATGTAAATACCTAACAGGGGGGCAACCAACTGTTCTGTTAGTTTTCAGTTGAATGAGTTTTAATATATATGCTGCTTTTGTTCAGTTTTAAAGTGGTTTTACAGCTAACTGATGATTTTGTGAACTTCTTCTACTATTACAGAAATCTGTTTTCTTTTGTCGCCACCATGGGAAGACTGTAGGTGGTGGTGGAATGCATTTAACAATAGATAAATACTGCTTAAAGAAGCATGCCCAACAGCAAATTACCATGCAGTGTGACCAACAAGGTGCGGCTAACACAAGACTGGATTGAAGGACTGACTGTAATGGACTTGCTGTTCTGTCTCTCAAAAATTACAAGCTACCCCAAAATATATACTCAGTAGAAGTAGTCTCAGGATAAATTTTCTGTCTGTGAAAATCAGATGAGTGAGAAAAGGATATCATGTCCTCTGAAGAACAACCAGAAGAGAAGAGAAGGAGAATGTTTTATATGGAAAATTGCTACTCACTGTGTTCCCTCCCTTTTTTCTACACTATTTTCAGAACCGACTTTGTAGCATTAACAAGAAGTCTTTGCAAAATACTTTTCTGACCTACAAGCACATAAAGAATGAAACCTAAATCTAGCTTTTAGTTCCAGACAGATTAGATTCACTAAAGCAATGGGAAAATGGATTTGCATAGAAGTATAGTACACATGCAGGTAGATGCTTGTTTATTCTTTCCTATTATAGTTTATATACTGTGGCACAATGAAACCCCAGAAAACCCTTTGACTAATCCAAAGTGTCTTCCTTGCCAAAAAAAAAAAAACAAAAAACAGCAAAAAACAAAACCACTGAACATCATAAAAGAACAAAAAGTGATATTAGGAAACACTGTCAACTTGTATCACATAAAAAGCAGTGCTTGCAGTTTTTGAAACAAAATGGACCAAAGAAACTGCCTCTGACAAGCAAGGAATGGTATTTTAACTATATTTCTTACAGTTGAAGTACAGGTCTTTGAATATCTTGTCTGTTAAATGGACTGTCTTGACTTTACCAATAAGGAATTATAAAAGATCCACACAGACATACCTGGCATCCTGTTGGTAAATTCAGGAGTTTGGTTTAAAATATGGACAAGGACTCAGAAAAAGAGAGAATTAGGTGAGTGAATCACCTATTGTCCATCCTTAGACATTCAGAATTTGCTGGGCAAAAAAAAAATCACAAGGAGTGTCCCCACACTTCACTCATGCTGCAAGGTCTACTGAAAAAATCATGCATTTTCTATTAGATTTTTTTGGTACACTGTATGCTTCAAGATCATGAACCAAAATGATGTTTCTCCCATACCTACATTGCTTTCAGTTAAAAATAAGGGTGATTTCTCACAATTTAGAGTATTTGAGGAAAAATTGTTTGCTTGAGTGTTCCTGTTGTTTTGTATTGGCTTAAGGCATGGAGTTGGCATCAGCCAAAATACTGGTTATCAGGTGGTCTAAAAGAGAACTAACTAAATTAAAAAGGAAAAATCTCAGCTGCCAGGTTTGAGTTTAGGGTCTAAACTAAAGTATATTGCTTAGTACAGACATGTTCGGATTCAGCAGATCAAAAAGTATTTTTGAAACCACTATATCAAATATAGAGTTAGCTATAGGACTATGGGCCTTTGCAGCCTGCCAGAAATAGTGTAAACTGAGTCCACTTTAACTGCCCTGGCTCAGTGCTAGGGAATCATGGGAACTGTAGTTTATTGTGGCACCAGAGCTCTCTGACATTCATTCTGAGGCTCAATGTCTCAGAAAAAATACAATTCCCATGATTCCCTAGCACTAACCCTAACCCTTAAAGTGAACTCAATTTGCACTATTTCTAGCAGTCTACAAAGGCCCTTAGTTTAGTGTTAACTCAAGTGCTGTTAGGCTTAAGAAAACCAGGCTTTGCCTGTGTGTGCTCTGCTCAGCTCAGCGTTAGTTGAGTAATAGGGATGCTGCCACGGCCCTGATCTGGCGTTTTTCCAGCAAAATGCTGCTCCTTTTCTTTTGGGACAGAAAAAAGCCACCCCTTTCACCACTGCCGCAGCTTTTCCCCATTTCTGCAGTGCAATGTGTGTAAACACCACACCGCAGGAACATTGCAATGCTGTCTGCTATCTGGGTGGTCAGATGGCATGACGCTGGCTTGGGGATGGAGTCAGGGCATGTATCATGTGTATGCTACAACCCCATGCCACTCTGAAGCCAGCGTTTCTTGCTGGTCTGCTTTCCCCTTAAGAATTGTACTGGCCACACATACCAAGGTGGGCAGGGGCTACTGCTAAAACACTTATTTCCTAGCTCTAGAAGTTTCTGAATAATGCACTGCTCAGGTGCAGATAACCCATTTGTGTGAGTTCACAGATGTCCACTTGGAGAGCTACAGTTACAAGCAAGCAATCTGTCCTTCACTTCTCAGACGGCCAGTGAATCTGTCCTGGGGTTTAGTCTTAACATAAAAGAGTCTATCCATGGTGCTGAACCCTATACATAGACTAAGACCCAGAGAAGATTTACCACCTCACTAACTTGACAGCTACCAGCCACCACTATGTATATTGGACTAATATAAGCTGCTCACATCTTTCTGGTGGCCTGGTGAGAGTGGGATCGAGTGTGGGAAGCAGGAGGAGGAGCCACTAAGGGAAGTGGGAATGTCATACATTAGGAAGAAAAATGAACACAATACCAGCTTCACTCATGTCACTATGAGTGAACATACTTCCATTTGATGCTGTATTATTTACCTTAATGATATATGCATTCCACTGACAGATTTAAGTATGGTGGAGTGCAGCCGTCAGATAAAAGATTATCAGCTTGGCTACAGAAGTGAATAGCAGTGAACCACAGACTGTTACAGCCATGGTACTGCTTCCTTTTAAAGCACAATATTCACCACAAGCACAATCTCTTTATGTCTGTGTACATTTGGAGGTAATCCTAAAGCCAGTCTCTGGCTGGGGTTTCCAGTTTTGTTTTCTCTCTGGACAGAAAAATGGGGAAAATTACACAATTGTATACTCATCCATTCATTGCTCTTACATGATGCACCTATGACCTTAATAATGCAGGAAGTGAATCTGAGTAACCATAGCCAGCCCCCACATGTATCTTGGGACATAACTTTCAGAGGTCTCTAAGCTTCAGTTTCTCTAAGAGTTCAGCCTTAGCACTGTGGATCAACTAACATGTCTCTTGCAGCTTTTCCCAGCAGTATTTTTTTCTTCTTACAGGGCTGTAGGTTCCCTTTTTCCCAGTATTAACACTGTAAAGATAAGTTTTGATTATTCCAGCATTAGTATGTAGGTAAAAGTTCTTGTATGGTGTGTCCAACTACATCAACATTCAATTAATACACTTGTTCACTAATTACATGGAGCAAAGAATGAGGTGAGTGGTTGAGTCCAGGAAGTAATAATTGCTTAACTACAAGGGACTACTCACAATGAGTATATATTACCTTTGGCATTGGAAGGAGTATACCTGTGGGCATGTAACTACAGAACATGAGTGGGAGGGTGCTATTGTATTGTATTGCATTGTGTTGTATTCATGTCTTGCAAGGCACATCCTGTAGACATCTAGCAATCCACTGTGGGAACAGGATGCTGGACTACGTAGAAGCAGCACAGTTCTTCATATGCCTGGTCTTGGCTTCCAGTATAGATATTCCTGGACAAATATTGTATTTTAACAGTTATTGTGGTCTGGTAACATCCAAGTTAAAATATTGTAATTCTGTCCTTGAAAACTTCAAATATTTCAGAATTTGGCAACCAGATTGGAAACCACACTGATTTTTTTTAAAAGAAAAGATCTTTACTTGTTTCTAGTCTTCAATTCAAAATGATGGTGATAGCCAATGAAATATTACTTATCATCATGCATTATGGTCTTTCTGTGGGGGAGTTTACATACTGGTGTTAGTGCCGTGACTGGATACTGTACTGTACCATATTTTATGTTCTGTCATGGTGACATGGAAGGAATGGTTGTGCGAAGGCAGATAGCCTGTGTGTGTGTGTGTGTGCGCATGCATATGAGAGAGAGAGAGAGAGAGAGAGAGAGAGAGAGAGAGACCCATTGGAGTCAATGGAAGATAAATTTCTTTCTCCCAGGTCAGCCCCATTGAAATAAACCAGGTACAGGAATTAGCTAGTTAAAAACAAATAAGTTACCCATTAAGTTGAATTTTTAAAATTAATTTTAATGTATAAAAACAAAGAGAGAGAAAAAACATACATTTATACATATAAAACATATAACATCATTAAAACAAACAACATTTTTACCACACAACAATACAATACCACACAAAACATTTACTATGACAAATTAATGATGTCGCTTTAACTTCAGCTTTATATTAACTTCCCAGATACATTATAGCTTGCTTCTTAAACCCAATCATAATCAATTCCTATGATTTATTTTATCAATATAAGATACTCTAATCTCCTCAATCATTAACCTTCTTATGTATTCTTATCTGTTCTTATTATAAAAACGTATCATTTCCAGATTATCATTTACATCCACTTGTCTTCTCCTAATCTACCGTATTTTCCGGCGTATAAGACGACTGGGCGTATAAGAC
>CM034701.1:270234560-270245760 GCA_020142125.1 Phrynosoma platyrhinos | reverse complement strand
TTCCTTCCTTCCTTCCTTCCTTCCTTCCTTCCTTCCTTCCCTCCCTGCAGGCCCAAAGGCTCCCCTTCCCTGCCGCCTGCCTGCCTGCCTGCCTCCCTTTTGCTCGGTGTCCAGTTCCTTGGCCTGCTGTCCCTGTCAGGCAGCGGTCAAAATGGCTCCTCCTCGGTGGCTCTCCTGCCGGCCTCAGCCTCAGCCTCAGGCGCTTGCTGGGGGCAGCTCAGGGAACCAGGCTGAGAGAGACTCTCCACAGGGACTGGGAACATGCCCATAAAATGCCTTCCCTGAGTCTGGAGCAGGCTGAAGCCCATTTCTGCCCCCATGCCTCCCACCTACCCATATGGCTATCTGTCATTCCCCACCCCACCCCACTCTTTTGTTGTATTCTTTCAGGGGTAGGGGAGGCCTTTTGTAGATAATGCCTAGATTTGCTGCATGAGGTTGAGTTTTGCCCCTTTGCTCTCTGTCCCCTAATATTTCTTGAGTATTAATCCTATTAAGCCGTGAGCATCCATTGAGACTCACCCAGGATTGTTGGGACAGAGGGGGAGGGAATCTAAATCTCTTGTATCCGTGCTAAATTGTACCCCTGTGCTGTGCTTTCCAAGCATTCGCCTTTTTAAACTTGTGTGGGTACCAGTCTACCTGGCTGTCATGTAGCTGTCATGTAGGGAGGCAGGTTCACACAAACGGAAAAGGTGTGTTTGTGTAGTGATGTCCTCCCCATGTCTACACACACATGTTGTTACAGCATTCGCTCTAGGAACATGTCAAGAACATCTTGTTTTCCTCGTGTGCTAAGCAGCCTAGAAGCAACGTTTACTATGGCACACTAGGGCCAAAGGACAGCTCCGGACAGGTCCCAATTCTTCTGACTTTCCAAAATGGATTTAGCATTCTGGGCTATTGGGATGTCTCATGTTGTGAAATGAATGGAATGGCATAGTTAGACGAGATGCTTATGTGCTCTTTAATATTCAGTGAAACATAGTCCATGGCCTATTCTCATGTTTCAGTTTTCAAAGTGTGGTTGTGCAGGCCTTTTCGTTATTGACTTCGCAATGCAGAATGGAAACTCAGAGGCATAGCTCATAGATCAATAGTAAGCATGGTTGCTAATAAAACTGTGGAGAAGATTGTCACTTACCCTTGCAGGACAAGCTCTCTGTTCCAGGCAAGTTACAGATGCAAGAAAATGAGGCAGCTCTGTCAAACACAATCCTAGGTGTGTCTACTCACAGGTCCAAAACACACTGCAGAAATAATCCCGTTTGAGACTGCTTTAACTGCCCCGGCTCAATGGTAGAGAATTCTGGGAACTGTAGTTTGGTGAGACATTTAGCCTTCTCTGAGAGAGAGCTCTGGGGTCACAATGAACTACAGTTCCCAGGATTCCCTAACACTGAGCCGAGGCAGTTAAAGTAGTCTCAAACGGGATTATTTCTGCAGTGTTTTGGACCATGTCATAACTGTAAAGATGGCAAACCATCTATTTTAAATTACTCTGCAGCATATGATGTTTTTCACTGCTGTATTCTGGGATTCGTTGGTTTGGATAACATATATCACAAATTTGTTAGTACATGAACTACCTTTATTCCTGCTCCCAAATCTTCCCTATCATCTGTCAGTAAAATAATTAATCTTTTAATTAATTTCAAATACTATTACATGATTGCATTAAATTAATCCTGTGTTTCTACTTCAAAAAGCACATGATTGCATGATCTGCATTATTGTACTTCGTCTCCTGATCTTACCTTTAAACATATTCAGATACAATAATCCACATTTCCCCAAAATTTAAATGGTCAGTAAAATACCTCACTTGCATGTCTTTGCCATCTCGTCTCTTGTGGTGGCTCCATTTTACACTTTTTCCATGGAATAAAAGCAAACTGCTGTGTTAGGCACTTATAACAACAGGATTTAGATGGCAAAGTAATCTCTGGCTCTTATTAATAATAGCTTTGCCTTTTAATTGGTACCAGTTACTTCACTGCCCTACAATAAGCAACAGCCAAAAGACCAACTATCATAGAAGGAGAGAAAGTATGCCAGACATGTGGAACAATTTGTCATAATATGAACTAAGAACAGCCAGCACTTTGATCTTTCTTTCTTTCTCTGAGGGTATTTTGATTTCTCAGGAGACTTCTCTTGCTTAGCATGTTATTGCTTTCCTTCATAGTTGTAAAAAGTATGGTATGATTTTGTGATTCCATAATGACCAAAATATTTTAGTTTAAAAGGTTAGAGTAAATTTTGTTAGTAAGTTTTGTTAGTAAGTCAACAGGAAACTTGAAGGCATGCATGCATTGGTTTTCTTAGCTCTTTGGTTGAGTACGAGATTGTGGGATACTCAGGTAGAATGCAAATCTTCATTTACTATCCTAAATGCATTTGACCTCCTGATCATTGGTCTTGATCCAGCAAAAGACTGGACTTCTTCCATCCATGGAAATCTTTTCATGGTTCAAGGACATGGCAAATTATCTTATGGCCATGGGACTACCCAACCCAGTACTGTCAACACTGTATGGCAAAAGCATGAGTGTCAGGCAAGGTGTCTTTCTAGCCTTACCTGAAAGTCTCTGCTATTTATTCCCTGATGGTTCCCCACCCAATTATGAAGCAGGTACAATCCTGCTTGGTTTCCACATTTGGACAAGATCAGAGCTGTTTCTATACTGCAAAATTAATACATTTTGCCACCGCTTTAACTGCCATGGAATTCTGGGATCTGTAGTTTTGTGAGATAGTCAGCCTTCTCTGTCAGAGAGCTCTGGTGCCACAAAAACCTACAAAACCCAGGATTCCATAGGATGGAGCCATTACATTTGGAGAGGTATCAAAATGCACTAATTCTACAGTGTAGCAGCAGACCAGGTTTGTTTAGGGTGGGATAGTGGTATGGCTTGTTATCTAGTAGTGCTTTTCACTGGCTAAATGGAAGAGGTAATTTTTGCAGATTTACCTGAAGCCCCTTGTCTTTTTAGAATGTGCTTTGTGCAGGTGGGGGAGGAGTAGAGGGGGGTGATGGGTGTAGGAAAGGGATGGAAATTAATTTAAAAGCCTTCCTCAACCCTCTGCCAGCTAGAGGGTTCTGAATGAGCTTTCCCTAGGGGACACCCCACTAGTGAAATAAAACTCTGGATCCAGCCTCAAGGAAATTATTATCAGGCAATAGCTCCAGCTATTAGGATTTTCTCTCCCTCTGGTCACTTAGGTGACATCTTTTTACTTTTCAAAATAATACATCCATTACCAGACAATAATGCACTGCAGTATTGTAACAGAATGATTATATCATAGCATCAAAGGAAGAGACCTCCTGCAGCGCTGTTCAAGTAAATGAAATGAAAACTTTGCCCAATGTATAAAAATATAGTTACTTGTTTAGTAACTTTCTCCAGGTACTCCAAGTGCTTTACATATCTTATTCCAATAACTGTTACCACAATTCTATAAGAAAATCCTACCAGCACTGCCACTCCTCTGTTACAGATGGGAGCAGGGGACAAGGGCTGCATCTGCACAGCTGAAATAATCTGCTTTGACACCACTTTAACTGCCAGGCTCAATGCTATGGGATCCTGGGAATTGTAGTTTTGCTCTGTTGCCCCAGGATTCCATAGCACTGAGCCATGGCAGTTAAAGTGGTGTCAAAGCCACCATTTTGGTGGTGCGGATGCAGCCAAGGAGGCCAGAAAACTGTGAGTTCCCTCCCACTTCCTTCCCATTGAGTTTGTGGCTGAAGAAAATGTGGATTCAAGGACTTCCAGCATAGCTCAAGCTCTCATCCACAATCTGTGTGACCTGTGATTTTTCCTTTACTTTTGCCTTAATTTCGAAAAGCAAGCAAACAAAACAATGGGACATATTTGTCCATTCCCTCTAACCTGACTCAAATATTTCATATCCTCCAACTGTTCCAATTTCACAGGAACTATCCTTATTAACCCCCTATTGTCCAGCTTTTTTCAACTGCTTTCTCTCTCCACCTCCCATTTTCTCTCTTTATCCTCAGCTTACTTCAATCGCTGCAAATTGAGTTCAAAGGGCAAAAGTAGCTTGCACTCAGCTCAGCAGGAGAAAGAGGAGAAGAGAGGGCAGGATCTTTCCCTTCCCAGTAGGCTCAAGCAAAAGCAGACTCCTGCAGCCTCTCCTAGCTTGTGTGTTCTTCCTCATTAATAATTTTTGCCATCTTGACCAAAATCTGATATTGCTTGGCCACAAGTGTCTCACTTTTCACCTGTGAAATATTGGAGGGAATGGTATTGATTTGCAAAACACCTTGCTTTCTACCCTACCAGGAAGGTACAGAAACCTGGATGAATCTAAATGAAGCATTTCATCTGGACAGATGTCTTACTGGCACTTTCCTTTCAGATGTTTGCTGTGATGTACTTTGAATCCCAAACACTATTTATTTTAAAGCTGTTAAAAAACAAACAAAAGGAACCAAATCCTATGTATGTAGAGAGATCTTGTAGCACCTTTGAGACTAACTAAAGAAAGAAGTTGGCAACATGAGCTTTCATAGACTAAGGCCTTCTACAGACTAGCATGGCTATATCATTGAATTTTCAAACCCCATGTAGTTCTACTAAAATGTAAACTACTGAAAGCAATATATGCAAATACTTATGGTTTCAGGTCCCGGTGGCTTTGTTTGAACCTGACTGTGGAACTCCCTGATAATAGCAGTGATGCTACCCAACAGATGAATCAGAACATCTGTTGCTTTGCAGTATCATTTCTCAATCCACCTCATTTTGAAATTATAACACGCTGCTGTGGCCATACCCAGCAATCATATCATAAAGGTCTCTCCATGTGTTTCTATTGCTCAATGAATGAAACATTTCACCATATTGAAAACATCTCTGCATAAGAATGTTGCACAATTAATGAAGACATTTCATTCTCATTTAGACACCTACATAGTTTCCCTTCATTGTTTTGTGTGCCTGTATTTCTACAATCAGATTCCCAAATTACTTTTTGGTTGTTCTGTACCAACACAGATACCTCCAGGCCAATGTACACAACAATGTTATCAGCATGATACGAAATTACCAAGCAGTTACTCTCTGGCAGAGATTGTAGCAGAGGCCATCTGTGTCCTGCTACTTCCATACAATCTTCACACCTCCTCCTTTCCCAGGAGGCCTCACATTTTTTGTCATGCTTGTGGGACAGCGTAGTGTTGTGAAACTCTTTTACAATAATGAATATAGTATGGACCTCCATTGCAATATCACTACTCAAAAATTATTTTTATGGCAAAGTTACAAGTGTGAGTTGGTCCTCAAGCACTTCAAAGTCTAAAATGAAAACTTCCTTCTTTAGAATCAATATCTATCCTCTGTCTCCTCTATCCAAAATTATTGAAGGTTCAACTCTAACTCCTTTTCAATATGGCTTTTTAAGTTCCAGTTTTATTGTAAACCTAAAAAATGCAGCAGTGATGGAGATAATAACCTACCGTAAATGCTTTTATTTTATATTTATTATGCATTTATAAGTATACATCCCATTGCTAGCACCCATAAAAGTAGATGCACGAATAAGTGGAATTTACATATTTATTTATTTTTATTTACTGAGAGTATTTATATTTTGTATTTCAATCACAGAGGTTCCCAGAGCAACTAAATATGTATTGACTTACCATTTAGCAGTTGACTCATTACTCTAGCTGGGTACTAATAATTGGATGTAGACTATAAGGATTTAGTGGCTACGGCTCAAGGATTATAAAGCTAATAGAAATGTGACCATTCTGAATGATTATAAGGGGGAAATGAGGAACAGACCTACATTTGTAAAGCTGACTCAATGTTACAAATGTGAGAAGTTTAATAGGATGGTTTTGCAATAATGTTACACATATCCAAGGTTCTGAGCATAAATCTAGAGTAGAAGAAAGTTTATCAATAGAAGTAAGATAACAGTATTTGGAATCATTCTCATTTGCAGGGGCATCACTATGGGGGTGTGGAGATACAGGTCACACCAGGTGATACCCTAAGGGCAGGTGATACCACTGCTCTCCACATGTCTGCCTTTTGGTAGAAATAGGATGTGATATTCACCCACATCCCTTTAAAACCATAGTACTCAGCAGAAGAGAAGGCTGAGTGTGGTGGGGTTCATTGGGTACAAAAAAGAGAGTCAGTTTCTTAAAAGAAAAAATACTCTTTTAAAACATCACATCTTACCAAATTTTCATTTTAATCACCTGAAACTATAAATGTAAATACAGTGGGCCCTTCCCATATTCAGGGGATCTGTTCTGGACACCCCACCCCGCATAAAGGAAAAAATGCATATGGTCAAGCCCCATTTAAAACAATGGCACACCTGCCCATGGTATGCTGCAGTGCGCATGCCATGAATGCGTGCACCATTATTGCTTCCAGGGCTTGCCTTCTGCGTAAGGTTAAAGCTACATATGGCACACCTGCATATGGTGCAGGTGCACTGTACATTTAGGCTGTGCTTATGATATTCAAGTGGTTAAGATGCTGACTCTGTTGATTGCAAGATCAGCAGGTTGGCTGTTTGAGGCCTGGGTACTGCATGATGGGTGAGCTTCCGTCACTAGTCCCAGCCTCTGTCAACCTAGCAGTTTGAAAACATGCAAGTGCAAGTAGATAAATCTGCACCACTTCTGTGGAAAGGTAAACAGTTTTCTGTGCAATCATGCTGGCCACATGATAACAGAGTAGTCTCTGACAATGCTGGCTCTTCAGCTTAGTAACGGAGATGAGCACTGCTCCCTACGGTCAGATATGACTTGACAACCTTGTCAACAGAGTCAGCCTACCTTTTATATGATATTGTAATGCAAAGGTATACTTTTAATTTTGCTAGTTGTTTATGTTATAACCATTGCCATTATATTCAGTGATATACAGAAACTATGATTGATGAGTAATATTAGTACAAAAAACCCTACTAAGGATTCTGTATGGGGTGGTATGGGAGGAGGTCAATGGCAGGGTGACACCTGGTGATACCCATTCTAGTGAAGCCACTGCACATCAGTACTCTGTGAAAGAAAATGTCTGGATTGTCATGCTACTATTTCATTTGATGTTTCTAAGATTTGAAATTGTAGATTGTATTACACAGGCCATTCAGATGAACAGCCATATATTTTCTCAGCTCTTATTCCAGGTAAACTAAACTTTTGCCAAATGATACTTTTCTGCCCTCTTTTTGCTGCGCATTACTCTTTACATGTGGCCTTCCAGATACTATTGAATTGGAGCATTCCTCATCATTGGCTATGGTGGCTAAGCATACAGGAGTTTTAAGGTATTCCTGTCTCTGCTTTACACCTTAAGCAAGAGAACCATTTGAGAACATTTAAGACTCAATTTAGGAGGTCACATGCACCATGCATGCAGACTTTCCTATTCACTGAGAACAGTTTCTCAGTCCACACAGGCACTATTTCGTACATCTCCCCATTATGGTGCCTGAAGCAGCCTGTACAGATAAGATATCTTAGTGCACATGAATCTCTGAATCCTATCAGTGACAGTGGGACTCACATTTCACTGGCAGTGAGAAAGAGTGACCAAGAGCCCTGTGAACTAGTTGAGAGTACCTCCATGAAAGTACAGTATGTAGGGATAAGGTTTCTCTTTGTGCCATATAAGGTCTACTATAGCAGCTGATGGATAAGTAAGGCCCTGTGTTTAAACTTTATAAGTAAGAATTGTATATTTGTGTGAAATTTATCATGATCCTTACAGTGGCTTAACTGAGTCCAGATGAGAAACTGGGAGGTTTGCTGGAATAGCTTGAATGTCTTCTTCAGCTGATGGATTCCCCAGGATTTTATTTTTTTTTACAAATGTGTTTTGTTTTGTTTTTATTCTTCACACATTCTCAGTTTAACACTCTAATTGCACAATTAGCAGGTGGGGAAGCTGCTGCTAGGTTCCAGCTTTATGAAAGATGAGCAATGACATGAGCTATGGCTGCCTATTTATTATCTATCATCATATTGTTTCCAGCAGAGTCTTTATTGGTGATGATGACGATGATTACATTATCTATTAAAGCTCCTGTTTCCATAATACATCAGACTCAGTCCATTGATGTGCTAGCAGAATAATTTCCCTGGCAGTAGTGTTGCTCTGTGAAATGCTAAACAGAAGACTTTGTATGGCATTGTGCAAGATCTTGTGCAAGGGATTTACCACACCTTGTGGTAACAGAAACACATCCTTGAGTGGGGATCAAAGCAGCCTAAATCCAATGGCTAGTCCCAAGTAGAGCAGACCTATTGAACTGATTGCTGCATGGTGAATCCATACTTAAGTTCAATTGATTCAATTGACTAGTCTAGTTTGGACTCAGAATTGGATTTAGAAAAAAGGCCCTTCTTCATGGATAACTGTTCTTCCATTCAGTGAATGGCACCTGAAAATCCAATCTGCCATCAAATATTCATACGCACTGTTAATCATAGAAACTCAGAGTTGGAAGGGAACCTATTGCTATCTAATCCAACTCCCTGTCATGCAGTAACACAGAATTACAGCACTCCAGAAAGATGCCCATCCATTCACTGTTTAAAGTTGTCAAAAGACTCTCTGAGGCAGCCTATTCCACTATCCAACAACTCTTTTAGCTAATCACAATTTTTGAATTAAAATATAAAAGGCAGTACAACGGCCACAAGTTTTGTTGCACTGTATATTCTGATTTTAAACTTTTTACTCCACATTTGCAGGGACATTATTTCAGGAAACCAGTGACTGTGTGGACACAACTTGTGGACAGTGTTTTGCTTTTTAGCATTTCAACTTAAATCAATTGTTGCAGAGACAATATTCATCTATCCTCTCACTGCATTTCACCTTGCATTCTAGCTTGCAATGTTGCACATGCGTGGGAGGAGAGATTCTTCTCACCAGATGGACCAGTCTACACTTGAATGTTTATACAAGCAGAAAGTGTAAGGTATAAGTCTTATGAGGCAATGTACACAGCAAATGAAAAATAGGCATGAAAAAAGCTAGCATGGATTGCATTTTCTGTGGGAAGAAAGAATAATTTTTCAGAGGATGGGAAGACAGACTAAGCTCCCATTCCACATAATGCCATAGTCTGAAAATTTATTATATAGAAGAAATTATTTTCTATGGCAAGGTTTCTCTCTGTATGTTGTGTGCCTTCAAGTCATTTCTGACTTACAGTGACCCTAAGGTGACCCTGTCATGGGGCTTTCTTGGCAAGATTTGTTCAGAGGAGGTTTGCCATTGCCTTTCCCTGAGGAAGAGAGCATATGACTTGTCCAATGGATTTCATGGTTGAGTGGGAATTGAACCCTGGTCTCCAGAGTCATAGTCCAATGCTCAAACCATTACACCACTCTGGCTCTCAGGGCCTCTCTACATTTGTATGTTACAGGTGTCTCATTGTTCAGTGGGACTGATTTCTGAGATAGAATTCTTAGGATGGATCTATTTGTGTGCTATGATAACCAAACACATATGGAAGCATTGAAATGAAGCCAGTTGTGTGTGTCCATGTGATCATATGTTGATAATTATATCTGTAAGACTCAGATGTCTAGAGGTACAACTCATACTGGGTTTCGCTCCAAAATTCTTCTGATGTCCAGTGGCATCTCACTTGAATAAAATAGCCTAGCATTGTGTGTGAGAGAGATAGAGAGATAGAGAGAGAACTCATTGTTCTTGTATCTTGGAAAGTTGGACACTGGTGGCGCAGTGGTTAAATGCCTGTACTGCAGCCACTCACTCATAGACCACAAGGTTGCGAGTTCAATACCAGCCAGGGCTGAGGCTCGACTCAGGCCTGCATCCTTCCGAGGTCGCTAAAATGAGTACCCAGCTTTTTGGGGGGCAATCAGCTCACAGTTGTAAACCGCTTAGACATCCCATGTGCGATATGAAGCGGTATATAAATGAAGCTGCTTTTGCTTTGCAAGTAAAACCACCAAACCTTAAAAACAAGTTCCTTTATTATTATATTAAATAAGAGCAGCCCTGCAAAGTAGGGCAGCCACTCCAGGCATCAGGCACTGTGTATAGTTAGTTACTTGTTGCTGTAGTGTTCTCATTACCAAGGACAGGGACAGCTACTTGTAGTTTTGTGCCTCAGGTGCTTAAATAACAAGACTGTACTTGAATAGGATGCACCATAATTTATAGGGGGCAGTGATGCTATTAAATGTTTTGCAGTAAGCAGCAAGATGTCTTGAGTTAGTCCTGACACTAAAGTGAAGGTCCAAGTCACAGTTCCTCTGAATCCTGGTTTATCATTCATATAAAAGCTCACAAAAAGATATTTAAAACAACAAAGACAACAAAAAAGACAATAATATGGATGGTTAATGCTGGGAAGATAGCATGAATAACATAAACTCCAGATATTTGATACTAAATCATTCTGGCTATGAAAATGAACATAAGAAATTATATTATTGTATTTTAAATATGTATTTATTTTACATGTATCAGAGACTGTGTAGCAAGACTCTAGGAATTTGAATGCCTGCTTAATCATGAAAACACATTGGGTGACCTTGTTCACATGTACACTGGTAAGAAAGGGCAAATGAGAGCAAAGGGACTGTTTATGATACAGTATCTTTAATGAGATAGGTGCTTATTTGTGTGATGTTTTACTACTGTGATTAAAGCTCAGTAGTAAGAATACCATATTGTTGCCTTTTTCTGAGAAGCATAGCCTAAGTGACTTGAATAGAAGAAACCACAGCTGTTGTTTCTTCCTCTTGAATTTCCATGCAAAACATGTTGTGGAAAATGATGCTACAAAATTTGATGCATTTTACTTTTTAAAAATATTAAAAATATAATATGACTGTAGCATTCTCGCCATCTATCAATTTGTGAATTTTTACAACCATTGTTTCTTCCAATAACTCGACTCAGGCTTGCATCCTTCCGAGGTTGCTAAAATGAGTACCCATCTTGTTGGGGGCAATTAGCTTACACGTTGTAAACTGCTTAGGGCAGGGATAGGCAACCTTTTTGAGCTGGGGGCTGGGTTGCTGTCCCTCAGACAATTGGGAGCCGAAGCACCAAAAATAAATAAATAAATAAATATTTTAAAAAAAATTTTTTTTTAAAAAAAAAAGTTAAAAATATGCATGCATGCTCTCTCAGCCCCAGAAAAGCCATGGCAA